>JALHBZ010000141.1:91503-145974 GCA_024340015.1 Tolypocladium ovalisporum
AAGCCGCTACGAATCAAGCGGGGCCATCGCAAGTCCGCCCTCAACGACGCGGACGCGAAGGGTGGTGCGACCGGGTCCTTCAAAGAACCCGGATCCCCAACTTCTGAGACGCAGTCACATCCACCAGAGAGCCAGACCAAGCGCGGCGAGTCTGCTGCCGCCTCGGCCAATGGCGTGAACAAGCGGTCCCGCGGCGCAACCAGCGCTTTTGATCTTTACTGCATCGAAGAACGGCCGAACCTCGAGGCCAAGTGTAAGGAGGACGAGGATGGCGACGGCGACGGCGACGGCGATGCCAACATTGACGAGGAGCTCTCTCGCGGCTGGGACGAGCTGCCGGAAGCCGACAAGGACGAATTCCGGACCAAGGCCGAAGAAATACTGGCCAAGGAGGAGGAGGAGGAGGAGGAGCGCGGAGACAGCAAGGACGCTGAGGACTCCAAAAAGGCGGGCAAGTCTGACGGCGACGAAAAGCCCGAGACGCAAGACGAGGATGTAGAGATGGCCAACTACGATACCGAGGACCAAGACCAGGAACAGGACCGGGACCAGGATCGAGAGACGCCTTTGGACAAGGACGGCGACGAGTAGGGTGAATGGACGCCGCGAATGGTCAGGCGATGGATTGGTGGAGACTAGACAAATGGATGGCCAGGTCTTCCTTGAGGCGTTTATTTGAGACGGGGTATCAGGGGTCAAGAACGGGAGTCTTCGTCGTCATTTCAAGTACGCAAAGGTGTTTCAATAGAGCGCGCCCCTACGAAACGGGTCGGCGCCACATGCATACTCGTGATGGCAGTGACTAAGGTACGGAGTAGAAGGCGACCACCTCGCAGAAGGGAGATGGCGCAAGCATACATATGAACACAACCACGGGCAGCCGACAAGCATGGAACAGTCGTTTACATGGTAATCGGATGACCCCGCGCCAATCAGGCTGACAGCGAAAAGAAGTCAGGGCAGCCGACGAATACCGTATGTAACAATATTGTCTGTGCGGAGAATTTCACGTTGCGTTCACGTATATTCATGAGAATTGCGAGCTGCGTTTGATACAAGGTAGCCGTCGGTCTGCTCAAGCAGCGACCCACCGTGCCACACCTTGAACTCAACACACTCTTCATCCGCATTTGAGAAGCTCTCCTCATGGCCATCGAATTCCAGTCCGTGGTCCCAATACTCCGCATCTTCGACATCGCTAAGGCCGATGAGTTCTACTTGGACTATCTCGGCTTCAAGGTTGATTGGGATCACCGTTTCGACGACGGCGCGCCGCTATACCGCCAGGTCTCTCGAGGCGGCCTGGTCTTGCACCTCAGCGAGCACCACGGCGACGGCAGCCCGGGTGTGCGCGTGCGCGTGACGATGACAGGCATCGCCGACTTGCACCGCGAGCTCCACGGCAAGGAGTACCGATATATGCGGCCGGGCATCGAGGCGGGGCCAGCGCCCGGTGCGAAGGAGATGTGTGTCGTAGACCCATTTGGGAACCACATTGTCTTCTGCGAGGATGTCGAGGTGAAGAAAGGGACCTAAATATGTCGAGTCGACGGTGGTCTCCTGATGCAGCTGTTCCCATGGTTTGACCGGACCTCCAGATGGAAGCTTGAGATCTCGGACATCGCATGGATCAAACCCTGGCACAAGAAGGGATTCAAGCCGCACTTTTCTCTAACGATCTCTACGTTGGATCGAAAATTGTAATATTCTTTTCTTAAACGGCTCTGCGGTCCTTTGGTCGATTCACGTCGAGTCCAGGGTAAGATACGAACTGCGTGAGCGGTTGAATGAGGACCCCCCACCAGCGTCACAGCGCTGGGGGCCCTGGAGCTTGCTTGCGCAGTCCTGGGCCCCTGGCCACTTTAGCCGCATTGGGAAGAAACCTGGGCCGACCGCCGTCATCGTCAAAGCTGCAAACCACCTTGGCCAAAAACTCGCATCAAGCTTTCAAGCAAGCTTGGCTCCAGCGACCTGCACGTATCCCCTTCCCCGGCTTTCTTCACTTCCATCGCAACGACTTGGTTCGCTTCGGATGGCACGCCTGCGCCTGCTTGATCGATAACCTGTGCCCAAGCAGTCTGCACTCGCCGTGTTCGTTTCTTACCAACGAAGCGAGTCGAACATTGCCGCCGCAGCACGCATCCCAAGACACCACGCCAGACGACATGGAGCCAAGGAGTTCCAACGAGAACACGCCTCTACTCCCTACTTTCGCGACCGCATCCGCGTCTGCCTCGGCAGACAATCGGCCCCGGAACCCGCGCAGCGTTACCTTCAGCGCCGACCCGGTGACGAGGACCTTTGAGCCCGAGGCGCATCTCGCTCACTCCAGTCGAACGCATGCCGGTCACGTTGCCGCCAGCACCGGCAGCGCAGCAGGTCCTCCTGTGCTTGCCGCCCTGAACAACAAGCTCAGGAGACGCAACAGTCATGGCGCCATCCCTAACATGATGCTGGCTCCCAAGATTGGGCCCCAGCGAAGCACCAAGAAGACGGAAAAGCTCAAGCTGCTCCCTAATCCGGACATCGAGGACGGAGAGGATGAGGAGAGTGGTCGTGATGTCTACTCGCAGTACACGCGCATCAAGGACCCGACTGCGAGACGAGATGCCGCGCGGCTGGGCAAGGGCGATCGTGATCGCCTCCCACGTGTCACAGCCTACTGCACGGCAAATCGGTACGAGATGGAGGGCCTCATTCGCTTTCTCAAAGGCCGTGGCAAGACTCGAGGTGCCAACCCCAAGCTCATCGACGAGTGCATATACACACCCTACGCCTACAGCAAACCCATGGGCAAGGACCACGACGATCCGGTCCGAAACTACGAGCGGCGCCATTCCACCGGCGGTGACTCGATTGATGACCAGGCGCGCTTGCAGGAGGCTCGCGCCGGCCTGCACGACTCATCGAGACAGGACTCTGGATATGGAGACGAGTTCTCGATAGATCATGGCCATGCAGCAACGGAGGTAGGCCAGTTGGATAGCGAGCAATTGCTTGGACCGAGCGTGGCCGATGACGTACCCGTGTCCGAGAGCATCCCGGACTTTGATATTGAGATCCACACCCCAGAAGTGTTCCTCTTCGACTACGGCGTGGTGGTGATATGGGGCATGTCAGAGTCTCAAGAGGCCAAGTTCCTCAAGGACATTGCCAAGTTCGAAGTCGAGAAGCTGGCGCCCGACGACGTGGAGACGGAGCACTTTAACTTTTACTACACACGCGAGTACCAGGCGCGGATATACAATGACTTCATCACGTTGAGAGACAAGAACAACTACATGACGAAGTTGGCTATATCTCACGCCCTGGCTCAGAGTGTCAAGGTACGTTGCCCCGGTGGCTGAAACCCTCTTGCCAATGGCAAACTGACGAGTGATTTCCCAGACGTCACTTTTCGAGGAACTGATCGCGTCGACAATCGACACCTGCAAGGATATTCCCACGCAGATTGCGCTGACTGGCACAATCGCGCTGAGCCGGTCGCAGATCAACATGCAAATTGGCGAGCTCTTCATCCTGCGCATCAACATCCACCTCAACGGCTCCGTGCTCGACACACCCGAGCTGTTCTGGGTCGAGCCCCAGCTAGAGCCAGTGTACCAGGCCGTGAGGAGCTACCTCGAGATGGATCAGCGCGTGGGACTCCTCACGGAGCGGCTGGATGTCATTGCCGACCTCCTAGCCGTGCTCAAAGACCAGTTGAGCCACGGCCACGGTGAGAAGCTCGAGTGGATCGGTATGTCTCCTCTATTCCTACCCCTAACTCTGCATTGGTGTACTTGGGCTGACTGAACTACCTCAAGTCATCGTGCTCATTGCGATGGAGATCTTGGTTGCAGCCGTCAACATCGTGGTGGATATCTATGCGGGCGAAGCCTGACAGACGTTTCTGGCGACTCTTGGATGGTGCTTCTCACACGGCTGGACGTCCGCTGTTGCAGACTTCCACGGGCGTTGTCCTGTTTCTTTGAGTTTCCCGGCGTTTTGGCGCGTTACCTTGTACCACGACACAGACACAGCAAGTATTCATTTGCACATACAGCTGCCGGCGCAAAGACACACACACACGCACATACACACTCTCTCCCTTCCTGTCCCTTTTTTACACTCATATGCACTCTCCTATTCTCTCCCACTCACAGCGCCAAGGCATTCACCGAGCACGGATTGAGAGCAAAAGGCCCAATTTCACAACACGAACGCCGGCTTTCGCAAGAAGCTCATGTCTGTCGGCTACCGGGCGATATGATATGGCGCCAGAATCAGGCCACGAGCATGAAGTACATATCTTTTGCTACTATAGGCAGGGCATACAAGCCTACCTTGTACAAGTAATTATCGGTTAGATGAACTGGCTTCAAGGCAACACTTCAAGCATGTCGCTGGGTTCAGTGTAGGTGCCGCCTCCCTTTGGCGGCCCCGGTAGAATGCTTTCGAGCGCAATAGTCACAGGAGCTTTCGCAACATTAGCGCGACCCCAATGCATCACGATCCTCAGCTTCGTCGTCGTTGATGTCAGCATATATGAAGGGGACCCCCATCAGATGCGTGCGCGCTGATGCCCTGCGCAAAGATTCCATGGGCAGCAAGAGTATGACAATATCGAAACAATTTCAATCCGAAAACAGGCGTTGTTATATCATAAAGACTAGGGAGGGCCACAGCATACTGCTCATGTTATTCGCACGTCTCTTACATCCTGAATGCCTCGCCATTAATGAACTGTTACATCATGCTGGTCGATCTGGGAACCTTTATGGCAACAAATCGTCCCCAACCCATCGCCACACTCGATCCTAGTTCTGCAGCATTTTGAGCTCAATCTTGAACCCAGCAGAGTTGGCCCGGTCGGTGAGGCCCTGCCCGAGACACGCGGGCGTGTAGACTCCGCCTCCCAGCCCAACGTCATCCTCCAAAATAGTCAGAGCGCCTTGTGCAAGGAATATCGCAGTCACTGGGGAACAAATCAGCTGTAGCTCGCATCCAACTGCGCTGAGAGGGGGGCCAACTGACGATAGTACATGCTGCCGTGGAACCACGCTCGGCAGTACGCCTGCTTGCCCGAAGCTGTCGGCGTGTCAGGGGTCGCGACGGCGCGGTACTCGACCTCCTCTTTTGCTAGGTCCTCCCTGTCTGTACCCTGCCCCGGCTGATAGACGAAGCGCTTGACAAGAGCCCTGATGGGGGGGAAGAAACCAAGCAGGAGGGAGCCCAGAATAAGCCCCCAGTGCACAAAGACGCCGTGCAACCAATTTCTTGGCTTGTAGTACTCAATCCAGTTGAACTTTGGTCCGTAGAATTGGTCTTTTCGGCTCGGAATAGTGGACAGAAGACCCCATGAGCGCTCAATCGTTGGCGCATCAGTCATTCCAGCAATTGACGTGGTCAACGTGCCAAGATTCGGAACTTGGCAGATGCCGAGCCAACGCTGCAAGAGTCCCTTGCTGGGACGGGCCTTTTCTGGGTGAGGAATGGGCGACGACGCGTACGGCTTGCTGGCCGCTGCGAAATCGGCGAGGCTGAAGTGATCAAAGATGCTGAGAACAGTGGCAAGTGTGCCACCAGATGGCGCAGAGCTGAGTCCTTGTCAGCTTCTTACCGCTAGTACGGGACAGACACATGTGAGGGCCGCATACCTAAGCTTGTGGAGTGATACCACTACGTCTCCGGTGGGCGCATCCAGTTCGCTGCGGATGAAGCGAGCCAGCGCCCATGTGCACAGATCTGGCGGGGCGGACTCGACGCCGATCTGGGGGATCATGATGGCCCCGGTGTCTTGGGCCATGGTTTCATGCTTTTTGATCATGCGGGCAACCCAAGGCGTCTCGCCAGTGCAGTCGAGGTAGTGTGTGCCCGACTCGGCGCAGGCCTTGAAGACGCTCTCACCATACATGCAGTAGGGGCCAATGGTGGTGATGACGACAAACGCCTTTTTGACAAGGGCAAGTAGTTGGCCATGGTCGTTGACGTCTGCAATCTCGATATCTGGTGATGTCAATTGGCTGCTCGGGCTCGGCAGTGAAGCATCCCTCCACGGAAGCCGGCTGGTAAAGCACTCATCGTGACTTACTCGGTTGCGCCCTGTCTGGGTTCAACAGGTTGCACTGGTCAACCACCGCCTGGAGCTTCGATTCTGAGCGGCCGGCAACGGCCCACTTCAGGTTCGAAGGGAGGTTTGTGGTGACGTGCTCGGCGACGAACTGACCCGTGTAGCCTGATTGAGGGTTCCAAGTTGAGCATCGACTTCCTGTCTGGAGGCAGAGATGGGGAGCTCACCAGTGGCGCCGAGGACGACCAAGTCATACTGGCGGCCGTGCTGCTTGAAAGGCATGATCAGCTACAGCGGCGGATTTATAAATTGATGTTTTGAAAGGGTCCGCGCTCCTTTGAGGGGGTCGCGAGCCTTTACAATCAAAGGTACGAGTACCCCGTGGCACCCCTCTGCTAGCCGTGAAGCCAAGTGCTACCTAGGTCCAACCACCGAGCAACGTCATACCCGTATTCCGTCATTCATGAGAGCCTCCGACAGGCATACGGAACCAGGCCGCTTTGAGCCTTGATGGCCAGCTTGGGAGTTTCGATTGCTGCGGCCGCCGAGGTCCCCATGGCCGACTGCCAATTCCTTGCTGTCGCTGTGATTCGCCGCATCCATGCAACGCGATGACCCGCACGAGACGGTTCAACCCCGCCAGGTTCCGACTCGCCGTCCCAAGCGCGCCAGGTGATAATCAGGCCGGCGGACCGGGGCCGTGCATCGCCGCTGTCACGTGAGACCTCACGTCACGTGGAGTTTGGCCGGAAGTTTTGGACGACGGGTCTGTGGGGTCGCTTTTCGCTTGCCCGCCCCAGCACTCACGTGCTTGCCCTAAGGAAAATCACAACCCAACTTTTGTGGCACATTTTCGGGTGGAATCAGCCGCAACCGCAAAGTCGAGCATCTTCACCTCTGCTCGTCAACCTGTCGTCCTCCTCCCCAACGACAATCTCACGCACAGAACAGTCAAGATGACCAAGCGCACGAAGAAGGTCGGCGTGACGTACGTATTTTGTCTCCCATGGCCAACAATTGTGTAGCATTACTGACTTCATCGACAGCGGCAAGTACGGTACTCGGTAAGTCGTCGAAATCTCGTCCAGCCACCCCAGCGCGCACCGCATGCGACCCTCGATACTCTCGAAGCGATCGTGAGCCCGTTTCCACGTCCTGGAAGAGGAGGAGCAAAGGAGAAGTCATGTTCGGCCAGTTGGGGCCATGCGCATGACAGGGACGATGGAAACACTCGACCGCCACGAATCGTCAGAGCTCTCGGGAGAATCTATGCGCCGCCGAGACCTAAGCAAGACGCGGCCACTAACAACGATCCCCTCTATAGCTACGGTGCTTCCCTGCGAAAGCAGGTCAAGAAGATGGAAATCACCCAGCACGCCAAGTACACCTGCACCTTCTGCGGCAAGACCACTGTCCGCCGCCACTCCACCGGCATCTGGAACTGCAAGTCCTGCAAGCGCACCATCGCCGGCGGTGCCTACGTTGTTGCGTATGTCGGCCCCCGTTCCCAGACATTGATCGAGAAGATGGCGAGTGCGCTCGGAATCCCGCGAGAGACTAACCAAGTCACAGCACCCCTGCTGCCGCCGCCATGCGATCAACCCTGCGACGACTGAGGGAGATTGCCGAGGTTTAAGGGCGACGCACGAGGATGGAGGAGGTTTCGGCTTTGCATTTCGGTCTGGTGTATGGGAAACCTGGTTTGCGTGCCTGCACTACGAGTTGACGAAATGGACGTCGACATTCGAACTTTGGTCATATAGAGACCCGTCGATTAGCAATGGAAAAAGGCTGCATGGTCTCGGACTACTCCAACACAGACGAGCAAGGACACTTTTTGGAGCAACCGTGATGAGCCGAACCGGAGACACCGTGAATGCGCCCAGTTGGTCCAGAGAGCAGAGCCTTGCGAATGACGGATGGCATCCACGACAGTGCGCCAGGCAGAAGCTTTCGTTGTCGGGGAGTATTGGCGGAAACGGCATTCGTTGACTGAACAGTGTCCGCGGATCCGCAGTCCGCAGGGAAGACGTCAATGGCGGCGTCTTTACGTGTCCTGCCGTGGCCTCGGTCGCTGCAGCGGATGTTGGTGTTAGCTCTGCAATGACTGTTGCCTTGGAGTATGGGTCCGGAGATGTCGCCTTTGATCAGGGCCGAATCTTGGAGCGACGTTGAGTTTTGCGGACAGTTGCTGTCACCTACTGCTGGCGCCTTTTATCTTGCCACCATGCACCTTATTTGCAGACGCACCATTAAGGCATGACGGATACTTCCGATCCAGGCACCACAGCTACTCGTACTCGGCATTCGCACGGCGTTGGCAAATGCTACGCGCCCTTGCCCCATCGTGTTCGCGCAAGACATATCGATGGGCGCAAGGCCCGTACCTCGTCTGGTCCAATGGAGTGCCCAGGCTGACTCACTAGGTATGTGCTCACGAGCCGAGAAGTGCCTCAAGGCGTTCTTGTAGGATGCAGACGTGGGGGCGGCTCCCGCGTGCCTCGAGGCCGACTAGGTATCAGGCTCGTGCCTGGCAGCAACATATCTCGGTGAGTCACCGTCACGCCAGGGCAGATGCGCAGCCGATAGTCATGCAGAGCGGTCCATGTGCATGTGCATGACCACAAGGGTTGTCCGTCCAGGTCGTTGCGTCCTGCCTCGAGAATCGCAGACACCAGCTCGCGCAGGAAATAAGCTTCGCATCTATGTACAATGACGGTGTCTGCAGAATTAATCTGGCGGATCCGTACCTTACTACCTACCGAAGACGGTAGTGGACGCAGACTATCCATTTGCTTGCCCACCCTGTCCAATTCGGTAGTGCACGGTATTTAGAACACAGTAAGGTAGGTAATGAATGACGCCGGGCTGCTGTGTCTCATCCGGTATACCTTGGCCGATCTTCCCTGACGTAGCAAAAGCCCAGGCGGTGACGACAAACCTTACAGAAGTCCCCCCCCCTACCTAAGGCAAACAACGAAAAAGACATAGACTTCGTTGGATAAAGGAGATGGGCTCGAGGTGGGTAGACCGGAACGAAGCTGGGACAGGGGCTGGCTACCTTGGGCGGGTGTGTGTACGGAGTATGTGTGCGTGCGTGTGTGTGCGGGCGTTCATGGTCACGCATTCACGGACCGGTACCAGAGACAACGGACGGCCCACGTGAGCCTCGCAGCCAGCAGGTCGCAGCTGGCTGTGCTCTCCCCCGCTTACGGACCTACTCCGTACTTGGGTTTCTGTCCTGTCTGGGCTCAATTCTGAAGCCGTGCAACTGGCGGGTGTATCCGTCCGTCGATCATATGCGCATTGCCTTTGGTCACGCATCCCGCCCGCCACACGCTGCCAGCTGCCAGCTGCCACCAGACGAACTCCCGGACAGCCTGGTCCTGCGGACACAAGGACGCCTGCTGCATCTCTCTCTCCACAGTAACCATACCTAGGCATTCTCCGGCACCGACAACCGTTGGTCGAGTTTCTGGTCGGCTTGTCCTCCCAGCGCTACGCCTCTCAAGCTGCCAGCTCCCCCCAACACAAGCTTTCGTCGCAGAGGCAAGCTCCACGACAGCTGCAGGCAGCCCATCGTTACCTTGACGGGCCAGAATCAAGAGCTTTCGTCGGCCTTTCGGCTCGCATTTGACTTCGGCACGTCACCCAGGTAAACCGACTTCCTTCTCCCATCATCAAACATCATCAAGCCAGGCAGTTGGGCTTCACGAAAGCTGGCGGAACTGCGATACTTTTGCCCGCAGCACCCCACCACGATTGCACCTTCGCCCCCCTTCGACCCTTCTTCCCCATTTCTCGCTCGCCCTCTCTCCCTCTCTTCCTCCTCACCTCAGCCCAACCCACAGCCGCTGTCAGGTGCAAGACGTGGCGGCTTCAGCGCCATAGGACGCTGATTGGCCCCGCCCGAAACCCCCCTACCAGCTTGCGGCTAGGCCAAGGTAATCGCCCAAACCCGCCCCTCTGGGCGTGCTGCCAGCTGCTGTCCACTGAGCTGCCGTCCATTTCTCCCTCCACTCTCCTCAATTCCTCCACTGGGCCCGTCACTTTTTTCGTGCCAGCCGAACCTGGAACCTGACCCAAACCCACCCACCTCGCGCTTGTACCCGCCGCTGCCTTGACCTCTGCTGCCGCCTTGTGCTGCGCTGCACTCTACGCCCCCAGACCGACCCATCCACTAATACATCGCCCTGCAGACCTGACCCGTCTTCAGATTCATCCGCCGGACGCCTCTGACGGCTCGTCGCGTCTCTCGGATCGATTTTGGACCTGTTCTTTTACATGTTTCCATCACACTGTCTCTTGCACTGTCGAAGCTGGCGCCATGTCTGAGCCCGAGCAGTGCATCATATGTCTCGATCCGCTGCCTCGCCCCTCGCTCGTCACCGGGACTGCTACCGACGCGGCGTCCTCCACGATAGCTGTCGCCGAAGCTGTCGCCGAGGAGTCCAGTCATCTCGACATCGTGGCGGCGTTGGACGGCTGCGAGCACATCATACACGATTCCTGCGTTCGGTCATGGGCTCAGAAGACGAATACTTGTCCCATATGTCGCAACCCGTTCCATTCGGTGCGAGTGTACAACGGAGCTGATGGTCAGCCACCCGATCCCGTGCCCCGTACAGAAGCAAGCTGACACGTGAAACCGCACATAGGCACCGCAATCTCCACGTACGATGTCGAGGACAAGAAGCAGGTGGCCGAGTTCGACGTCCAGCAGTGGCAGGCCCAAAACCCCGACCCCGATGAAGAAGACGGAAACAATCCGTGCCCCATATGCAACTCGGCCGAACGAGAGGACATTTTGCTCCTGTGCGACAGCTGCGATGCCGCCTACCACACGCATTGCATCGGACTCGATCACATCCCTGATGGCGACTGGTATTGCATGGAGTGTGCCCATCTGTTTGACCTGACAGATGAGCGCGAAGGATCAGCAGCTAGCACTCAGTCACCTCAACCTCAAAATATACGACGGCCGAACCCTCGGGATGTACGGGGATTCCACGTCCGAACCCGAGCACGGCTCAGGAGAGCGCGTCGACAGGCACGAAACGCGGAGTGGCAGGGCGCGTGGGGCCAATTCTCGGGCCGCTTCTTTGAAATGAGCGACCTGGACCTCGACAACCATGACGCCGACGAGGACCTTGAGCAATACCGCCTATTCCAGCAACATGATCAACGAGAGCTGCAGCGACGGCAGCAGCGAGTAAACATTGCGCAACGCCTCGGTGCCCAGGACGAATTCGCCAGTAACATTCCGCCACAAATTAGCGAGCGCCTCCAGCCTGCGCCTCAACCGGTTGAGGAGACCAGAGAAGAAAGGCGAGCATGGGGTGCATTCGATCGTGCTCGCGAGGTTGACAATTCCAATACCAACGGGGCTCGAAAGCGTAAGACCCGGTCCGTGACTGCTTCGCCGGCGGAGCCTCCTGTTCAAGAGCAGGAACGGAAGCTGAAGCGTCCCCGAACCCGGAGGCTTCCTACCCAGGGCGAGGCGTCCACGTCGGCGCCGTCTCCAGTCGCAGCAGCTGCTGGTCCATCAACGGTGCGCTCAGCGAACGGTTCGCAATTAAGAAACGGTGTCGGTCGGCTCGAAACGGAAACACCGCTCGTGTCATCACTGCTGAAGGAACTTGAACCGAACGCCATGTCTGATGATGAGGCGTCAGCTTTACCCCCGACTTTGCGGCAGCCGCCAGAGGCATCTTCTCCAGCCATCTCCCCATCACCATCGGCCCACAGCAGCCCTCGGGCCCTCTCACTGACTCCCCCGCCTCTGCCTCGCACCAACGGCCGGGAGTCATCACCAACGTTGTCGCTCAGCACACACATTGAGCCGCGATATCCACCCGCCAACTACTCACCCAACCGAGCAAGCAGCGATCACAGCGATTCCGAGACACAGCTGGGGGGAGCCGAAGTCCGACCCTTGGTGTTGCGTCAGCCTCGACCTCGTCGACCCCATCGGGTGCAGGCGCGCAGACAAGAAACTTCGCCGATAAGACTGTCCATGACGCACGAGGAAAAGAGGAGTATCAACGACATCGTCAAATCGGCTTTGAGACCGCACTGGCGAGCTCAGAAGCTGACGACGGAGCAATACGAGATGATCAACCGAGCTATATCGCGGAAGCTTTACGACGAAGTGAAGGATGCATCCTCGCTCGATGGAGACTCTCGGCGATCGTGGGAAAAGAGAGCCTCGCAGGAAGTAGCGCAAGCGGTTGCGGAACTTCAAGCTTGATCAAGGAGGAGACCAGTGGCTTTGTCCTTTATTTTGTTTGGCTCTGGCGTTTAGGGCATATCGGCGATTCCATGTGTAGCTTGATACCCAGCTTTCTCCCGCGGACAGGGAATGTGTTCTTTTGGGAGGGCAACGTGGCGCAACGAGAATCGGTATATATGGGCTGGATGCGGTCAAACGGGTTCGCGGCTCGAAATGGCTCCCGGGTACGGGCTCATCGCGGTT
Source organism: Tolypocladium ovalisporum (assembly GCA_024340015.1). Taxonomy (NCBI): domain Eukaryota; kingdom Fungi; phylum Ascomycota; class Sordariomycetes; order Hypocreales; family Ophiocordycipitaceae; genus Tolypocladium; species Tolypocladium ovalisporum. The sequence goes on from JALHBZ010000141.1 coordinate 104,031, forward strand.
GGATATTGTATGAACACGCATTTTCGTGGGCTCGACCCCGAGCGTTAGGTAGATGACAACGACGGACGAATTTCACGAAAGCTTCGAGTGCGCGCAAAGAGAATTCGGTCATGGCATTTGTCACCACGCCGGGGTGAATATTTAGCTACAGCGCCTCGACGACCGACGGGGAGATACCGGCAAAGAGTTTCCTTTTGGAGGGGAACTGAAAGCCGCTATCAAACGCCCGGCACATATGGTAATTGCCCTCGGATGAGGTCGACGAGGGCCATGGTGGGTTGGCTTCGACGTGGCCGCGAGGGATTCGAAGCCTTGCCGAAGACGAAGCCGAAGCCAACAGCGATTGATTGAAATGTCAGCAGTATCTATCTAACAGAACCCGGTAGAACAGTAAATTGCAGGTGCCGCTAGCGAAAAGACCGCTCTGGGAATCACTCTGGGCACTCGTAAATGGTCAGGACGTTCTGGAGGTGGAACGGGTCTTGACGATAAGGAATGAGTGCCTTGTGAGAGAGAGAAGAAAAAGAGGAAAGGAAAGGCGACGGGACGGGGGCAATATAATTAGCTGGGTGCTGTGGCCCGCCTTTGGAAGTGCTGCCTCAGGCCGGCACGGCATGCACGCATGGTTCGTTTTATGTAATCGGTCGGCGTGGGTGCTCGCTACGAGAGCGAGTACAGGTACGTACCGCCAGGAGCTGGGGTGCTGCCGTGCATCGAAAAAGTTCGAGACGCGAAGAGCATCTCACCAGTCAACGCGGAACCCTGTGTTTAGGTGCCGCCACGCCTAGAGAGCGCTCATCATGACGGCTTCAAGTAGAGGAGGGCGTACTCTTCAGGAGGTGCTTACCGGTAGGAACCACTCCTGCGAAGCCAATCGGGCTCTGGCGGAACCCTCAACTAACCTATTCCTGCAGCAGCCGTTGCTGCTCCCAGAGTCTGCTCACGATGCGCAACGAGCTACGTCCCTTCGTCGAGCCGACTGTACTCCTCGGTCGCGGCAGCCGCATCCACTGAGGCATCGACGGACACCAACCCACCGCCGCCAGCGTCAGCACGCCACCCGCCTCCCCCCTACGACATCCGCTCCGGCCTCATCCTCACGCGGCCGCCCCTCCTGACCCGGAGGCTTCACCCCTTTGAGAACGCCTTCTTCTTCTACCAGAAGCGGCTGGAGGAGCGGCTCAACACCCCCTTCATCACGAGCATCTACTTCAAGCCCGACACGGCGCGCCGGCTGGACTGGAACCTCAAGGTGCAGGAGCGCAGCGGCACCGTGGCCAAGGAGCTGGGCGTGTACCACGGCAAGAGCGCCAAGGCGTGGGACGACGAGCTCAAGGTCGGCGATGAGCTGAGCAGCCAGGAGACTGTGCTCGACAGCCTGCTCAAGGACGCGGCGGCGCGCGTCAGCGACGACGCCGAGGTCATCGCGCCCGAGGATGTCGTTCCCGTCGAGCGGCCGGTGGAGCGGGAGACGGAGGCGGACAAGACGGCAGATGTTCGGAGACTGGACAGGCAGATGGACAAGACGCTGTATCTGGTTGTCAAGGGCGAGGATGGCTGGTGCTTCCCTGCGGATGTGATTCCCAAGGACGAGAACTTGCACGAGGTGAGCGAAACCACCCCTGAAGGTCAGGCTGGGAAGTCTTGCTAATGGAGGCAACAGGCCGCAAAGAGGGTCCTCGACCAGGCCGCGGGCGTTGACATGAACACATGGATCGTCGGTCGCGTCCCGGTAGCCCACGTCGTCGACAAGCCCGTCCTCGACGCCGACGGCACCGTCCAGAAGAAGGGTCAGAAGACCTTTTTCCTCAAGGGCCGCATCATGGCTGGCCAGGCCAACTTGAAGGACAATCCGTTTGGCTACACCGACTTCAAGTGGTTGACCAGGGAGGAGTTGGAAACGGAGCTCTCGCCAGAGTATTATCGCGGGGTGCGTAACATGATGTCTGACAGGTAGATTAGAGGGCGACCATGCCTTGCTGTCGGGGTCGCATGTATGACTATTGTGTAGACGCTTCTGTATAAATGCCGTTGCCGAGGCGGAGATGCAATCCTTGCTCAAAGGCTCTTTCACGACATGGAAGTTACAATATGGCTTGGCCTCTCGCGTGAAGCAGACCGCTCGCGGCGCCCGTGCCGAGGAACCGTCACGTCTACTGTGCTCAGCGGCATCAACGCATCACATCGTTCAACTTGAATCTTATGCTGACCATTCATACATACCACGTCATGCTCTAAAATTGCGATCTTGACAATCGGACCATCATACCCGATCTCTCTTCGTCGAGAAAGTAGCCATCGCACAAGTCCCTCCGAACTCACGCCCCAGGCTCTCGGGCGCCAACGCCAAACTCCCGTACCCATCACCGTTGCTCTCCCAAAAGCCCGTGTCGCTCATGGCCGTCACCGCTCCAGGAAATGGCACTCAGACGGGCTTCGCCTGCCCCTCGACGAAATTCAGGGCATCCTCTGTGCTGACGCAGTTGATGGAGCTCGTCTTGTTGCGGAACGTCACGCCGTAGCACTTGTCGGCAACGAGCACAATCTCGGGTCGGAAGGTGGTGCAGATGAACTGCGTGCCGATTTCGTTGGATATCGACTCGAGCAGCGCGGCGACGGCGGTTCGGTACTGGGCATCCAGATTGGCATCCACCTCGTCGAAAATCACCATGGGGCTGCTCTCGGTTGCCTGCAGCGCAAAGATGAGGCAAAGCGCACATAAACCTAGGTTTGGTCAGCATATACAGTGTGAGTTGGTACGGGGGGCATCCTGTCGCTTACTCTTCTGCCCTCCACTGAGCTGTTGGATGCGTTGCTGTTCATCCAGGTGCTTCGAGTTGAATGAAACGCTGATTCCAACGCCAATGTAATTCTCGACACTGCCTCGTGCCTCCTCATCGGATTCGTCGAGATCCTGCCGGCGGTCCGTTCTGCGCTGAATTACGAGGCGGCCATGACCAGCGGGGACCAGCTTTCCGAAAATGGTTGCGAATTCCTTGGACACCTGCTTAAATGTCCGCTCGATGGCCTCATCCTTGCGGCGATCCAAGTGTTCGACGAGCTCCTCGATGGATCCCTGGGAAGCATCCAACTCCTTGCGTCGCTTCATCAAGTGGTCCTCCTGGGTGGTAAAGTTGTTGTACTGCTCAAAGGCCTTCTTGTTGACATGCTTGTATTTCTTCAGAGCCTCATTGACCTTTTTGAGTTTGGATGTGATCTGCATCCCGATTAGCACGTACGCACTTGAGACCACAAGAGCTGTGTCGAGGAACTCACCACTTTGGCATCCATCGTCTCATATTTGTCAAAGGCCTCCTCGGGGAGCACTCCAAGGTCTCGAATGTTCTTTGCGCACTCGGCCGCCTGCGCCGTCAGCAGGGCTTTCCGTTGGAGCGTCTTCTCCATCCTCTTCTGTTGTTTCTCTATCCTGGTGGAGATTTCAACTTGGACTTGTTCGCGCTCTGCTTTTTCCGCGGTAATCTGCTCCAACTGGCCATTGAGCTTGTCCATGCTGGCCTCGGTCTCCTCGAGGCTTGTCTCAACGGCGCGCAGAGTCTTCTGCGCCTTCTTGAGCTCCCTCTGCGCGTCCTTCAACCCTCCCGTCGTCGCACCAGAGGCAGAGTTCTCGAATGCTTGACTGTTGAGCTGATCAAGCTTCATTTGCAGATTCTGGCGCAGGTCCACCTCGAGAAGTTGCTTCGTCCGCTCGAGCTTTCTACGAGCGTTGCTCACGTCATTCCACTGTTTCTGCAATTGCTGGGTCGTCCCACTCAGCTCTTCCAGTTGCCGCTCTTCTGCCGGCGTCAGATTCTTCTTAAACTCCGACAGGACCTCGGCCTCGTGTGCGGAAACTTCTTCCATGAAGCCAGTCATGTTCTTTTCGACGGCATCGCGTCGCTTCACGGCAGAGTCAAGGTGTGCCCTCTCGTTCTCGACGTGTGCTGACTTGCTCCGGAGCTCGTGCTTCAAAGGCTCAAATCCGTCATCGGCCTGTCGGAGCTTTTGTTCGAGCTTCTGCACCTCTGACATGGCGCCGGTGATTTCTTGATCTTTGCGTTCGATCTGGTTTCGGATGTCGTGGGACTGGGCGATGAGCCTTTCGTACTCTTCTCGCCACTTGTTGGCAGCCTGAACCGCTTGCAAGCGTGACTTCCGAGGATCGATGTAGCCACCCGTCATGGCACCTCTCTTGTTGGTGGTGTCTCCCTCGGCTGTGATGCCATCCACGCCATGGCTTCTGGCATACTGGCTGGCAACCGCCAGGTTGGGACACACAACTGTCTTTCCAAAGACCTGCTGAAATGCGCTTTCAAATTTCGGATCGTATTGGATCTTGTTGATCAGGGGCACCGCATCATTGGATCTCGGTAGATTGACATGGCGCGGTCGCAACTGCGCAAGGGGCACAAAGGTAACTCGGCCGCCATGCTGCCTGTACAAGGTATCTGCAAGGTAGGTTGCAGTGTCGGAATTGTCGACGACGTAGTGGAAAAGACTGGCGCCAGCCGTCTGCTCGACGGGAAGCCTGTAGGCATCTCCGACGTCGAGGAGATCGGCCAGTGTCCCGTAAGCACCGGGTATGTCTTGGTCCTTCTTCAAACGGCGGATAGTGGCCAGCCCCCGAGCTGTTGCGCCATCGACGGCGTGTGACAGCTCTCGCTCAGCCTGATCCTTTTCCTGTCGGGCATTCGTAATGACGGAGTTTAGCTTGTCGTCCTCGCGGCGAATGAGCTTCCTTTCATCGTTGAGCTTGTCCAGTGTGAGCCTCGCTTGCGAGACTTGCTCTGCGAGCTGGTTCCTGTCGCCACTCCAGTTTGCCAGGCGTGATCGCAAGTCAGCGACCTCGTGCTCGCTTTGGCTGATGGACGCTTCGACCCTTGAAACTTCTTCGTCGGCTTCGAGCTTGTTTGCCTTTTGCGCACTTATCGTCAACTCGAGCTCGTTGATTTCCTGGTTCAGCCAAGCGTTGCGTTCGGCCTTGTTCTTAAAGCGAGAACCGCGGCTTTGCTTGGCGAAGAGTCGCGCCCGTGCTGCCTCTGCTGTGTCGAGTTGCCGCCTGACCTCGTCTTCTTGCTGCTTCTTCTTGATGTAGTCGGGCAGAACTGCAGCCAGCTCCTTCTCCTTTGACGCAATGTCGGCCTGGACGGACTCCAAATCGGCATCATGCTGCTCTCGGGCCTGCTCTTGTGCCGACTGGCCTTCTTTGACGTTTTTGACCTTGAGTTCAATCTTGGCAAGAGACTTGGCACAGTCGCGCCTATCCTCTTCGTGCTGTCGCCGGTCAATCTGCAAGAGTTCGAGCTCCCTTTGCAGAGTGTGGATTTCCGCGTCCATCCTGGCGATTTCCTTTTCGCCCTCGAGAAACTGCGTGCGCCTCGAGTCAGTCGTGTCGAGGCCGTCCTGCCTCGCGCTGTCGATGTCTTCTAGGGTGGACTGAATAGTCGTCTGTTCTCGGTGGTGATAGGCATACTCGAGGCATCGCCTCTCCCTGTCCTTGTCTTGGAACCCCCGCAGCTCCTCCTTCTCTTCTTCGAGCTCTGCCAGTCGCTCCTTGATGTACTCGAGCAGCTCGTCAATCTTCTCGCGCTTGTTGTTGGTCTCGTGCATGATCTTGAGCGACTCAGCTCGGCGAGCCTCGTAGACCTGGGTGCCTGCAACCTCCTTCAAGAGGCTCAGCCGGTCCGACTCCTTCATGTTGGTCAAGGCGGTGACGCGGCCTTGGGGGACGATGTAGTAAGGATTCGAGCGAGAGAAGCCAGCCGCCTCGAGCAGGTTCATGACGTCGGCCTTGGTGACGACCTTGCGGTCGACCGAGTATTCGTCCTTTTTCAGGCCGATGGTGCGTCGCAGGACAACCTCCTTGTTGCCGGTGGGGAAGCGATCGTCGCTGTTGTCGAAGATGATCTCGACGTAGGCCGACATGACTGCGGAGCCGGAGCCCTCGTGGAGGAGGCCCTGGCGCTCCTCGCGGCTCATCTGGGTGTAGGCATCGCTGAGGACGAAGCGCATGGCGGCGAAGAAGTTGCTCTTGCCGGAGCCATTGCGACCGACGATGACGTTTGTCTTTGCCGAGAAGGGCTCAATGACGGTCTGGTCCTTGTAGCTGCTGCAGCGTCAGTACATGGGGGGGGGGGGCCCACGGCAAAGGAAGGCGAGGACCGCGAGCTGCAAGCGCGGGCGCGGGCACGCACCTCTTGAAGCCCTGGATGATGATCTGCTTGATATACATGGTCGGCAGCGGCGCAGGCGCTGGAGCGCAACATCCGAGGGCGCAGGGAGCTGCAGCCTGGGCGTGGTGACGGGGTCGAGCGCGGAGGGGGACGGGGTTTGGGTGCGATGCGGTGCGATGCGATTCTATACGACGCGTCGCCCTGAGTGCCCGCCGCGATTTATTAGGCGTGGTGGTGTTGCAGGTCGCGTTGCGGGACCCCCCGTCCTTGCTGCCTGAGGACGCCGCTTGTCTGATGGGCCCACCCGTCGGCTCCAACAGCCCCGCCAAGGAGACGCAGGAAAAGGGCGCTAACAGGCAAGAGGGAAATTAAGCGAGCGCAGCGGGCCAGGCTGTTGGCTGGCGTTCTGGGCCGGCGCGCGCAGCGTGTATAAAAATACAGGCTCACACACATGATACAAAGGCCCGGCCTGCCCTCCGCTCCATTTTCCCGCCCGCCCGCCCGTCCGTCCCCAGCGCGCGCACCTCAGCTCAGCTCAGCACGAGCACGAGCGCGAGCGCCGCCCCAGCCCCAGCCCCAGCAACCCCCCTGCAGCGCGTGTGGTGCACCACCACCACCACCACCACCACTTGGGCCGTTGCAAACGGAACAGGCAACGCCGCTGCACGGTCACGCTGCCCGTTGCCACGCCCGGCCAGCCATCGCTGCGTTGGGTTGCGTTGCCCTGCCCTGCGAAGTACTTGCCGCCCAGGTTCCGCCTTGCTGCTCGCACACCTGCCGCATGTCGTCCTGTTGAACGAGGCCCGGCTGTCGCTGCATCACGGCTTGTGCCGACGCCGTGCATCGAGTCGCATCGCGGCGCATCGAGACGCATCGAGACGCACGCCGGCTCTGATTCAGTCCCAAACGTCTCAATCACCCTTCGTCCCCCTGTCCCTGCTCATTCCGTCATTGCTTCTTTGCAAACCCCCATTTCCTGCCTCTTCCCTTGCAATGCTGCGTGCACCGCTGCGTCGCAACTCGCTGTAAACCACCAAGCTTCGACATCGCCAACACCAATCCCTGTCGTCGCGCGTCGCACCACCCCGCAACTCATCCACCTCTCCGGGTGCAGTGCATGGGCATCGCGGCCGGGGACTGCACCTTGACGGGACAGTATCGGGGTACGTGATGCATTTCATTCATCTCACCACCAACTTGCGCCTCATCCCACCCAATCAAAACTGTCGCCCCGACTGCGCACGGCCGAGGGCATCCAACTCACTGACGCCGCCCTAGATACCCACCAAGTCATGCAGCCACGGACCATCGGCAAGAATCCCAGTAATACAAAATGGCCTCGAGGTGAGAAACTCATCGGATTCCCGCCAATGCATCAAGTACCTCGCGACTGACATGCCATAGACTCGATCGCCTCGTAACGTAAGTAATCAAGTCCTGCTCCTTTCGTCCCTGTTGGACGTGGCCGTGAGTATATGCATTAGGCGGTGTATATGCTTGCCTGCCGTTGCGACCGAGTGAGACTCGTCGCTGCATGTTCAATCTCGTCATATCACACCTCGGAGCGCCTGCTCGTGGCTCTTTGCTGACGCATCTCCACTAGCATCCTCGAGACGGGGAGTACCCGGCTCATCCGAGACACTGCCGTCAACCAGCTCGCCGACTGGCAGAAACAGCACCCGGATGAACTGTTCAACTTATTGTCGAGAGTGGTTCCCTATCTTCGCCACAAGGAATGGGAGACGAGAAGTACTGCCGCAAAGGCCATAGGCAAGATCGTGGAAAATGCGCCCATACATGACCCAAACTCCGAGGACGCACCAAGCGCACCCAAAAAGGAAGAGCCTGACGCAGGAAACGGCCATGTCAAGCAAGAGGAGAGCGACAAAGAAGAGAGCCTTACAGATGACGACTCCTTCTTCAAATTCGAGTCCCTCGATGTAGACGCCATTCTCAAGCATGGCCGCGAGCTGTTGCGAGGCGGCGGCATCGAGTACAGCCTCGCGGCTCTGGATCCCCAAGCCCGTCTCGCGCATCAAAAGAAAACGCTGGTAGGGCGGTTAGGCTTGCTTGGGAGGAAGTTTGAGGATGAAGAGGTTCCCATACCCCTCGACAGTCAAGCTCCGCCCATGACCCCCATCGATGCGTCTGCTAGTAACGGCTTGAGTCGAAGCGACAGCATCCCCGGGCTCGGCCAACCGGCACAGTCAGCAGAGGACTCGCAGCTGAGCACTCGGCAACTCAATTACCTCAAGCGAAAGCGAAAGAGGGAAGCCATGAAAGCATCCCAGGGTAAGGGTGGGTTCGGCGATCTATCCCTACGGCGCTCAGGAACGGCAGGATCCGAGGGCTTGGGCTTCGATGAGACCCCGGCCGCTGATGCTGACTCCAAGAAGAATGGCAATATGAACGACTACTTCAACCTCGATCGTCCCGCCGACCTGGACGAGGAGACCAAGGTTGTCAGCGAGTTCAAAGGCCCCGTGTTGCCCATCAAGTCTGAACTCGAGGCTGAAGAGACCATGGAGGGCGCTGATTGGCCGTATGAGCGGCTGTGCGATTTTCTCAAGGTTGACATCTTCGACTCGTCGTGGGAAACGCGTCACGGAGCTGCCATGGGGCTAAGAGAGGTGGCCCGAGTTCATGGCGGAGGCGCCGGCAGGAGACGCGGCAAGTCCAGGGAGGAAAATGACGACTTGAATCGCAAGTGGCTCGATGACCTCGCCTGCCGGCTCTGCTGTGTCTTGATGCTCGACCGATTCACAGATTACAGCTCAGACACGTCGGTGGCCCCGATACGAGAGACTACCGGCCAAACCCTAGGGTCTGTCCTGAAGCATGTTCCTCCTGGGTCCGTCGATGACATTTACCACGTACTCTATCGGATGGTCATGCAAGAGGACCTCGAGCTCGAGCGGCCCGTCTGGGCCGTTTGCCACGGCGGCATGGTGGGCTTGAGATATGTTGTTGCGGTCCGCAAAGACCTGCTCCTGCAGGATGGTAGCATGATCGATGGCATCATCAAGGCCGTCATGAAGGGGCTCGGCGACCTGGACGACGATGTTCGTTCGGTGAGTGCGGCGACACTTATCCCAATGGCCAAGGAGTTCGTCACCATGCGACCAGCGGCGCTGGACGGCCTTACCTACATCGTCTGGGAGAGTCTCTCCAATCTCGGTGACGACCTGAGCGCGAGTACCGGACGAATCATGGATCTCCTCGCTACTCTATGCGGTTTTCCCGAAGTGCTGGATGCCATGAAAGCTTCTGCGGCGCAGGATGAGGAACGCTCTTTCACCCTTCTGGTACCTCGACTGTACCCGTTCTTACGACACACGATCACGTCGGTCCGCCTGGCTGTACTAAAGGCACTGCTTACTTTTGCTAATCTGGGTGCCGAGACGTCCCAAGGATGGCTCAATGGAAGAATCCTCAGACTCATCTTTCAGAACATTCTCGTCGAGAGAGATCAGGAGACCCTCAACATGTCGCTCGAGCTTTGGAGTACCCTCGTACGCTCTCTGGCAAAGGACCCGTCCGTCCTTGCGGACGAGTTCGCGTCGCACATAGATGCGCTCATGAAGCTTACACTGCATCCAATCGGCATCTCAAGGAACCCCATCCCCATGAACGGCACGTTGTTCCAGAAGCCGTCGGGAGGGACATATTCCAATTCCGCCATTTCGCATCCATCGTCGCGGCGGTTGTCGACACCTGACGGCTCTGAGCGGGCATCGAAACGACGCCGCAAGTCGACCAAGACAGCCGACGAGGCTGTTTCTACCAGCTTGACGCACGATGTCGACGGCCACATGATGCAAGGAGACGTGGACCTCGTCGGCATGGAAGCCTTGGTTAGATCACGCGTATCCGCTGCCAAAGCCATGGGCCTGCTCATGTCGCTCGTCCCAGTCGCCGCTTTGGACGACTACGACGCGTCGCTGGTCCCGGGCCTGACATCTGCGTTCGCATCTAGCCAGCTCTCGGCCTGTCTGGTCGTCGACGAGTACGCCAAGAATTGCGAGAGCGCAGAGAACGCTTCTCGATATCTGGAGCACGTGCAGCGAATGGTGGAATCGGATCGGCCGTCGGCGTACAGAGACCTGGTCAACTTTGTGCAGCGCGCCAGGACTCAGTGTCAGCAGCTCATCAACATGTTCCGCGACCACGGAAAGGTATCCCAAGGCAAGCTACCAGTGCTACCGGTGGTGGTGCAGGGCGAGCCAGAGGCGGGACCGGCCGCTTTCTCGCTGACGACGGCCGAAAAGTGCGTCGGCGACGACTATGAGAAGCTGAAGAAGATCATGCCCCCTGGCCAACGCCTGATCGCCAGCCAGCAGCTTGCCGAGGCCCGAGACGTTGCACTGTCCGTCATCAAGGAGGCCAAGGCCGCAAAGGAGGCACGCGACACCAGGATCAAGGCGAGTGCAGCCTCCGCCATGGTGGCCATGAAGCTTCTGCCCAGGAAGCCCAGCCCTCTGATCAAAGGCATCATGGACTCTGTGAAGACGGAGGAGAGCCAGCAGCTCCAGAGCCGCTCATCGGAGACGATTGCGAGGCTGGTCCAGCTCTTTACGGACAAGGCCAGGCGAGGACCTGCGGAAAAGGTCGTTGCCAACCTAGTCAAGTTCTCCTGCGTTGAAGTTGCCGAGACTCCCGAGTTCCCGGTCCATGCCAGCAAGACGGGGTGTATCCTGTCGATGCAAAAGGAAGAAGATAGAATCGACCATGCAGACGCGGCCAAATGGGCCAAGGAAGCCAAAGCCGCTCGGATCACTCGACGGGGTGCCAAAGAAGCCCTTGAGATTCTCTCCACGACCTACGGCGCGAACCTCCTAGAGACGGTTCCGAGCCTACGGGCCTTTATGGAGGGGCCTCTGCTCAAAGCCTTCAGTGGGGACCTTCCAACTGATGCCAAGGACCCCGAGAACACACTTGGCCAGGAAATAGTGGACGCCATGTCCGTCATTAGGACAATGACGCCAACGTTGGATCGCGCGTTGCATCCGTTCATCATGCAGATGCTGCCACTCGTCATCAAGGCCCTTCACTGTGAGCTATCCGTGTTCCGCTACATGGCTGCCAAATGCTTGGCTACCATCTGCAGCGTCATCACCATCGAAGGAATGACTGCTCTCGTCGAAAAGGTTCTGCCGTCCATCACCAATCCTGTGGACTCGAATTATCGCCAGGGCGTGATTGAGGCAATCTACCACTTGATTGCAGTCATGGGCGACGCCATCTTGCCTTATGTCATTTTCCTCATCGTGCCAGTCCTTGGCCGGATGAGTGATTCGGACAACGAGATTCGTCTCCTTGCCACGACGTCATTCGCGACGCTGGTGAAGCTTGTGCCCCTAGAGGCAGGCATTCCTGACCCTCCAGGCCTGTCAGAAGAGCTGCTGAAGGGACGCGACCGGGAGCGAACCTTTATTGCTCAGCTGCTCGACCCAAAGAAGGTAGAGCCGTTCCATATCCCGGTCGCCATCAAGGCGGAGCTACGGTCGTATCAGCAAGAAGGTGTCAATTGGCTTCATTTCCTCAACAAGTACCATCTGCATGGCATCCTCTGCGACGACATGGGTCTCGGAAAGACTCTGCAGACGCTGTGTATCGTCGCCAGCGATCATCACCAAAGGCAGGAGGAATTCGCCAAGACCCAGGCGCCAGACTCGCGACGACTGCCGTCCCTCATAGTTTGCCCTCCGACGCTCTCGGGCCACTGGCAACAAGAGATCAAGGCTTACGCCCCGTTCCTCAGTGTCACTGCGTATGTCGGGCCGCCAGCGGAGAGAAAGGCAATGAGATCCAAGCTTGGAGAGACCGACATAGTCATCACCTCGTACGACGTGTGCAGAAACGATACGGACGTCTTGGAGGAGCACACTTGGAACTACATGGTTCTCGACGAGGGTCACTTGATCAAGAACCCCAAGGCCAAAATCACCCAGGCGGTCAAGAGAGTCGTGAGTAACCATCGCCTCATCCTCACGGGCACTCCGATCCAGAACAATGTGTTGGAGCTGTGGTCGCTATTTGACTTTCTGATGCCCGGCTTCCTCGGGGCAGAGAAGGTCTTCTTAGATCGCTTCGCGAAACCTATTGCCGCTAGTCGGTACAGCAAAGCCTCGTCCAAGGAGCAGGAGGCAGGCGCACTTGCGATTGAGGCCCTGCACAAGCAGGTCCTCCCATTCTTGCTTCGGCGCCTCAAGGAAGAGGTGCTGAATGACTTGCCGCCGAAGATCTTGCAAAACTATTACTGCGACCTCAGCGACTTGCAAAAGAAGCTGTTTGAAGATTTTACCAAGAAGCAGGGCAAGAAGCTGCAGTCGGAAGCAGGACGCGACGACAAGGAGGCCAAGCAGCACATCTTCCAAGCCTTGCAATACATGCGCAAGCTCTGCAACTCGCCTGCCATGGTCATGAAACCGGGCAGTGATGTATATGATGACACGCAAAAGATTCTTGCCAAGCAGGGCACGTCGGTCGAGGATCCCATTCACGCGCCCAAGCTGACAGCCCTGCGGGACCTCCTGGTGGATTGCGGCATCGGGGTCGAGGACGGTGATTCCAACGACCCCCTGTACCAGCCCATCAAGCCACATCGCGCACTCATTTTCTGCCAGATGAAGGAGATGCTGGACATGGTGCAGAACAAGGTCCTCAAGGAGCTGTTACCGTCGGTGTCGCACCTCCGCCTCGACGGCAACGTGGAGGCCAACAAGCGACAAGACATTGTCAACAAGTTCAACAGCGACCCATCCTACGACGTCTTGCTGCTGACCACCAGCGTCGGTGGGCTCGGGCTGAACTTGACGGGCGCCGACACGGTCATCTTCGTGGAGCACGACTGGAACCCGCAGAGGGATCTGCAGGCCATGGACCGCGCCCACCGCATTGGCCAGAAAAAGGTCGTCAACGTGTACCGACTCATCACCCGCGGCACTCTGGAAGAGAAGATCCTGAGCCTCCAGCGATTCAAGATCGACGTGGCCTCGACCGTAGTCAACCAGCAGAATGCGGGCTTGTCCACCATGGACACGGACCAGATTCTGGACCTGTTCAACCTGGGCGACTCTGGTCCGAGTCTCATATCCGACAAGCCGCAGAACGAGATTGAAGGTCGGGAGGAGGACATGGTGGACCTGGAGACGGGCGATGTGCTCAAGCAGCCGGGCAAGAAAGCCTGGCTCGACGACTTGGGAGAGCTGTGGGATAGCAAGCAGTACGAGGAGAGCTTTGACCTGGACGATTTCATGAAGACCATGTCATGAGAAGCCTCGCCTTTGCGGTGCAAAGAGAAAAACAGCATATTGGTCCGGGCTTCAGGAGTCAGGAGTCAGGGTATGGGCGCGTGGGACAGCATTCAGCACTGACCGAAGACCGCAGAGTCACGACTTTTGGCCGGGTGACTCTGCGGACCCGGGGTGACTCCGCAAAGGGGGCACTGCTGCGAGCATGCGCAAATTAGATGGTTCAAATATTACCAACCCAACACCCCAAGGGTCCTGCAATATATCTCGCCCAACCTGAGATTTGATTGATTCTTTCGTAGAATGAGATTTGGAACCTGTCTAATTGGGCAACCCCCACAATACTACTCCGCCCGACTCACCACATGGTCTCCTTCACAGACTTGCCACTTGAGGTACGGACTCAGATATGGGCGTCGACGGTCGAGCCTCGAATCGTCCAGGTCCGGGTCGAAGGAGCCGAGAATATCGGTCCACACTTGAAAACCTCAACACCAGTGCCCAACACCCTACACATCTGCCGGGAAAGCCGTTGTCGAGACTTGTACGACAAGTTATCTTTGTCCAAAGAAATAGAACAGCCCTATGTCTGGGTCAAACTCACTCGATGTTGACATTATCGATATTGGAAACGAGAGGGGTTACAGCTATTTCAAAAATTGCGGACGCCGATTCGTCGCCTAAAATTCGATGCAAACATTCTTTGCGAATCTTGGTATCGTTCAGCGCCAAGAAATTGACCGTTTTTGATAATCTAGTGCAATGCTTCGTGGTTGCTGAAGATGCCTGGGGGCCATGGCAAGATGCATATCACGAACCTATTGGTCCTGCGAAGCAAAACATTTATTCATCATCGACAGGAAGAGAGGGAAGATGATTAGCTTCCCCGATTTAGAACAATGGATGGAGGAGGAAGATTGGTACGAAAGGGTAGAGGAGATGGGTGTGGCTGGGCCTCAAGACATGGCGTCAGCCTTGAGCAGCCCGGATAGATTTACGTGTGGACAGTGCGGCGATGACTACCAGTAGCATCAAAGATGATGGACTGAAACAGTCAATATACGGTAGATGGGGTGAAGACAGACACGTCTCGTGGACTCACGACGGCGAGCTGTGGTGTCATGTGGGGGGCCGCTGCAATACCCCGCTACGCGTGTTCCAAATCTTTCCACCAACCTTGCCGAGCTCCCCCGCTCAGTTTCGAGAGCTGCCCTCACAGCTTCAAGTACAGAAGACTACCTACGTGGCAAGCTCGCTCAGTAGCTGGCAGAGCCTGTAAAGTTGCTCAAAATGCCTGTCGATTACAGCAAATGGGTACGTTACGTCTCCCGCAGCACCAGCTTTCCCGCAAGTGCCCGCTGACGATGCATGCATCATAGGACGCGCTGGAACTCAGTGACGACTCCGACGTCGAAGTCCACCCCAACGTCGACAAACGATCCTTTATCCGGGCCAAGCAGAACCAGATCCACCAGGAGCGGCAGCAGCGCAAGCACCAGGTCGAGACGCTCAAGTACGAGCGCGTCATCAACGATGGACTGCTGAGCCGCATCTCCGGCCTCCTGGCCTCGCTCAAGGCCCATGCCTCCGAGGCAGCGACCCGCAACCCCGGCGAGATAGCTTTTCAAGCCGTCATGGAGTCTGCGGGGAGCCCCAAGGACGACCAGCCGCCTACGCCTCCCGCCGGGGTGCACAGCGGCGAGCAGCAGCAGCCCACGTACTCCAAGATGATGGCGGTGCTGCTGGACCAGGTCAACAAGGCGTTGGACGAGAAAGAGGTTGCGGATCGATACGGCGCCATGATTGAAGAGATTCAGGAGCACGAGGACAAGGTCAAGACGCTGCAAAAGGAGCTGCTGGAGAAGCTGGCGGAGCTGGAGAAGGAGGAGAAGAAGAAGATCACCAGCGCCGACATTCACACGGGATTCAACAGCTCGCATGTCACCAAAGCTGACGGCAAGGAGGATGCTACCAAGGTCGAGCTTCTGAACCCGAGCTTTTCGGCTTCGGGCTCCCAATCTTCCAAGGAGGCAGCGACCGTGGACGACGACGACGACGAGGTTGAGGCATCGCCGGATGCCAAGGAGTTTGCCCAGATCAAGATCAACGACTACTCTGCCAGCCTTCAGTTCCTGTCGAAGCACCCCCACATCTTGAAGGAGCGGGAGACGGACGGTATCTTGGTGCTAGCATTCGACGCTGCCCTGGAGCGAAAGGACGACTACTCGCGGCAGTACGTCCACCAGGCACTGCTGCTGCAGTACTGCCGCGCGCTGGGCAAGGACGGCGTCGGGCTGTTCTTCAAACGCATCACGACCAAGGGTCACCAGGCGCAAGACGTCTTCTACAAGGACGTTCAGGACACGTACATGAAGATCAAGAACCGCTCGCGGGAGATCCTGGCGGAGAGGGCCAAGGATCCCGAGGGCGAGGGCGTCGAGCAGATCCAGCTCCACGCGGTAGAGCCCGGGACGGTGATTCAGATCAAGGTGCCGCCTGCCGACAGCCAAGACGTCGAGGTGCAAAAGGCCCGCGAGGTCTACGACGGCTTCGAGCCCGACATGAAGAAGGCTCTGGAGTCGGGCGAGCTGGACGAGGTGAACAAGGTCCTGGGCAAGATGACGGTGGAGGCTGCCGAGGAGATGGTCAACCTATTCGGACAGGTACCCAACCGCTCCACCTTGTAGAGTGACTTGTGAAGTTTCTAACATGAACCACGCAGGCCAACATACTCAGCCTAGAGGAGCAGATCATCGACGCCACCACAGAGGAGGGCCAGAAACAGCTCAAGGAGATGGAGGCGGCGGCTGCAGCTGAGGAGAAGTATGCCGACCCGGAATAGAATGGAAGGCTGTAAGCGCTGCGTAATGATGCACTACAGCAGTATCGAATCATGCATACGACATCCGCGTAAACCCGAGGCGGACTAGAGTGTATTCCCATCGCAACAGTAATACAGGGCACCGTCGCTCACAGTCTCCAACACTACTCGTCATGTGCCTGGATGCCGCGCGGCCAGATATTGTAAGCTGTGACCAATCTGCTTCAACGGCGGCCTGGGCTCTTGAAGAGCCAGCCACCGCGTCCAGCTGCGTCTCGCCTAAGCGGCAACGCCAAGGATGGCGGCGTTGGTCGCTCCAG
Organism: Tolypocladium ovalisporum; assembly: GCA_024340015.1. Taxonomy (NCBI): domain Eukaryota; kingdom Fungi; phylum Ascomycota; class Sordariomycetes; order Hypocreales; family Ophiocordycipitaceae; genus Tolypocladium; species Tolypocladium ovalisporum. The sequence goes on from JALHBZ010000141.1 coordinate 120,595, forward strand.
ACGCGGCTATTGGGGGAACGAGCAGATGGAATCCCGTACCGTGACGATCGTGCGACAGCTTGGCATCCCGTGTCGGACTTCTCGTACGCGAAGTCTTTTACGAGGGTTGGCGGTTTCAATCCGGGGCGGCTGCTCTACGAAACTACTACTTGGCCTTGTGATGTGCTTAAGAGGGTCACTAAGGCCGGGTCAAGCCTCGACTCGTGCAGGACGAGGCATCCCACGGCAGGCACGGACACAGCCGCTCCGTCTTGATGCTGGCAGTACGGTAGGTAGTCTAATGCCAAGCCAGAGGTACCGACTGCCTCTGGGAAGCGAAGCCGCGCTGCGGCTGCGATGGTTGCTATTCGGATTTGTGCGGACGGTGGTGGTGGCTGATGGAACAGATGCGCACCTTGTAGCGGCCTGCTTCGTAACGCAGCACGAGAGGGGGGGAGGCTGAGAAGGCTGCTGGGCCAAGGAGCAGCCGCATCATTGGGGGCAAAACGTGGTTGGTGTCGCTGTGGAGTTGGGTGGTGCATCAAAGGGATAAAAATAGGCGTTGGCATTGAACAGTTGCTGCGACGCTGCGGCTAGTAGACAGGGGGGGTGTGGACAAAACATCGAATACTCGTAACGACCTACGCAAGGGGCCTCTTTGCGTCGTCAAAGCTATTGCTACTCGCCAAGAGCATTGGCGAGCACCTGTTTAGAGTACACGCAGAGCCAGGGCAGCAGCTATTGCCTCTGGATATTGCCTCCCTCGTCGAGCAAGGGCCAATACCAAGGCGATGAACTACAGGTAAGGTACGCAGCAAAGAAATGAGAACAATCCGCTGGACCCCTGCTGGTGAGGCCGGCGAGAGGTGGGTTTCACAGTTGCGGGCGTCTCCACTGCTGACGATGCGAGGCGCAGCAGACGTCCGTCACAGGTACGTAAACTCGCCAATGCAGCTGGAGCGCCTCCTGTCAATCAGGCCCACGGGCCTCATCGCAGCCGATCGAGGATCCACCAATGTGGAATACGAGTAATTACTCGTAAACCGCTCTGCGTTTGCACAAAACACACCCTGTCCGCTGCTTGTTGTTCACCTCTTGTTCATTCACTGGTCGCGCCAATTGAGCATCTTTCATCGACGTTTTTGCCTTTGCGAGCTGCGCTTAGAACGGACGCCTGAACCATTTCCTTCGACATCGCGACCGTTGCTGGCGAAACTCCCCCCGGACCTCTTCTTCATGAACCCGACTCCCAGATCGCAGGTTACGTTGCATCGATCGACAACGACACCGCAACCTACATTACGCATCATGCTTCCCTCTATACGCGCCGCCGTCGCCGCGGCGTTGCTCGCCGTCGCCAGCGTCCAGGCCGCTCCCCAGGGCCAATCCTTCGGCGGCAACAGCAGTAGCAGAGCCTGCAACAACTCGCCCTCGCTCTGCAGCAAGCAGTACAACCAGATCACGTACCTGGGCGCCCACGACAGCTCCTTTCTGAGGGACCAGAGCACCGGCAACTCGCTGTCCGGGAACCAGTACAAGAACGCGACCGTCGCCCTCGATGCCGGTCTGCGCTTGCTGCAGGTCCAGGTCCACAAGCCCAACACCACGCTCGAGCTGTGCCACACGTCGTGCAGCCTCCTCGACGCCGGGCCGCTCGAATCGTGGCTCGCGCGCGTCAACGACTGGTTGACCAAGAACCCCGACGAGGTCATCACGCTGGTCATTGTCAACTCGGACGATGCCCCGGCCTCCGACTTTGGCTCCGCCTTTGACAAGTCGGGCATCTCCAAGCTGGGCTACAAGTCGCCCGCGACCAGCGCCACGACCAAGTGGCCCACGCTGGACACCATGATCAGCCAGGGCTCGCGCGTCGTCTCCTTCGTCACCAACATGCCGTACTCTTCCTCGACGCCCTACCTCCTACCCGAGTTTGACTTTGTCTTCGAGACGGCCTTTGAGGTGACGGAACTCACGGGCTTCAACTGCACCGTCGACCGGCCCTCTCGAGGCTCTCCGGCGACGTCGGCCCTCTCCAGCGGCTACATGAGCCTCGTCAACCACTTCAAGTACCAGAGCCTCGGCTCCGGCATCATGGTGCCCGACGTCGACAGGATCGACGTGGTCAACAGCCCGGCGACGTCGGCCGACGGCAACCTGGGCAAGCACCTCCAGGCGTGCAAGACGGAGTGGAACCAACAGCCCAACTTTGTCCTCGTCGACTTCTGGGACAAGGCCAGCCCGATTGAGGCGACCGACAGCATGAACTCGCTGAGCGGCGCCACGGGCCGAAAGAGCGCATCGAGCAGCGGTCAGTCGACGGGGAGCGTCACCAACCCGCGGAACCTCGAGTACGGCGCGCTGGTTGCCTTTTTGACGGCGGCACTGTTGCTGGTGTAAGCAACCAACATGTATATCTGACTGGACGACTGGACATACTGGGTTTGGCACGTCTTGGGTGGCATTTTCAGGCGAACTTATGTAGATCATTAGCGAGGCGTTTGGCTGCACATTGCATCATTCAGGTTGGGTTAGACCGGCACGGATCTAGACTATATTGTATTGACTATTACAAGAGACATGAGTTGGACTCTGCAAAAAGTGTACGTGTAATTGTGATGAACTCAAGTGTCATCACACCCGTCGGTGCGGATACGTAAATGGGCTGTTAGGACACCAGGTATCGTGAGATCGAGATTGACTAGTGCCCGCCGCCTGCACATCCGATATGCGCCACAATCCTGGCACCACCACCAACACAGGCTCTACAAATATTTGCAACGAAACGCATCCTTCGAAGGAACGACGAGAAGCCTACCAATCGTAACCTCCGTTCTCTCGCACGGCAGCTTCTTTACGACTTGTGCAGCCAGCCCAATGGAGTACGCGAGCATCGACACCCCGGCAGCTTGCTATGCCGACTTCTGCCTCATCCCGGTACGCACCTCACACCCCCACGCCCTCGGCGCGAGATAGACTGACGTGACAATGCTTGTGCTTTAAGGTCGGCACAGGCAGCATCTCCGTCGCCGAGGAGGTTGCCGAGGTGCAGCGCGTGCTCAAGCTGAGCGGGCTCAAATACACGATGCACTCTGCCGGCACGACGGTCGGTGCGTCGGTCCCTCACCTCGTCGCTGAACTGGTACCAGCACAACGTGCAAGCTGCAATGACTGACTCATCCTGTGCGTGTAGAAGGAAGCTGGAACGAGGTCATGGAGGTGGTGGGCAAGGCGCACACGGTGGTGCACAAGAGGGGCGTGCTGCGGGTGCAGTCGTCGATGCGGGTTGGGTCACGGTGAGTAATCGCGCTGCCGACGTGTCAGAGTATGGATGCTAACGAGCGCAGGACGGATAAGAAGCAGACGGCAGCGGACAAGGTCAAGAGGGTTGAGGATATCCTGGCTCGAGACCAGTGAAAGCTGCGGCGCAAGGAGGATAGTCTCATCATTAGAGTCGAAACTTGACATGCACGTCATCGAGTTCGCATTGACAATCGCTGCCCCGAAATCTGGGACATGCATCCATGTAACAACGTAGTTTCGTGGCTCCTGAGTCGCATTTTACTTTTCATTGCTGCAGCGGCACGACCACACACCCGCTACCGTCCCTCCCTTTCACTGACAAGACAAGAGTGCACAGTACCAATACACAACGGCAGCATACAACATTGTCCGAATCCCAGCTGGAGTCGCCGCTCCCATGCGCCCAAAGTCCTCTCGGGTCTTCGAGGACAAGGAGCCTTAGGCCCGCTGCGTCATCTTCTTCTGGCCCCTGCGCAGCTCCTTGTCCTTCTCCTTCTCGAGGTACTTCTTCTGCGCCTTGGCGTCCAGACCCTTGAGCTCGTTGTCGCGCTTCGCCTTGCGCACCTTCTCCTTCTCCAGCAGCCGCTCCTCGTTGCGCTCTTCCTCGAACGTCTTCTTGATCTGCGCGACCATGGCCTCGCGCGTGGCACGCACCTTCTTCATCACCTCGGGCCGGAACTGCGCGGACTGCACGAGCATATCGGGCAGCCGAACAAAGTAGGAGAAGAGTGGCAGGAGGCTGGCGTAGTTGCCATCCGACGGGAGGCGGTACTTGAGGAAGAGGCGTTTGCGCGGGTCGGTGTCTTCGAGCGTTCTGGGCTTTTCCGTCGGCTGGTCCGTGACGATGAGGTACTCGAACCCCTCGCCCGCGGAAATGACGGCGTCAATTAGCTCCGTCGTGAGGAGCGCGTTGGTCATCTCCGAGTTTTCGCTCATGACGGTCAGCCAGTTGGGCAGCTTGGAGTTGTCCTTGGTGGAGGTGAGAGTGACGTCGTAGCGGTCCTCGCGCAACTTCTGCATGGAGTCCTTGTTGACGACAGCCCAGACGAAACCCTCGTAGGTGCTCTTAGCATCCTTGGCCGCGCGGATTTCGGCGGCTCCGGGCAACGAGGGAACGGTCAGGTTCTCCTTTCCGTCAAAGGGGTACAGGAAGGCCTCCATGGTGTCGGCCGGCGCAGCGAACATGTCGGTGAAGAAGGAGAGACACAGCTCGATGGCGTTCATGATGGGGTTGAAGCGCTTGGCCAACGTAACATTGACATCCATGAAGGCAGTGTTCTGGCGGCCCGAGGCATACGTAGAGTACTCAAAGAGCGACTTCTCCTTGAGCAGCTCCTCGGAGCCGACGTCGACCTCCATGGTGGGTACACCACTGAAGCCGACAAGGGCGAATTCGCTCTTCAAGACGGGCGCATGTGCCCTCATCCAGGCCCGAGCCCTGGCGCGATTGGCCCGAGCACCGAGGATGTGGAAGAGAAAGATGACGGCCGAAAAGGCCAGGATGATGCCCTCGATGCGGAACTCGGACAGCGAGTGGCGCTCGTGGACATTGTACCACTTGGTCCACGGCACGCCCGTGGCAGCGGGCATGGCAGCGGTGCCGGCGAGCGTCGCAGGGGTCGGTACAGACACGGGAACGGGCTCGGGAGCTCCAGCGAAGTCGGCAAAGTCTAGCAACGGGCCACCATCACCACGTCAGCAATGTGTTTCCTCCGTCACGGTTCGTGGGCGTTGCCAATGCGCAGCTCCAATTCCTGGCAGGAAGCACTCACCCGAGTCGGCCTTCTTCACCGCGGGCTGCGCGGGCTTGCTTCCCCCAAAGAGGTTCTTCAAGAGGTCGGCCATGGCTGCGGCGGTAGGCAATTCGTGGGAATGGTGAGGGTGAGCTTCGGATGGAGTCGCTCAGCCCGCAGCAGCGACGTGGAAATTTGGCCTGGACGTTTTGCGGAGGTGGTTGCGTGCGGAGTGGGGCGCTCATAGCGTTGAATCTGGGGCAAGCTACGGGAGCTCAAAGAGCTACCCTAGACCGCCGTGCCTCGTTGTGCTTGATCTTTAGACGTGACCCACTTGGGATGCAAAAGCCGGGAATTCCCAATTGATGTAATTCACGGACCTGACTGTAAATTCCGGGTTTCAGTGTAGCTAGTTAGATGCCATTTCGTGGTTATTTTGGAGCGTACAAAATGTTGAACGCTGAGGCCGGTGTACCCGAGCATCACTAAGTAAGGTAGGTAAAGGTAAGCTGCCTTAGGTTTGAGGTTGGCACCCAGTGAACCCTTGACAGTGGCCTGCAAAGTTATCATTGCAACGGGCATCACAGGTTAGTAATATCGGAGAGAAGGCAATTGAAAGTTTCAATTGGCAGCCATTGATAGGCTATCCAAAACGGCAACTTCGCAACCTGCTGCCTACGAAGCGCACTCATACGAGCTGCTATACTGCGTGTTGCCCGGCCAACCACTACAGCATTACCCGTCGCCCACCTCCATCAGTCTCGCACGACCACCTGATTGTGACAACGAGGGCCAATGCTGGAAATGCATCATAATGCCACGCACAACCACGGCGCGCAAATATGGAAAGCCGTCGAAAAGGACAAAAGCTGAGAGGCTGTTCGCCGAGCTGCCCCAAAGCCCGCTACGGCAGCCGGCCGTCGCGGTCACGGATGACGCAGTAAACTGCATCACGGAGCAGCTAGCCGTCATCGGAATAGAAGACAAGGACAAGTCAAAGCCATGTCGACGATCACTTCGGAATAGCAGCATTCCGCCGACGCCGAAGGCAAAGGATGCTTCGTCTTCTGATGGTAAACGTGCAGAAGTGGACAAAAATCAACCGGCTCGAGACTTGTCATCGGACGCGAACCAAGAGGACGCTCCGTCTGAAAGAAGCGTCGCCGAACAAGTCTGCCAAGAGTCTTCTCTGCTTATTTTGCAACGAGAGACGTCCCTCGAGGCCCTGACCTGGGACGATGTCTGTCCGCCAGGCGACCGCATCGTCAAGATCGCCGAGGCGTCCTACGCAGAAGTCTACCGCGTCACCAACGAGCGCGGCACCAGCATCATCAAAGTGATACGCCTCGACTCTCCGATAAAAGCAAAGACCAAGGCCCAAATCAAGGCTGGCCTCGTCGACGAGGAGTCACACGCGGAGGCCGATGTCGACGGCGAGCTGCAAATCTCGGAGTGGCTGGCCGACATCCCTGGATTCGTGGTGTACAAGAAGCGATATCTCGTGCGGGGCAAGGCGTCGAGGCAGCTACTCGAAACGCACCAGGTGTTTCAAAAGAGAATGAAGAGACAGGATCCAGGCCGGGCGCAGTTCTACCCGTCACCGAGTCGCTACCTCGACGACACCAAGTTCTTGGTGGTTGAGCTTGGGGATGCTGGCACTGCGTTGGAAGATTGGGAGCTGGCCGACGACAGCCAGCTCTGGGACATATTCTTTCTGGAAGCCATTGCCCTTGCGAGGGCCGAAGACCTCGCCATGTTTGAGGTATGATGCTTGCATTCCTCCAATAAGTGCATTCACTGACAGCCTGCAGCACCGGGATTTGCACGAGGGCAACATCTGCATCAGGCGAGTCAGCCCTCAGCGGGGGAGAGACGCCAAATCCAGTTGCTTTTTCGGCAAATCTGGGATTGACATAACGATACTGGACTACGGGTTGTCGCGAGCCGAAGACTTGTCATCGGACTACACCAAGCCGGTGGCCTTTGACCTGGAGAGAGACCTCAGCCTGTTCACCAGCACCCACGCCTCGCAGTGCAAGGTGTACCGCCAGATGCGGTCGTTTCTTCTCCGCGCCGACCGCAAGTGTGTCCCCGCCGAAGGACACAAGACGCCTTACGCAAAGGGCCTCGACGGTCCGATCTCGTGGGACGCCTACGCACCGTACACCAATGTGCTGTGGCTCGCGTACCTGTACGAGTACCTGGTCGACAACTTCACGGGCGACCAGAAGAAGCTTGTGCGCTTCGAGAAGGAGACAAAGGAGATGTGGGCATACTTGGATCCCGAAGCCAACGACGAAGTCCCCTGCTTTGGCTCTGCGGCAGACATTGTCTGCTTTGCCGTAGAGTCTGGTTGGATCAGGGAGGAGCAGCTGATCGGGGCCGGGACATCGATGCTTCATAGGGAAGACAGTATCATTGTGCCGAGGGACACGGACGAGGGCAGCGGAGACGCATCGTTGAGACGGTCTCCCAGGAGAAGAGGCCAGGCGTAGCCGAGCCAGCATGTGAGCATTATACCTGGGACGCGTCGGCGGCAACGCATTGCATGAGCATTTTAAATTAGGAGGGGGGCGTTTGTTTGACAACACCTGGAGTCTGCTGATATTGAGGAGCATTTTGGAGGCTTCTTGCATACGTACAAAATAGAAGCATCCAGTCGGTTCAGAGGCAAGGAACAACCCCTGATGAGGCCCCAGAGACCCCGCGTGGTGCCGACAAACATCACCCAACCCAAGGCGAGGGACTGGCGGCGCATTGTCCCCCTCCGCAATGCTGACAGTGGATGATGGACTCGAGCACGCGGACGACGAGCTTTCATGACACCGAAATGGCCCTTCATCTCCGAAGTCTGGGGCACACACCCCTGCAGGCCGGGCATCAGATGGGAGCGTTGCGTTGCGATGCGGATAGCGGAGGTTAGCGAGTACACCGACACTAGCGTCATCTGCGCTGCAGAGCTGTGTAACCGCTAATGGCAGCAATCTCCAAGCCGGTTCCTCGGTCGCGAACTGGAGGCCACGCACCCCTGCAGCCGCCGGACGCAGCCCACCCCCCAACGCAGGTCGAGCCGAGGCTAATAAAGCTTTCCATTCCCTTGAGCGCCGAGAGCTCCACGCATCCGCACCCGCACCACCCGCACCACCCGCACTCGGCCTGAGGAACGCTGGCGACCACATGTCATGTCGTCGCGCTTTCGCCTTTGATTGGCAATCCATCCATTGGCCACTGGGACGCGCGATCCCGTCCGCCTTCTCTTTCCCCGGCTTGCCCTCGCCCCCTTCCTCTGCGAGCTCGTCATTCCTCTCACGGAGGCGCAAACAACATAACAACAACACATACCCGCTCTCCACCCACTGCCCCCGCGGTTGTGTCTGCCTCTCCGCAGTCCGGCAACCCGCTGCTCGACGAGACAGCCGGCCCACTGGCCTGTCATCCATACTCAACGTTCATGACGAGACGGTAGTCACCGCAAGGATACGATAGCCGCAAGCCATGCCATCCTTCGACGGGTCCTACAACGGCATGAGCCCTACCGTGGCCTCGGAGCCCTTCACCCGCAGCCTCCTCTCCTCGTCGATATCTTCCCTCTCCTCCACCACCACCGCGTCTCGGTACACGTCTCAGATATCCAAGACATACCGCCAGGCCTCGACGCTCTTCCTGACGCGCCGCCTGCCCGAGGCGCTGACCACGTTGACGCCGCTCATCACTCCGCCCGACCCCACCGACGACGGAGAGCCCGCCCCCGTCGCGGCGGCATCGCGCACGACGCGCATCAAGGTGTGGAGCCTCTACCTGACCCTCCTCAATGCCATTGTGGAGATGGAGCCGGAAGAGGGCAAGGAGGCCTTTGGCAATCAGGAATGGAGGGCGCTGTGCAGCAGGGTCCGGGACGGAGACGTGTGGGAAGAGGTGGTCCGGAACGGCTACCACGGCGTCGAGGGCGACGTCGACTCTGACGTCGTCATAAACTTGTGAGTTTCCTCTTTTGGACACTTTACTCTCTCACACCCGAGCCCGTGCTGACCAGCAAGAAGAGCAACGCTGCTCCTGGCGCATGCGCGCGACCAAAACCTGAACCAGCGCAGGCTGGAGACGTACCTGGCCTCGTCCAACGCGCCCAACCTGGAACTGGCCGGCAAGCTCGCCGGGTCGTCAGCCCCCGGATCCCGCAAGAGCCGGCGATACCAGTCGCCGGCCCCGGGGCCGGGCGGTGCCAACACCCCAAGGGACCTCAACGCCAGAGTCAAAATACTAGAGCTGTACACGCTCCACGTACTGCTGCGCAACAATGAGTGGGACTACGCGCGCGAATTCATCAGCGTCAGCTCCGTCCTCGACGATGAGCGTAGGGAAGCCTTCTTGCAGGCGCTACAAAGCCTGCAGGAGGAACAGCAGGAGCAGGAGCGGCTGGAGCGGGAAGAGCGTCAGCGGCAGGAGGACGAGTTGCGCAGAGAAGTCGAAGAGGCCCGGAGACAGAGGGCTGAGAACGAGGAGAGAGAGCGGAAACGAATAGAAGAGGATCGCTTGCGCAGGGAGGGCAGCGAAGTCGACTACGGCATCGAACAGACGCCCAGCTATGCGATGAACCACAGCAGCAAAGCGCAGCAAAGCATGCCACAACAACGTCTACCTCGGAGTTCCGTCTCCCGCCCCAACACCAAAGCCGTCGCTCCTCAGACGTTCACGGGGCAGGCAAGCTTGCTACTGTCCCGCCTACGCACGGCTATACAGGAGCTGGCCTTTTCACTGAATGGCAATCCAGTATTGCTGATGAGGCTGCTGGCATTCGTCATGGGCCTGCTGATCATGGTCGGCCACAAAGGCACCCGGCAACGGATACAGCGCATACTGGGCGGGTCGTGGAACAAGGTCAAGATGACGGCGGGCATGGGGACCAAGGTCAGCTATATCTGACCAGGTCAACTGGTTCTGGCTACATAACTGTACTGTATCATATTTTCTTTGCATCATGAGGAGTTTGAGGGGTTTGAATGGGTTTCACACGCAGCAGTTTGAATGTCTTTACAGACATGTTACGACGTATCACAAGCAATAGAAAGTACTGGGTACCCTGTGCAGTATCAGACTCTTGGATCAACCATTGAGATTACATGCTTCTGCATTCTACTCGGCGCGCATCCTAAGGCGCCACTCTAAATCCACACAAGCTCAGTATCACGCTGTGACAAATGAACGTGACAACATCATCCATATCCCAGTATACGCCGTCAAACGCCAGAGCCCTTGTAACATGAGCCGCCAAACAGCAGTCCAGCTAGTCATCTTCGTAATGAAACGGTGCCCAACCCAGGGCGGGTCAAGGCTAATAGTTCGTCGTCCGATTCGTCTTCTTTTGGTAGAACAACTACAGGGCAAGGAAACGTCAGCATGTGCCGTGATTACAAATCAAAGTACAGACAGGAGAGTTGGAGAAGCCACTCACGTCTGTTCTTGAGCTGCCCAGGTTGATAATCTTGGGGCAGCCGTCGCGGTCCTTTTCGAGACGGGTGCACTCGAAGCAGTAGAAGGCGTCGGAGATGCCCTCGCCGCCGCACACGACGCACTTGTTTTGGTAGTTGCCGAAGCTGCACTCGTCGCAGATGCGGACGAGCGTCGTCGGGCGCACGTACGAGTCGCAGACGGGGCACTTGCCGTCGCACTTGTCGCAGAGGCGGCCGATGGCGATGCCGGACTGCTTGCGGCACATGACGAGGTCGCTAGGGAAGGCAGTGTCAGCATCGTATCGTCACTCGACGAGCCCAACGGAGACTTACGGGTGGTGACGAGACATGCTGGGCGAGGTAAAGGGCTACGGAAGCAGCTGTCGGCGGGAAAGGGACGTAACCGCAGCAGAAGTGCAGTGCTGTACAGGTTTTGAAGAGGACAGAAACACTGAGCAGCAAGAGCGCGAACGCGACTGCTTTATAACCGCCGCCTTGCGCAAGTGTCGAAGCGGGAGGAGGATGAGAGAGGAAGCTGATGGTGGTGCCCGAAGCTCAGCGCCGGAGCTCTGAAGTTTGCCCCTCGAGATTTCTCAGCCTTGCCCGAGGCATGTCTGCGCGACAGCCAATCACAGGCCGCAGCAGACGCTGATTCCAGAGACCAGAGGTGGGGCCAAGCTGCCACGCCCGCCTGTCCTGCCAGTAACTTCTGGAAACTTTCCAACACCTGGCTCGTTTGCACGTCGCTTGTCCCTCGCCAGCATTGATTTCTGCCCCCGGGACCTGTGAGGCTCCTGCTGAGGACCCTGGGAACGCGCTTGGCTTGGCCGGCGGAACGGAGTCCCCAACGGTCGGATACGATGATGCTCTGAGGAGCCAGGAAACGACAATGGCTCCCGAAACCGAGTACGGCCTCAGCCTTGCCTCCACCCGCCGGACAGCCTCATTGACCACTGCTAACGCTGCCTACTCCCGCAGGACGGCTCTCGTCGACGCCCCAGCACAGCCATCGAATGCGCCAGATGGAAGCCCCGTTGACGATGGAAGCCGCAAGAGAAAGGCATCTCCCGTCGGAGGCGACGACGAGGCCTCGACGAAGCGTGCGCGCCAGACTAGTGCTGATGATGGCTCCCCTCCGCCGCGCAAGCGAACCGCATCGCCCGGCCACAGACCGGCAGCTCACAGCGCCGAGCAAGAGCGTAGGGAATCGGTGGTGACGCAAGAGGAAAAGAAACGCAGCAAGCGCTTATTCGGCGGTCTGCTCAGCACACTCAGTCAAACCTCAGCGACCAGCTCACAGCAAAAGCGACGCCAGGAGATTGAGCGCCGTCAAAAGGAAAAGATGCAGCACCAGTCTGTCGAGGATGATAGGCAACGGTCTGACAAGCGCGCGGCCCTGGACAAGATCCGTATGGAGCAGCAGATTATATGGGAGGAGCAGGTGGTGAGTGCAAAGATGCCTTGCATCGACTGTCTTCCCTGTTGCTGATATTGGACTTTTGCGCAGATGCGCAACAGACACGCAAAGGAACTCAAGCTGGCGCAGTTCCTGCAAACCAGATCCAAGCCTGAGCTTGTAAGTTTCAATCTTCTGGCGCGACTTCTGCTTGTCCTAATCCGACCCTCAGTACTATCTACCGTGGAAGCCCACATCTAGAGAAGAAGACACGATTGATGACCAGATCCGCGACACCAAGGCCGGCATAGCTAGGGAACTTGAAGACTTCAAGTCGCGCAGAGAGAGGCATCTGGCCAAGCATGGGCCGAGGAGGGACTCGACCACCAGCCGGACGGAACAGCCTCCCAAGCCGGCGCCCAAGCCCGAGCCTCCCGAGCCTGTCGCTCACCCAGCCGAAGCTGAAACGCAGCCCGTGACGGCAAATCACCATCTTCACGACCCTCACGACGACTCAGGCGATATCCTTGTAGAGGCGGAAGAGGACATGGTCATTTACTAGGTCAATCAGCGTTGGTGGTGGCCGCGTGTGGCCATATCCTCTGCCGTAAGGTTACTGCGGGCATGGAGAGGTGGTATCCCAGTGGTAGCTCCTCTGTGAAGAGGGGACAACGGCGATGGGCTACGTACTTTGCTGTTTTTGATGTGGAACTAGCTCGGCGTTGGAGGATGTTCTCAAAATACCATAGGACGCAGAGATTCATCAAAGCACCCGATCAATTTATAGCTCATTGAGTTGACTCGCCCGTCAGGAGAGTCGGCACGGCTTTCGCGTTACCCCGTTGCCGACCTGGTAAGGGGAGTCCCAGAAGTCTGATCAAAGCCGCGAGACCAAGCGTGGCAGGGGCCGGACTTTGCTCTTTGGCGATCACCACTCCTCGGGCCCCTCGTAGTGCGTTTTGGGGCCCACCGCAGCAAACATGTCTCGGCCAGAGCTCCATTGGCCTCTCTCCCGGCCCCGAAGCCCGAGGTCGAATCACAAGCCCCCCGGGCCGTCTACTCGCTGTCGCCAACGACCATGCGCCGCGTTATGCCCGCGCCGGGAGGCTCGACCTTTCGTATTCAAACCCCTCTTTGGAATCATGGCTTTGCGAGCTCAACGACATGGACATGTGCAGATCCTCCGGTCATCGTGCGTCACACACCGGCGCTAGGATGCTTGACATGTCCGGTCAGTCAATAAGGTAGACCTCGGTGCGCCCCGCTCCACCCCGCGCCCGTCTTGCCGAGACATGGGGAATCGATAAGCCTGGCCACGACCATCGTTTCTTGTTGACCGCAGACAATCCATCTATTCTGGTCATTTTTGCACGGACCAGCAACTGGACGGTCCGCGACCAGTTCATCCACTGCAGCAAGCAACAAGCAGCAGCGTTGCTAGTCGTCGCCGTCTTCCTGTACAAGTGGGTGCATTGCTTGTGATACGGATTGTTCGGCTTGACGCCTTTAAGAGTACAGTCCCAGCTGGACGCTTAACGTAAGCTTATGATCACTGCTCGACTGTTCTTATTTACAGCACATTTGGATGGACCTCTTTGCTTCCCGGGAACTCACTTGGCTAAGCCGTAATATTGTTGAGCAGTAAGACGCTGTTCACCAAATACACGGGACTAACATACTTGATCAGGATCTGCCTGAAGCAGCCCATCCCTCCCGGCAGCTAGAACCAAGAGCCTGCGACGACATGGATACCAGCAAGTTGGTTCCCAACGACCCTCGGGTCAAGCGCGACAAGGCCCAAATTCGCGGCAAGACCTACGAGTACGTCGTCGGTGAGCCAAAGACCAGCCCCCCCGTGGATACCATCTTCCTCCTCCACGGCTTTCCCGACATGGGCTTCGGCTGGCGCCATCAGGTTCCGTATTTGATGTCCCTGGGCTTCCGGGTCGTCGTGCCCGAAATGCTCGGCTACAGCGGGACAGACAGCCCCGAGGACCTTGCCGCATTCTCAATGAAGAACCTATCCGCAGACATCGAAGAGCTAGCGCGCAAGTTCGTCGGAAAAGGCCAAATCATCCTCGGCGGACATGACTGGGGCGGTGCTCTCGTCTGGCGCGTCGCCCTGTGGCACCCCGAGCTGATCAAGGCCGTCTTCAGCATCTGCACGCCCTTGGCTGCTCCCACGAAGACTTGGACTCCGCTCGAGGACATGATTGCGGCCGGAAAAGTGATCAACTTTACCTACCAGCTTCACCTCATGGGGCCCGAGGTCGAGAACGCCATCCAGGGCGAGGAAAAAGTGCGTCAATTCCTCAACGGCATGTTTGGCGGATCCAGCCCCGAAGGCGACATTGGCTTTGATGTGGAAAAGGGGGTCCAGCTCAACAACCTGCCAAAGCTCAGGAGGTCCGTCCTGCTCTCGAACGAGGAGCTCGACTACTACGTCCAGCAGTACATGCTTCAGAAAGCGCCGCAGCTGCGTGGGCCGCTGAACTGGTACCGCACGCGCGAAATCAATTGGAAGGATGAGCTTCCGTTGACCGACAAGCCCGTAAAGCTGGCGATGCCGACGCTGTTCATCTCGGCGGCCAAGGACGCTGCGCTGCCACCGTCCATGTCCGTCGGTATGGAAAAGTACATTCCCAAGCTGACTCGAGGAGAGGTAGACGGCTCGCATTGGGCGCTGACCGGGGAAAGCGAAGACGTGAACGGTCAGATTGGCAGATGGTTGAAGGGGTTCTTGAACGGGCCCACCAAGTCGGCGCTGTAGATGTTTGAGGCGCAACCGCGATGCACAAGTGCTGGCCTCGTTGCGGATGGCGTCTTGGCTGCGCGCTATCGAGACCAAATATCAGGATGCTTCTGGAGGGCAACGAAGCCAGGATTGATTCGTGATCAGTTAGTATGGGAAATGCAAGTCAAGTCATCTCAACTCTGCAGCAGACAGCCTCCTGATCGGGACCCGGCAGATCCGGAGTGTGGGCTCTGGCCGGTGTTTAGGCGTCGTCGCTCCCGGTAGACGAGCACAGTCCTTCACTTGAGTGAGAACTTTTGCCCAGAGACAACTGGCGCCTTGGATGAGCTCTTCTTGTTCGGTTTGCCGCACATGGCACAAACTGCGAGCTCTGTCAGCTACCCGGATACGTCAGGACTACGCATGAGGGACTGCCCTACCGTCGTTTTTATACGCGCAATTATGACAGAAAGAATGCCCTTGAGTGATCTTGGTCTTGCATTTGGTGCATGAGCTGCAGATGAGAGTCAGTGACCGGATATGTCAGGGCTCGGAGAAGTGAGCTTCAACTCACCTTGAGTATTGAGCATATGGGTTCTTTGCCGATTTGGACAGAAGCTTGCTCTGTAGCCACGGTCAGCAAGATATGACGCGCCGAGGGTCACTGGCCAGCTGCCTACCTTGCCAATCCCATTTCGGCCCAGGGTAGTCGACTTTGTGCTGGCGGCTTTGGAGGAAGAGCTGGCGGTGGAGCCGTAGTACATGTCGCTCTTCTTCTTGACCTCTGGCGTGGCGAGCGTCGTGCCCTTGGAGAGCTTCTGGCACTTGGCACAAACCATGACGGCGTTGCGGCTCTATTTCCCTCTTCCGTATTGACACTTGTGCTTGAGCGTTGAGCAAGCCGTAACTTGCCAGGCTCTCCTAGTTCAGATGGTCAAGCCGTTGGTGGACTAATGGAAGGCGATGTGTGTCCGTACGTACGGAGGAGTGTTGTGACAAGGGCTGGCTGGGTGGACTTCTCTGCCTTGCCAAGCTCGCCAGTCAAGTCGATCCGGGCTTCGATTCACTGGCGCCTGCGCTGACGAAACATCAAACGAGCACCCCCTTGCGTGCGTGTTGCAGGTCCCTGCGCTAGCCCGACCTTGCCGACCAGGTTCCGGACAGGCCAAACCAGCGTGCGATGTACATGGCGACCCGCCGTCTCGCTGACCCAGTGACCTGTCAGAGCCCAGAACGTGGCGAGAGGTGTCGGGGTGGCTGAGGTGAGCTCGGCAGCAGCTCGGTTCCACCAGGGGCGCTGGAGGTCGCCTGGAGTGCCACGAATAGCAACGGATTCCAGGGCCCTTTGGGGGCTACGGTGGGGATTGTCAGAGCCGGATGGCTGGGGTGCCCCGTATTAGCTCGAGAGGTCCAGTGGCTGCCAAGCTGCTTCCCCAAAACTTGCATGTTGGCCTCACATGGCTTGCTGACGACAGCAAAGGAGCATCGCATCTATCGCAAGCGGCAAACACAGCTCAAGCCCTGTGCTCTCAGCGCCGGGCTCTATCGCGACCATCCTACGGACAAAGCCAATCGATGCCCCCGTTGTTGGTCCCGAACAACGACGACACTGAGCCTTACGTGACGTCCCACTTCTGCGACGCCGATTGTTCGCATTGGGAGGCTGTGCATTGCTGCGCTGCTGCCGCGAGGCGTACATGACCGGGACCTGACATTGTCGGCTCGTCTGCGCCCACGACGACGATCTTGGCGCGGCCTTCATACTGCAACAAGCATCGCGAAACATCCGTCTGCGACACGCAACGATCGAATACCATCCCTCTCTTCTCCGTCTCCGAGCTCCCTTCTTCGAGGCTTCGAGGCGACCGGCTTCTTCTTGCCTACGGCACACGACGCCCAACCCCCCGATGCTGCATGAAGCGACGACAATCCGTCGACGTTGTATTCTGACCATCGGTCGCCCCTCGGCATGGCTGGACGACCATCCGGAGGTCAGCATGGAGGCTCCTCTCGGAACCGCGACGACCTTCTGCTGGATCTGGACAACGACCAGCCCATGTACAACGATGGACAACGCTCGACCCTCAATGACGACGATTTGATGCGCTCCTATACCCTCGACCATGAATCGCAAAGCCGACCCTCCGTATCATACGATGACTTTGTCGGCGCAGCAGGTCCGGCGGCCGACCGTTCCGCGGGAGCTGGCCTGTCCATGTCCGGACAAAGCCCGAGTGGACCGTACAGAAGCAGGCAATACAGCCAAACCTCAGACCTGGGAAACTTCCAACGATACGCTGACGACTTTGACGACTATCCCGCCGATAGTGATGCATACTACCATCAGGGAGGCACCATGGCTGGCGCTGGCCCCTCCACATCCGCGAGGAGTAATGCCAGGAACAGGAACAGCGTGCTGGGCCTCGGAGGAGGCTTTCTGGGAAGGGTCAAGAACAGGCTGGGCATGGGGCAAGGATACTCGGAAATGGACCTACCGTTGACGGAGCCTGGACAAGAACGTGGGCCCCAGGGCGCCGCATCGCAACAGCCGGAGCAGCGCAACGGCAAGTTCGACATGGGCAACTTCAAGTTTGGCTTTGGCAAGGCGAAGCCCGACCCGTCGACTCTCGGTCCCCGAATCATACACCTCAACAACCCGCCGGCCAACGCTGCCAACAAATATGTCGACAATCACATCTCGACAGCCAAGTACAATGTTGCGACCTTTTTGCCCAAATTCCTACTCGAGCAATTCTCCAAATTTGCCAACATCTTCTTCTTATTCACGGCAGGTCTGCAGCAGATTCCAGGCCTGTCGCCCACAAACCGTTATACCACCATTGTGCCTTTGCTCATCGTGCTCTTGATTTCAGCGGGAAAGGAGTTGGTCGAAGACTATCGCAGGAAGCAGGCTGACACTGCTCTGAACACTTCCAAGGCGCGTGTCTTGCGCGGATCGAGCTTTGCGGAAACGAAGTGGATCAACGTGGCGGTGGGAGACGTCATCAGGGTCGAGTCGGAAGAGCCTTTCCCTGCGGATCTGGTGCTTCTCGCAAGTTCGGAGCCCGAAGGTCTCTGTTACATCGAAACAGCGAATCTTGACGGCGAGACCAACTTGAAGATCAAGCAGGGGCTGCCCGAGACATTCTCCATGGTGTCCCCCAGCGAGCTGAGCAGACTGGGGGGTCGCATCAAATCGGAACAGCCCAACAGCAGCCTGTACACGTACGAAGCGACTCTCACGATGCAGTCAGGAGGTGGCGAGAAGGAGCTGGCCCTGAACCCCGAGCAGCTACTCCTCAGAGGCGCTACCTTGCGAAACACGCCGTGGATTCATGGCGTAGTCGTCTTTACCGGCCACGAGACCAAGCTCATGCGAAACGCCACGGCCACCCCAATCAAGCGAACAAAGGTGGAGAGGCAGCTCAACTGGCTCGTCCTGGTACTTGTTGGCATGCTGCTGACCCTCAGCGTGGTCTGTACCGTCGGCGACCTCGTCACGCGCAGTGTACGGGGCGACTCGCTCCGGTACCTCTACCTAGACCGGATCGACAGCGCCGGAAAGGTGGCGCAGACATTCATCAAGGACATGGTCACATACTGGGTTTTGTTCTCGTCCCTGGTCCCCATCTCTCTGTTCGTCACTGTCGAGCTGGTCAAGTACTGGCACGGAATCCTCATCAATGACGACCTTGACATGTACCATGACAAGACCGACACGCCCGCAACCTGCCGCACTTCGAGCTTGGTCGAAGAACTTGGCATGGTCGAATATGTCTTTTCTGACAAGACGGGCACGCTGACCTGCAATCAGATGGAGTTCAAGCAGTGTTCTATCGCGGGCATCCAATATGCAGACGACGTGCCCGAGGACCGCCGAGCAACGTCTCAGGACGAAGATGACGGTGGGATACACGACTTCAACAGGCTCAGGTCTAATCTACGGGAGAACCACGAGACCGCGGGGGCCATCGACCACTTCCTCTCCCTGCTGGCCATCTGCCACACCGTCATCCCCGAAGTGACCGAGAAAGGCGAAATAAAATACCAGGCGGCTTCCCCAGACGAAGGCGCGCTCGTGTCAGGTGCTCTGGATCTTGGATACAGATTCTTTGCTCGAAAGCCAAAGTCTGTGATCATCGAAGCGGGTGGCCACGAGCTCGAGTATGAATTGCTGGCAGTGTGCGAGTTCAACTCGACCCGCAAGAGAATGTCCGCCATCTACCGATGCCCGGATGGCAAGATTCGATGCTACTGCAAGGGTGCTGATACTGTGATCCTGGAACGTCTGAATGACCAGAACCCGCACGTCGAGGTTACATTGCGACACCTTGAAGAGTACGCCTCGGAAGGACTGCGGACCTTGTGTCTGGCCGTGCGCGAGATTCCCGAACAAGAATTTCACGAGTGGTATCGCCTCTTTGAGGCCGCTTCCACCACCGTAGGAGGAACCCGCGCCGACGAACTGGACAAGGCGGCCGAGATCATCGAGCACGACTTGTTTCTCCTCGGCGCGACCGCCATCGAGGACCGCCTCCAGGACGGTGTCCCGGAAACTATCCACACACTGCAGCAAGCCAACATCAAGGTTTGGGTTTTGACGGGCGACCGGCAGGAGACTGCCATCAACATCGGGATGAGCTGCAAGCTTCTCAGTGAGGACATGATGCTCCTGATTGTGAACGAGGAATCTGCTGCAGCGACGAGAGACAACCTTCAAAAGAAGCTGGATGCGATCCGCACCCAAGGTGACGGCACCATCGAGATGGAGTCCTTGGCGCTCATCATCGACGGCAAATCCTTGACCTTTGCGCTTGAAAAGGATCTTGAGAAGCTATTCTTGGACCTCGCGGTCATCTGCAAGGCAGTCATCTGCTGCCGCGTCTCCCCGCTGCAAAAGGCGCTCGTGGTAAAGGTGGTCAAGAAGTATCAGAAGGAGTCAATCCTTCTCGCCATTGGCGACGGAGCCAACGATGTCTCCATGATTCAGGCTGCCCACATCGGCGTCGGCATCAGCGGTGAGGAGGGTTTGCAAGCTGCTCGGAGCGCCGACGTGGCCATTGCGCAGTTCCGGTACCTGCGCAAGCTGCTCCTCGTCCACGGGGCCTGGAGCTATCAGCGAGTCAGCAAAACCATTTTGTTTTCCTTTTACAAGAACATCACTCTCTACCTCACGCAGTTCTGGGTAAGTTGGTCCTGGGTTTGCAGCCCCTTGTTTCTGTGTACTGACTTTGAAAAGTACACATTCCAAAATGTCTTCTCTGGGCAGGTCATCTACGAGTCGTGGACGCTGTCGTTTTACAACGTCTTCTACACGGTTCTGCCACCCTTGGCAATCGGTATCCTTGATCAGTTCATCTCGGCGCGGCTCCTCGACCGGTATCCCCAGCTGTACATGATGGGGCAGAAGAACTCGGCCTTTAAGCTCAAGGTGTTTGCACAGTGGATTGCCAACGCATTCTACCACTCGGCCATCCTGTACATATTCTCCGGGCTGATTTGGTACGGGGACCTCATCCAGGGCGACGGCAAGGTTGCTGGCCACTGGGTGTGGGGAACCGCATTGTACGGCGCCGTGCTCCTGACAGTCCTCGGTAAGGCAGCCCTGATAACGAGCAACTGGACCAAGTACCACGTGCTGGCCATCCCAGGCAGCATGGCCGTGTGGTATGCGTTTATTGCTGCCTACGGTACCGTGGCGCCATTGCTCAAGGTCTCGACGGAATACCGAGGGGTGGTACCGCGTCTGTACACCAGCCCCGTCTTCTGGCTGCAGATGTTCGCCTTGGCAATCCTGTGTCTGGCCCGCGACGTTGCTTGGAAGTATGCCAAGCGCATGTACTGGCCGCAAACGTACCACCACATCCAAGAGATCCAAAAGTACAACATCCAGGACTACCGGCCAAGGTATGTTGACCCGCTCACCCGCATCATATGGGGATGGCCCACGTGAACGAAGACTCACAAACTGACTGTGCCTCGTTAGGATGGAGCAATTCCAAAAGGCAATCCGAAAGGTCCGGCAGGTACAGCGGATGCGTAAGCAGCGTGGCTATGCTTTCTCGCAGGCCGACGAAAGCCAGACGCGCGTGCTGCAGGCGTACGACACGACAAAGCACAGAGGACGATACGGGGAGATGGCGAGTTCCAGGCCACTAGACAGATAGGCTGCCACGGGATCATTTGCGTGTCTATTGGCTGTGTATTGTAAGCATCGAGACGGGACTGAGGATTTATATTTTACGTGCATAGCAAAAGGGCAAGGCCTGTTCAGGCAAGGATGCAAGTCAAAGACGTCGATGCTCATTGCGAACATTTTTGCGGCCTGGCCTGGAGTTGGGGCAGCAGCTGCACGTGGGCTTTGGTACAAAGTATGTGAGGATGACTCTTATTAAGGAGGCCAATATCTCTCTACGACCGGATCTTGCCACTCGTCGCCAGGCTTGATGAACGTTTCTTGACCAAGGATTGAGCTCGGGTGACATTATTTGGCCACCTTGGGAGCCTGAGTCGACGAGTCGCGTCCAACAGCGGCCCAGCAAGGGGTCCAACAAGATATGTGAAAACTCAGCCCGGCGGCAATTCCGATGCAGGCAGCAGCGTTGCCGGCACCATCACCACCATCATCATCCTTGCCGTTGCCATTGCCGTTCAAGCGATCAATACGGAGGTACAACGACGCCAGCCAGGCTCAGAGGTGTAGGAAATTGAGCGCGGCATTAACTGGTGGCGTGTCCAGCCCGTCGCACGTCGGAATACAGTTTTGACCCCAGCCGCCTGAATACGTTTGAAGCATCGAGCAGCATGAAAACGAGCAATACGGTTCCGCGGGCGCCATGTCGAGCACGCAGGATACGAACGTATGGACCCTCGCGGCGGTCAGGCAAGAAGGTTTGCACTCGGGTGATATATGCAAGGTACATCAGTGGGAGGCGCTCGGGGGGCCGCGAAAACCGGCGTCCATCGTGACACGCCCGCTTTGCGCGCATCGCTCGCACGCCTCGTGTCGGTGGCCCGGTCCGCGCGTTGGGGAAGTCCGCCCATGCGGTCTTGTGCTCGTGCGGACACTGCGGGGACCTGCGCGCTGCTGGCCCCGGGCACCGGGGAGGTTGGGGGGTAGTACGGGGCGACGTGTGAGCCTCCCGTCCACTGTCTGTCGACTTCGTGGCGGCAGCGCCGCCGTTACCGTGCAGCAGTGATGGATGGCCCTTGAGACCCGAGTCAATACTCGGCTCACCTGCACAACGCGTGGAGATGATGTAGCGAGTGCCGAGGTTGAAGCAATTAGATGAGCAGTCTTTGTGACAATATTTTCGTGCCCATTGTTATTGTGATTGTGTGCGTGACCAAAGTCATGGTGTACCTGAATGTCCTTGTGCACCCCTTTCGAATCTCACAACTCATATGCCACAAATGCGATGCACAGCAAAAGGCCCTTGCTCTCGATGCTACCTCGTTCGGAGGAAAGATTCAACTGTCAGGCGTGACAGAGCGGATACATTTGCAAATTTCGAACCGCCCAGACAGAGGGGGCGCTGCCACGCTGACGCTCGGCGCTCTCGTCGCGCGACAGCCGCCCGGATTATTATACACAAGCCACTTAATATCCACGAAACCGTGCCGCCAAGCCGCCCGCAATCGCCATGCAAGGGTAAACAACAACAACTGTTTTTAAATCTATAGTGTAATGTAGAAAGGAACACTCCGTATGCAAAGTGAGTTCTCCCTTTCGTGTCGTATCATCGTACTCGTAAGAAAATAGTAGGGCGGTCGAACGGAGGCCAAGTGACCCCCAGCCAAGGCCACTGGGGGGTGAGGGTGACACCACAGCCTCCAGGTTCCCCAACGAAAGCGTGTCCGTCTTTGCCGAGTGTGGGGAGGCCAGGCGAGGCGAATATCCGTGGGATAGCGGTCATAGGATGCCGCGTCCCCCGACGCCCAGAGACGGGAAATGACAAGAGGAGAAACTTTTGGATTCGTGTTGCATTCATCAATGTCGTCAAAGAAGCGCTATGCCTGGAAAAGGACGTAATGCATGTCAACTTCCAAGTCTGCAGCTTGGTGGTTGACCCCGGCCCCCGAGTGCTCTCGCGTGCGAGAGCCCCCCTGCAACCCCGCATATTGGCCATGCTGCGATGCGGCCCCTCCCCGGCAAGCGCTGGAAGCGAAGGGAAGGGAAGGTCCAGGGAGGCCCAGACGACAACGACTCCCGGGAAGACGATCCGAGCCTCTTCGAGCCGAAGCTCGCAATGCCACCATGGGCAAGGATGCGTCGTGATTATGAGATTAAAGTAGTGGGTTTGCTGGTCGGCGCCTTGATCATCGAAGGATAACGGGCGTCACCAGCTCAATGCTCTTCGGCCGCGAGTAGGCGCCGGGGTGCCGCGAGGGCAGCGGTCGGTCCGAGCCGCCCATGTCGTATGTGTAGCCGCTGCCACTGCCGCTGCCGTAGTAGCTGCTGCCGTACGTTGAAGACAGGTACGGTGCCGACGGCCTCGTGTACGAGTTGCCGGGGCTCGTCGCGACACTGCGGCCAAACGGCCAAATACTGCCGCTGCTGCCAGTCGGGCTTGGCGGACTCGGCGGGCGGATGTGGAGTGACCGGAGCGCAGAGAGCGCCGAAGTGTGGTGCTGGTGATATGTCGCCGATGCGTTGGCGACGCCCGGCGAGGTCGGCGGCGAGGTGCTGAAGTGCATCGACGTGGGCCGCGAGGGTGACGCGCGAGGAACAATGTCCCGCGGCTCCTGGTTCGCGGCTGCGTAGAAGGAATAGTTGCTGTTGCTCGCGTAGCTCCGCACCTGGGTCGGAGCAACGTGGTGTGAGCATGTGGAGCTGCTCTGGTCGACTCGACGGCACCTGGATGCACGGTTTTAGCAACTGGGGTTGTCTCCAGAACGCGACCCACGGAATCGACGGCATGTGGGGAGCAGTGGGGGAGGAACACGTACGACTCGGAGCAATAGAGAATCTTTCCGTCATGCGGCATGAATTGTTTTTCGCACGTCATGCTGTGGAGAGACTTGTCAGCTGCGATCGGCATATGGAGTAGACGGTGGTAGACTCGTAAACTCACCAGAACTGGGGGAAGCTCTCCCGCTCATGGTCCCACGACTCGGACCAGTCCCGCTCCCTCTCGCGATGGCTGCGGCCAAGTTTCTGGGCGTTGACGGGCGTTTGTCGACGGGTCATGCCGGGTCTTCGGTGCTTCGCCGACGGGTCCGTGGCCGTGACGACCCTGCGGACGTCCGTCATGGACGTGTTGCCCGACTTTCTTCGCTGGTGATGCATCTGGCGAGATTAGGCCGAAGTCGCCTCGGCGAGGTTTCGATTGGCCAGTTTGCCTCTGCGCAGCAGGATAAGGCGGTGGTGGTTGCACAGGCTCGGCCTGTTGATGCCGCAGTCGGTTCAGGCGGGCATAACAGGGCCAACAATGGCTACTGATTCCACCTCGGTGCTCTTCGATCGCAACACGCCTTGGAGGCTTGGATCAAGTTGAAAGAGAAAGAGAAAGAGACTGCAAGACAGTGGCAAATGCTAAGCGTCCACGTGTTGCAGAGGCGTGGCCTCGAGGGCGAAAAGCGAGGTTGGCTCTTTGCAAACGCAGACGACGGCCGGCTAGAGATGCGGGCGGCGCGCGATAGCTAATATTAATGCAGATGCGAATGCGCCGTGCAGGGTTGCAGCCGCAAGCGAGTGGTTGATCGACCAAAGGCTCCGGCAGATAAGGCTCGGGGCAAGGAATCGATTCGGCAGTGCGGTCATCTATCGCGGCGTCGCAAAAGTGAGGGGAAGCGACCGGAGAGTGGTCGTGTGACTGATGTCCCCGTCGTGTTCTCGCGATAGGCTGGCGGCAACGGAATAGGACGTTGACGATAGGCGAGGTGAGATTGATGGTGATGGGCGATAACGATGTGCGGTGGTGGGTGGTGGTGCGTGTAAGTGAGTGTTGGGGGGGGAAAGGCCGACGGGGTTACCGGATCGGTGCTGCCGTTGATACTGTTGGTCGGGACAGCCGCCGCAAAGCGAGGAATGAGGATGAGACGGGCTGATGATGAACTGGTCCGAGCAACCGTTTTTCCTCCTTGGAGATTGTCTTTGGTCGAGGTCGAGACCAGGGGCGCCGCGCTTATATCTTGAGGAGAGGCACCGAGACCAAAATTTAGAAAAAAAAGGGTCCCGTCGCCCTGGCGTATGACTCCTCCTCCTCGTGCTGGCCGGGCCGTCAGTCGTGCCCAGGCTAAAGGGGTGTACAGCCGAGAACGGAGATACGAAGGTTTTGGCGGGTGGAACGGGCGACTGGAACCGGGAAATATGGGGATTGCTCAAGACGGTGCCGAATCCAAATGCAATTCACCTAGACCAAACCCAAAAACAAGGGCTGGATGACAGGCAGCACCCTGCTAAAATGATGTACTCGTACGGATACCCGGTAGATACGACGACCGTCGTCGGGTGGCCGTCGTGTTGCTCAAGGTAATTGCGGCAGTTCAGCGTACCCTGCCGAGACTTCCCTCTGGCGGCGATCAGTGTGACGGATGGGCAATGCGGAAGGGTTTCTCCTTGTAGTGAATGATGCTGCAGAGCTGGAGGGTTGGACTTTGGAGAAAGGGAGGAGACTTGTTGAGATCACGCAAGTCGGCTGGGACCAAGCCCGCATATAAGCTGCCTGCGAGGTGCCCACGAGGGTCCTTTCCTACACAAGTGAAAGACGGAGCACCTTGGGCACCGGATGCCAAACAATTGTCCGCATGCCCGCATGTACCTGTATAGACTGGGCTGGGGGGGGGGGG
>JALHBZ010000142.1:0-108425 GCA_024340015.1 Tolypocladium ovalisporum
CCCCCCCCCCCCCCCCCTGTACTTGGGCAGAATAACGTGTAGAGATATGTAGATATGTAGCTAGTAGGTGTGGCGCAGTCTGCTCAAAGCACATTTTAGCAGTGAGTGCAGAGGGGGGCCGAGAAGGGGGGGGCCGAAAACCCCCCCAGCTGACTTAACACGAGGCTGCGCATTCCGCGACACCAAGACGCTGTGGGGAGGCACGGCTGCTAGCAATTACGATTGGGGCTTGACCCATAGGGCCCGTTCAAGGGCAGAGTGCAGGGGTGAGGATGACACGAGCGAGAGCTGAGCTTCTTAAGTATTGATTAATTATGATGTCGGCGACTTGTCTGGATCAGGGGCGTCAATCAAATCGAGGACGGCCGCTTTCGGATCAAACTCTCCTCGTCCAGCCAATGCGGATTTGGAAGAAGAACCAACCGGATATGGCGACGAGCAAGGCAGAAGCCTCGGCGAAGACTTTGAGGCGGCGGAAGAGCAGTGTGGATGCGGCCTTGGGAGCTCCACTCAGGCAACGACGACATGTTGCGAGTAGGCTGATTTCGCAGTTTAAGGCCGCATATTACCGTACTATCTCGCTAGATGTAAAGGCTCGTACCTTGACGTCGCCACGGCCCAGCCCTACTCGTAGCTGTCATGGCGGCGAAGAGGAGGGGCGGCGTGTCTGCCGCATCATTGAAAGTTAGGTAGGGGCCGCTTGCAGTCGAGATGAAAGTGGTGGCTGACAGCTGGATTCGAACTGCGCAACGTGCGACACAAGGCAGCATCCTACAGCGAGGCGCTCCGACAGTCACAAATAGCAATCGGCAACATGCACATCTCTTTTGACGGCGCAGTTCGGCACTGGCCGCTTGCTCGATCCTCCTCATCGAGGAGAGCAATTTCGAGCCCAGGTTCGGAGGCTGGAGATCTGCCGCAGCAGCGCTGATGCGTGCGCGGGCACGCATGCAGAGCATCGGCCAGCGGTACTTTGGCGGTACGAGGTCTGGTTAGGTGCGCCTCTCCGTCCGGTGCGGGTGCCCTGGTGGCTGTCGAGCGGAAAAGAGGGCCGCAAGCGACGCGGGCGTGTGGCAGCAAGAGGGAGCAAACGAGCAACATGGCCGAAACCCAAAACGCCCCAAGTCCACTCCCAGCGCGAGCTGCTGTTGGTCGCCAGCCCGCACCGTCATGTCGCGGCGAATCGCGGCGGCGGCGCAACAAGGTGGTACCAAGTACTGGGTACCGGTCGAGTAGCGCGCCAGCCGTGCCCCACATCGGACGGACCGTCCGTCTCTCGCTGGCGCCGTTCTCGTTCGCGTACGAGTTGTGTGATGGCACCGCCAAAGCCAAAGGGCCTCCTCCCCGGCCGGTCCTGGGCATTGGCAGGGGACCTCGATCCGTCGGGCGCTGCTTGAATGGTTCCAGCGAGGTGCGAGGTTTGCGCACGCCGCTGCAATGATTTGCTGCAACTGACCTATATACCGCCCGCGTCCCTCCCGTCGCTCTTGCTTCGCTCCTCTCGAGAACTCTTTCCGTCCTTGCCTCCTTTCCTCTCCCGATCTCCCCCAAACTTTCTTCTTTCATAACATCCTCACTCTCCTCCTCTTCTTCCTCCTCCACCCGTCTCTCCGCATTACCCCAGTGTTCGCTTATACTCCACCACCTCGTCCGTCTCACGACCCGAGTGAGCGCGAGCCGTTGCCGTCGAGTCTTGACCTTTGCGACTGAGCAGAACAAGGCATTGAGTGTCTCCGGCACATTTCAAGGACCCCTTCAAACCGCCATCATGGCGACCACGGACGAGGAGAAGCAGTCCACCAAGCTCGAGGTGCCAGGCTCTCCCGAGCTTGGCTCAGTCTCCAACGGCCACCTGGGTGACAATGCCGACGACCTCCAACGGCGCCTCAACAATCGCCAGATCCAGCTCATCGCCATTGGCGGCTCCATTGGCACCGCTCTCTTCGTCAGCATCGGCAATGGCCTGGCCACCGGCGGCCCTGGCAGTCTGCTCGTCGCCTACACCCTCTACCCTCTGGTCCTCGCTTGCGTCAACAACTCCATCGCCGAAATGACGGTTCTCATGCCCGTGTCGGGCGGCTTCATCCGTCTTGCCGGACACTGGGTCGACGACGCCTTTGGCTTCATGGCTGGCTGGAACTTCTTCCTCTATGAGGCGCTGCTGATCCCCTTTGAGATCACAGCCTTGAACTTGGTGCTGTCCTTCTGGGAGCCCAAGATGAAGGAGCCCGGACCAACTGCTGGTATCTGTGCTGCCGTCATCCTCTGCTATGCGTAAGACCTCGTGCTCCCAGGTGGGGA
Source organism: Tolypocladium ovalisporum (assembly GCA_024340015.1). NCBI lineage: Eukaryota > Fungi > Ascomycota > Sordariomycetes > Hypocreales > Ophiocordycipitaceae > Tolypocladium > Tolypocladium ovalisporum. The sequence continues at coordinate 2,302 of JALHBZ010000142.1, forward strand.
ACTAGAGGGGGATCGGCCTCGCCCGTCCTCTGGCCAGGAAGTCGTCTGTACTCCTGGGCAGGCCTCCCCCTCTCTTCTCCACCTCCCTCGTCCCCTTTGCTATATCAAGTCCGCATGCTAAACGTTGTCCCTGTGAATTGTAGTGCTTTGAATATCCTTGCTGTGCGCGGATATGGTGAGGCTGAGTTTTGGCTTTCCGGAGGAAAGGTCATTCTCATCTTCATCCTCTTCTTCTTCACTTTTATAACCATGCTTGGAGGCAACCCTGATGGCGACCGCTACGGCTTCCGGTACTGGAACGACCCCGGTGCTTTTGCCGAATTCCACACCAAGGGGTCGCTCGGCCGCTTCGAAGGCTTTCTCGGAGCCTTGTGGAACGCCTCCTTTGCCATCGTCGGTCCCGAGTACATCTCCATGGTGGCTGCCGAGGCCAAGCGTCCGCGCATCTACATCAAGGCTGCCTTCAAGACCATTTACTGGCGATTTGGCATCTTCTTTTTCGGCAGCGCCCTGGCCGTCGGCATCGTAATTCCGTACACCAACAAGACCCTCCAGGATATCCTGGCGGGCAACGCGGAAAGCGGCACTGCCGCCTCATCGCCATACGTCATCGCCATGGAGAACATGGGCATTCAGGTGCTCCCCCACATCGTCAACGCCCTCATGTTCACGTCCATCTTCTCGGCCGGCAACACATACACGTACTGCGCCACCCGTTCGCTCTACGGCCTGGCTCTTGAGGGTCGCGCGCCGCGCTTCCTGCGCAAGTGCTGGAGCAACGGGGTCCCGATTTACTGTTTCTGCGTCGTCATGTGCTTCCCGCTGCTGTCTTTCCTGCAAGTCGGCAACGGCTCGGCAAAGGTTCTCGACTGGCTCGTCAGCCTCATCACGGCCGGTGGCATCATCGACTACATGGTCATGTCCATTACCTTTCTCTTCTACTATCGCGCCTGCAAGGCGCAGGGCCTCGACCGCAAGTCGTTCCCGTACTACGGCTGGGGCCAACCCTATTGCGCCATCGTTGCCCTGTTCATCCAGACGCTCGTCGTCCTCTTCTACGGCTACGGGGCCTTCACGCCGTGGAGTGTCGACGGCTTCTTCCGCCACTACACAATGCAGATGGTGGCTCCGATCCTGTTCATCGGCTGGAAGCTCTTGAAGCGTAGCAAGGTCGTCCGACCTCATGAAGCCGACCTTGTGTGGCAGCGCCCGACCATCGACCGCTACGAGGCGAGCTTCACTCACCCGCCTGTGGGCTTCTGGACGGAGATGTTGCGTCTCGTGGGCATCGGTCGCAAGAAGAAGGGCCCGCGGGACGATACAATTCGGCGGTCCTTGTAGGAGCATGACGCGGAGTGACAGATCAGACTTGACTCCTCTTGGCGCGAGCTTCTTGCTTCTTTGTGCAATGGTTCCACGGGATTTGTGCATTTGGGTGTGAGCTAAAATATGCTGTTATGACGTGCATGGGACATGGCTTGCGTGTGAAGTGACTTGTTCACCGTTGGTCTAGAGTTTTGGCTTAGAAGCGACCCAACGATTATCTGGCTGGGATCGTAGCTCGGGATTTATATATACCCCCCGAGTGACTATGAGACGATGAGAATTGAACACTACTACCACCATATGACTCACTTGTCACCGTGCGTTCCCCAGTCAGAAAATCGCAGGTGCCGTCGAAGAGGCGTGTCACACAAACGCAAGGAAGTTGGACGACCATTTGTCCATTGTCTATCAATAGACCTTTCGCACAAGCGGTGACAGGGGAGGACATCCCGTAACAAGTGGCATTTTCCATCTTGCGGCAGGCTTCGCTATCATGTTGCGGGTATGGAGCGGTCAGCCATCATTCATGCGCTTCTCGCTCGGCCCTTTCCTGCGCAGCGGCACGCAACCCATGCGCCAGGCAACCGCCGCAACAGCCAACCGCCATGTCCCGCGCGTCTGCATGACAGAAGCGCATATCCGGAGGCTCACGCACTTGTGCGCCCGCAACGCCCAGGTACAGGCACTGCCGAATCCACTCTCCGCGCTCCTGCTGCGGTGCGTCGGGAACGGCGCGCCCTTTGTCCGGACGTCGCGGTAACCTCCACTGCTTCATCGACCGACGCGGTGAATGTCACGTGCATCGTGTTCGCTTTTGGAAGGAAATGCAACACACTTTCGGGGGCAGCGTGCCCCAAGTCTGGCCGCCTACCCTGGAGCTTCTGCGAGCCCCAGCTATTGGTATTTTTCCCCAGCAGCATCACAATTCGACTGCGTGGATTGTTGTCTCGAATACAGGACTGGACGAGCGACCAGCGTCGGAAGCACGCCCCTCAACTCGTCGGCTTCATCATGATAGGCCAAGGCACCACGAGAAATGCAGTTACATAACTTGTGGTCATATTGGGCAATCTGCCGTCTATCCTCAACCTCCGGCCCGGTGGCCTCGAAAGCTTCAACGCTGCTCCGGATCCTCCAATCCAGATCGCGTATTGCTCCGAGCTCCCCAGGCACAACGTCTAATAGAAGGCCTTCTATTGGTAGCCCCCATCATGAAACCATTCCCAGAACGCATCACAACTTTTGTTCTTTTACCAACCCGCGCATGAGCAACCAAAGAAAATTATAAGATACGTGGTATTGTCGTAAGAGAATGAAGGGAACGCTCGTCAGAATGCAGCGGCGCGAGCATGATTCGTTTACAAATCGTCCTCGTCGCTGAAAACCTCCTCACCACGCTTGCGGCGAGCCATGCGGTCTGTGAAGTATTTGTCAGTTTCGAGCTCAACCGTAGTAAAAAATGCTGGACATGGAAAACGTACCCTTCTTCTTCTTACGAGCCTCGGAAGAAGTCAGCTTAGCCTTCTTCTTGGTGCTAACAATCTTGTTGCCCATAGCATCGAACTTTTCCTCCTCGTCGTCACCATCAGCCTTGAGACGGGGGCCGGCGCCCTGGCCGCTGACCCAGTTGTGGCCAGAAGGAGTCATTTGGCCGTCCATCACGGCCCAGACCTCCTCAGTCAGATCCTTGGTGAACTCGGCAGAGTGAGTAATGATGATGACACCACCCTCAAACTTCTTGAGAGCCTTGGACAGGGCACCCAGGGAGTCGCGGTCGAGGTAGTTGGTCGGCTCGTCAAGGACGATAAGATGAGGGCGCTGCCACGAGCAAGCGGCCAGGACGGTCTTGACACGCTGGCCACCAGACAGACCACGCATGCGCGAGTGAGAAACCAGCTCGGCGTCCAGGCCAAAGTTGGCGCAGTGAGTCTCAATCTCCTTTCGGACCAAGGGGCGGAACTGACCAGAGGCGAGGGCCTCCTTCATGTCGACATCGGCGACCATCTTCTGGTGAGAAGCCAGAAGCTCGCTTCGCGGCAGCCAGACGTTGTCAGCCGTCATCATGGGAACCCAGCGCTCGCCCTTGGGCATGCCGACGTTCTCCCCAAGAGCAAACGAGCACTCGTACTCGTAGCTGTTCTTGAACTTTCTGCGGGAGTGGATGCCAATGATGCGACGCTGGGTGCCCTCAATGTTGAAGATCTTGTCCATGGCCTTCTCGTCGGCCTCGGTGATGATCTTGTTGGCTCGGTCCATAGTCTCACGATCCTCACCAGTCTGGAAACGCCACTGGATGTACTCGGAAGGAGTGCTGTCCAGATGGTTGTCGATGTGGGCGAAAGCGTGCTGCTTGATGTAGGCGATACGGATGTTCTCGTGCTGGTAGATCTCACCCTGGGTGGGGATGAGCTCACCGGTCAAGACGTTGATCAGCGTCGACTTGCCAGCACCGTTGGGGCCAATGACGGCAATACGGGAGCCGAGAGAGCACTGGAAGGTGATGTCCTGGATCTGGGGCTTCGAGGTGCCAGGGTACTGGAAAGACATCTTGGTAGCACGCAGAATGGCCTTGGCCTTGGTCTTGACACCCTCGAGGAAACCGGGCTCGGGGAAGCTGAACTCCATCTCGGAGGCTCCGAGCTCGTAGTACGACTTGGCGGACGGAACCCGCTTGACGAACTCGGCCAGGTTACCGCGGTAACGCTTGAGCTTGTAGCGCTCGTAGTGGACAATGTGCTGGCAGACGCTGTCGAGGAACGAGGAGTCGTGAGAGACGATGATGGAAGTGCAGGGGGAGTTGGTGAGATAGTCCTCCAGCCACTTTACGTTCTTGACATCCAAGTGGTTGGTGGGCTCGTCAAGAAGCAGGATATCGGGGGCCTCAAAGACGGCACGGCACAGAGCCAGCTTCATCTTCCAACCACCGGAAAGGGCAGTGATGTCGCCCTTGACCATGATGTCGGTGAAGCCGAAGTCATTCAGCTGCTTCTCGACGTCGGCCTGGGTGTTGTCGACGCCAGCCTCGGCCAGCTTCTTCATGGTCCAGTCGATGGTGGTCATCTCGGTGTCAGCGGAGTCGAGGTCGTGCTCGACGAACACGGTCTTGACCTCGCTCTGCTTGGGGAAACCCTCAACCTGCTCGTTGTTGATGGCGCGCATCAGTGTAGACTTGCCTGAGCCGTTGGGGCCGCAAAGACCGTAGCGCTGGCCACGCTTGAGACGCAGGTGAGTCTGGTTGAGCAGAATCTTGGCACCGTACGCAAGAGAGAAGGTGCAGTTGCAAAGATCCTCGCCCTCCTCATCGTCGGCCTCACCCTCGGCCTCCTCAGCGGCACCAGGAGATGCACGCTTGCGCAGGGTCTCAATGACGCTCTCGGCGTTGTCAATGCCAGTGATGACGGCAATGTAGGGCTTCAGGTTCTCGACCCAGATCATGTACTCGGTCTCCTTCTCATCAACGAGCTGACCGGCCACAGCAGCTATGTACTCGGCGACAGGGCCCATCTTCTCGAGATAGTTGGCGTACTTGCCAGACAAGACCTCCTTGAGCTTGCCGAGGACAACCTTCAGGTCGCCGTCGTTGCGAGCCTCAGGGATCTTGCCGTCCTTGATGTTACCGACGCGGGTGAGGGTGTCGAGGGCCTGCTTCGTCTTCTCACGAGCCTCGGGATCAGCCAGGTTGTCGTAGTTCTTCTGCAGGCCGGGCATCATCTTAGGCAAGAAAGGAGCGACAATGTTGGGGTCATCGACGAGCTTGCACATGTTGTCGACGATGACAGCAGCCTTTCGCTTGATGGCAGTCTCGCGCTCGGCCAGGCCACGATCCAGCAGGGGGACCATGAGGGCCAACGTGGGCTCTTGGACTTCGGTGACGAAGGTAGTGGCACCGAGCAAATGAACGGTCTCAGCGACGTTCTCGGGCTTGGCGATACACTTGATGAGCTCGGGAATGAAGCGCTCGATATCCTTGTTGACGATCAACTGGCAGATCTGCTCCATGGTCTGGTAGGCGCGCTCCTTGACCTCCTTCTTGGTGTCCCACATGGACTCGGAGATGACGGGGATCAGCTCAGGGACGCGGTAGGCAAGCTGAGCAGGAGCATTCTTGACGAGGGTGTCGATGAAGTCCAGGGCGGCCATCTTCTCAGGCCACTTCTGGGCGTTGCGGATGGAGTCCATGATGGGCAGGAGAGCGGCCTTGACGGAGTTGCCATTCAGGCCGCTGGCGATGGCGTCGACGGCAGCGCCGGCGGCGTTCTTGACGGCGGTAATCTTGTCGCCAAGGGCAGCCAGAAGGCTGGGTAGGAGGACGATGAGATAGGGCTCGACGGTAGCAGAGGTCTCGGCGTGGGAGGCGATGGCGGCAACAGCCGTGCAGGCCCGCTCTCGGGCGAGAGCATCCTTCTTGTTGCTGAGCTGCTTTTGAAGGCCATCGATGGTCCTGCAAAGGATGCTCTGTTAGCCTCTGTGCAACGCATCATTTTTCGCCCCTTTCCCCAGGCATCGTGGAGAGGGGTTACACGCTGTGAAAATGCGACCTCGCCCGGCAGCAGCAGCAAGGCGTGGCCTCTGATGGGGGGGTGCTGCAGGGGGGTTTGGGGGCGCTTGGCTCAGGTTGCCAGCTCGGAAGGCGGGGGTGTGCGACTGGCCCAAAAAAACTTTTTTCGGCCAAAACCCCCCAGGCTGGTGTGCGTTGGGAGGCGAGGCGAGACAGCGAAAGGAGAAAGACTCACTTGGTAGGAACGTCCTGGTCCTCAATGCGACCGTTGATGAAGCTGGCCAGCTCGTTGGCAGACTCCTTCATCTCGGCGGCCTCCTTGGAGACGGTGAGCTGCTGGAAAAGCTCGTCCAGGATCTGGAGCGACTGTGCGTTCTCAGAAGGCATGGTGCCGGTGGGTTTTCGGGTATTAGTCGTGGGAGGAGGGTGTGTCGTGTGTAGCGTCGGTCTCTATAAACGATGCAACGTCTATCGAGATGTGTCCGGAGCCTGAATACTCTGGTCTATCGTGAAGAAGCCCACAGAGACGATGGAGGGGTCGAATCTGCTCTATCGCGGCTTTGTGTCTTTATCGGCGAGGCGGGGCTGTTCAGTGGAGGGAGGATCCAGAGAACTCGACGACAAGAGGATGAGGTGAGAGAAGTGGACTAGTCCGCGGTTCGTCTTGGAGGAGGACGACCAAATGATGGGATGAGGGAGGGAAAATGAAGCAAGCGGGAGGACGGAGGTGGGAGGGCAGGAAGAGGAAAATTACTGGGGGCGACAAGTTTTATGCCTCTAGCATCCGCTGGCAGTCCCTGAGTGCCACAAGATTTTTTTCTCTCTGGCGTACCCCGGGTGCGTGGCGCTAGGATGCAGACGGCCAGCAGGAAAAATTCGCAAGGTTACCCCTCGCCCCTCAGTTTGGCGGGCTTATCGGGGGTTATCGGGGCCCGCGCTAGGCCCCAAGGGGGCCGAGGGCAAGGGCGGTGAGTGAGTCGAGCGGCCAGCCAGATACGGGTGATTTCAGATGATGGGCAATGCAACTCGCAGCGCGGAGCTGCGCTTGGCTGGTCGCGAGGAAATACAAAGTGTCGTAACGGTGCCTACACTATTCGCGCGGTGCTGCATCATGTGTTAATTTCGCAACAAAAAAAGAAAAACTTCAGCTCTGGTACCAGCGAGCGTTGTCGTCGTCCCGTGCACACACTGAGTTGACCTGGGCAAAGGGACGGAGCACTGAGCATCAGCTCCGGGCTGAAGCTGACACCTCAAACAACCCGAGCTGACAGCATTCCGGTAAGACTCCCTAGTAGCCATACGCGGAAACGGCTTATACAGTCATTGGATGCCTCCTGTTGGGCTGCGGTCCATTCAACTCAGAGGCAGGCCAACTGCCCAGCGTTGTTTGCCCGCTGCAATTTGATACAGACACGGCCCCGCCCATAGGGTCGGTCAGCTCCACAGCGAATTCCTACGCTCTAGCTTTGTGCCGCAGCAAACTTAAAAACCACTGTGCGCGCCAATCAACGTTACTGGCTCTACAAGCTCACTCAACCTGTGCATGTCTTGTCTGCGGGGGGGAAATGGGGCCACTGGCAATATACCACGTCATGGTTCGCCGTGTTTGGGAGATCTTTTGATTATAGATGGCCCTCTATACTTCTTACTCCTTCGCTGCATGCTGCACGTGAACCTCGCCTGTGGGCATACCAAAGTAGGCTGCGACGGGCTTCTGGGCCTGCAACGCCTTGCCCCGGCCGCTGGCTTGCTCGCCGTTGAAGCCGTGGAACAGCCCGATTTCCACGATGCCCGGAATCTGGAGGAGCTCTGCCGCGAGAGCATTGATCTCCCAGGCCCCGTTCTTGCCTTTGCCGTCCACCTCCGGCGTCAGGTCGCCCGACAACAAGAGAGGACTGAAAGGGGCATCGATAATCCACATGCCATTGTCGGTCACACACTCGCCGGCCTTGCTGGGCAGCCCAGAGCGAACGGCGGCGGTGGGTGAGCCCATGGCCTGGAGACGGGTGAGCACATCTGGGGCCGCGAGGGGCAGGACCTCGATGGGAATGGTCTTCCACTTGGTGCACAGTCGCGGGGACTGCTTGCGGGAGTCTTTTACGGCGTAAGCTGTTGGAATCGGTTGCAAGAGACGATATATGAGACTCACCAGCCACGGCAACAAACTTCTTGGCGGCAATGGCTACCAGCTTCTCCTGAAGCAGGCACGCGCCTCCTCCCTTGATCAGATTGAGATCCTCATCGACCTCATCTGCGCCGTCGAATGCGACGTCTAGGGCAACAGGCCTGCCGTCTACAACGGGGCGCTCATCCAAGTTGCAGAGCGCCAACCCTGCCTTCCTGATGAGCCCCTTGGATTGGCTTCCAGTGGGGATGAAGGTCATGTTGGCGTAGAAGGTCGGCCCCTTGCTTACGATGGCGTCCACGACGTAGACGACGGTGCTACCGGATCCAATGCCGACATATTTGAAGGATGGGAGAAGGTGATCATCGACGGCCTGGAAAGCAGCCTGCTTCTTGGCAGTCTCGACCAGGCTCGCGGAAGATGTGGCTGCGGCAGACATGGTTCGGGACGGTACGTTGTTGAGTCCTCGATTAAGGTTGGCGCCGGGTAGCTTGCGTTGCTTGGAAAGCCCTCGATCTGCTCGAGCGAATGTGCTTCTTGTTCGTCTTGAAGCTGGAAGATGTGACGGAACGGAAGCCGTTGAAGTGGACGACGTTGCGGCTGTGAGGGGTGGGGCTAGAAAGTATGCAGGTCGGTGAGACCCTGAAAGACGCTTGAAAGTGTGCGACGTGAGACTCTTCATGTAACGCTCCAGCTGCATGAAGTTGCAGAATCACAACGAGGGATATTTCAAAGGTTTTGCAGGCGGATCTGTCTACCAAAGACCAAGTGGTCAGACATTCGGCCCAAGAGCGAAGCGTGCCCGTGAGAGGTGGAGGCTAGTGACGTGACGCCGCTGAGTCGGGTATCCGCTCGTCTTTCAACGTTGCCTCCACAGGAAAGTTTCGTGCTGCCACTGGCGGCGCAGGCCGGTTGTGAGCCGAGGCGGCTCCCGTCGTCATCCATTGGGACGCCTTGGCTTCTGTGAGGACGGCAATGTGGCACTCGTGCTGGGCAGCTCGGCCTAGCCGACCCAGCAGCAACGCCTACTTGTTTGTACCTTCTAGGTTCTAAGTGCACAGTGGGGTGCCCGTAACAAGTGAGAGAAGGGCAACGGAGAAGTACGGTAGTCTGTTCCAAGAGGCAAGACAACGCTTGGCTTGCGCCAAAGCATGCGACTCTTCGCCATTCGGCGTCTGCATTGCTCCCACGTTGTCAGCGCCAGTCCGTCTCACTGGCCCAGCGCTGCAACGCACGCCGCACCACACGCCAGCGCGCCGCGTCGCCGTAGCTAGCTAAAGACGTGGATGCCTTTGGAGCGCGGTATCACTCAGAAGGCATCCATCTGCATGAAAGCATTGCTGGTCTGATGCAAGCCATCATCGCGGACCTTTCGATATACATTCATACGCCAGGATAGCGTTTTGGGCCAAAGCATCAGAGCACAATCAGCCGTATGCTCATCCACGATGAAATCAGCAAAGCCAGCCCTTCTTTCCTCTGCCACACTTCCTGAGCTCGTCGCCATAGTCACGCCTAACCCATATCACGCAGAAAGTGCTTCGTGATCTCTTCGACAGCCAAGGGCCGTAAATTGTTCCCGGTTCCGCTTTCTATAGTTGCCGTGCCGCGACCCTTCGTGCGCCAACATATCTCCCGTGATGCACGCCATGCCTTTAAAAGCTCATCAAGCTCGCTGCAGCATCGTCTTGAAACAACGCAGACAAATTTCGCCCGAGCTGGCTATGATGATTGCTTCTTACCAATGTCCTCTTTCAAGCTGACAATGCGGTTGAGAACAATCTTGTCGTCACTACTATCCGAGTCCACGGCCTAAACATCACAGTCGAGTCAGCATGACGGCACTGACAAAAGCTTTTGTTGTCTGGACGCAGAGGAACAATGACTTACAAAGTATGCCACCCTCATGGCTTGGAATCGCACGCTCTCCGGGCCGCCCTTGCCCAGCTCGCTCTCGCCAGCCGCCTCGGGCCACGGTGCGCGGCGCTTCACCTCGTCGAAACCCGACTCGATCAGGGCATCGGGGTAGATGACCTCGCTGTCCGGGTTGACATCGTTCAGGAACCCGCCTTCGGCATCGTCGGGCTTCTCCGACTTGAAGAGCGAATTGTGGATGCGGGCTTCTACCTTTTTCGAACCCGCTGTGCCAACCCACTGGATATATGTCTTGACCTTCTTGGGCTCCTTATCGAATACGCCCCGAATTTCCGTGACTTTACCAGTCGCCTCGTCCTTCGTAAACGAGGTGGCCTTGACGGGGTAGGGAACGTTAAGCAGGCCAACGGTCTTGCCCGGAGCCAGGCGGAAGTAGTCCTTGCTGTCCACCTCCCTGAAGTCTCCTCTGTCGATGTATACAGTAGGAGTAAATTTGACCGTGTGCGAGCCCATCTTGGGATCCTTCGGGGAGAAAGGCAGCTCAACGTCGAGAGGCTCGGCATCCTCAATCACCAACGGCACGGGATCGAGAATCATCATCAACCGAGGGACCGTCTTCTCGAGATACTTTCGAACGACCTGCTCGAAGCGCTGGATCTGGATGGTGGTGGTGTTCGTGGTGACGCCAAGCTCGTTGATGAACTCGAGAATCGCGCCAGGGGGCACACCTCGGCGACGGATCGCAATCAGCGTATATAGCCTTGGATCGTCCCAGTTGCGCACAATCTTCTCCTCGACCAGCTGGAGGATTTTTCGCTTGGACAGGACCGTACCGGTCAGATTCAGCCGTCCGTACTCCCTCTGCATCGGCTCGTAGACCTCTAGCGACTTATTCAGCCACTCGTAAGAGACTCGGCTAAGGATGAACTCGGTCGTGCAGAGCGAGTGCGTGATGCCCTCGAAGCTGTCGCAAAGGCAGTGCGTAAAGTCGTATGTCGGGTAAATCTTCCAGTCCCAGCCGGTTCGATGGTGAGGCTGGTCGGTCTTGATGCGGTATGCCGCAAGGTCCCACATCTGGGGGTTTCCATCTGTAATGTCCTGCTTCATGCGCAGAAAGACCTCTTTCGGCTTGTACTTGCCGTCGCGCATGTCTCTAAACTTGGTCAGGTTCTCTTCAACCGCTTGTTCGGCGTGCTGGCAGCGATAACGAGGCTGTGAGCCTTTCTCTCCTCCACGCTGGAGCTTCATCTCGACATCTTGAAGCCTTCAAGTCAGCACAAGTACGAAAGTGTCCGCCCAGTTATACGCACCAGTGCATGAGCAGACGTAGGCCTTGCCTAGAGTCACCAGCTTCTCTGCCATCTCGTAGAGCTTCTGGAAGTTGTCACTCGAGTACGTGACCTTGAAAGGCTCGAATCCCAGCCACCGCACCATTTCCTGGATCGCGGTGAAGTACTTTTCCTCCTCCTTCTCCGGGTTCGTGTCGTCAAATCGCAGGTAGCACACGCCGCCGTGGTGCTTGGCAAAGCCAAAGTTGACCGCGATTGCCTTGGCATGGCCAATGTGAAGGTAGCCATTGGGCTCGGGCGGGAATCGCGTCACGACGTCTTTGTTGGGGCGCTCGTGGTAGACATCGTTGAGGAAGCCCTGCTTGAACATGGCATCTGGGTCCATTGGCCGCTCTTCCGGCTTTGTCGCGGGCGCCGCCTTTGTTGGGGCCGGCCCTGCGGCGGCCTTTTCCTGGCGTGCCTTTTCCTGAGCAATTTTCTTCGCCCGTTTCTGCAGGCGCTTCTTCAGCTCGGCCTTGGAGACCATTTCGCCCGTCTCCTCGTCGAGCTGGAGCTTGGCCATTGACTTGGTGATGTCGTCGGCCATGGTGGCGGTGTCGTGCGAGTGCGTTTCCACGGCAAGATGCTGAGCGACTTTGAATATTCAACGAGCTGAGTTGGTCGGTTTGGCCTGCAGGAGGAAGCTGGCGGCAGGACCTGGTCCAGGAAGTTGAATGCTCTGGGACGGTGAGTCAAGAAATGCGATGCGGCGATGGCGGGGTCAAAATGCACGAGGGGCTCTAGGGCACGGTGAACGGGAGGAGCTGCTCGGTGTACAGGTAGGCCCCCACCCCTTGCAGGCCGGTCCAGCCCGACGTCATGCTTCCGTCTGGCCTTGAAAGCAACTTGACAGCTTTCCTCTTGGTCAAATATCGCAGGAAACGATTTTCAAATCTCGAGACTGCTCAGTTGCATATTCGGTCTTTTGGCTATCAGAACTGTATCCTCATCAACGCCCTGCGGCCCTCGGTGACTGCCTTCTTTGGGCCTTGCACACTGAAACAGCCTGTGACTGCCAATCTAAGTCCAAGACCTGCAAGCACATCATTCAACTGATGACATTACCAAACTACCCATATCAGTGTACACCTGCGTTGATCGAGTTGCCGCGACGACCGCTGTACTGCAAAATCGCTAGAGCTCAGTTACGAAGGTAGCAACCTGTCCGCCCGATCTATCCTGGTTCAAGACGTCGTCAAGCAGAGTCGCGAAAACACCATGGCTTCCGCCGCATCTATCCGGTCTCTCGCAGATATTCCCACCCTCGTACAAGTCTACAAGAACGCCGGAACCCGCAAGGCAGACACTTCGACTGGCCACTTTCCCCCTTCGGCCGCCACCAACGCTCGCATCGGCCTCATCCGAGGCGACATTACCAAGCTCCGCCTCGACGCCGTCGTCAACGCCGCCAACTCATCCCTTCTTGGCGGCGGTGGTGTCGACGGCGCCATCCACCGCGCCGCTGGCCCTGACCTCCTCGGCGAATGCCGTCAGCTCGGCGGCTGTCCCGCGGGCGAGGCTCGCATTACCGACGGCTACCGTCTGCCTGCCAAGCACGTCGTCCACACGGTTGGGCCGGTGTTTTCGCGCGCTCATCCTCAGCGCAGCGAGGGTGTGCTACGGAGCTGCTACGAGGAGAGCCTGAAGCTGGCTGATGCGAACGAACTCAAGAGTATCGCATTCAGCGCCATCAGCACAGGCGTGTACGGGTACCCGAGCCGGGATGCAGCACAAGTCGCGTGCGAGACGGTCAGAAAATACCTGGACAGAGGTACCAGCGCCCTGGAGAAGGTTGTCTTTGTCACATTTGAGCAGAAAGACGTGGCTGCCTACGACGAGATGCTCCCGTACGTAACCCACCCCGAGGCGTCGCAGCTTTGTTGCCACATTCGTGTCCCATATACTAACGAGCCAATGTCAACACAGCGAATACTTTCCTCCAGCAGAGTGAGTGGGGTCGAGAGGTTTTGTAGAGATACCTGCAGGCAGAGTGGAGCTTAGACAAGGCCTGCGTTTCACCAACACGCCCGAGGATTACTGCCATAAAGTCTAACACTTGGACCGAAACGCCAGTATCTGTACGCAGGGAAACGTGGTCCAAATGTATTAAAGTGCTCATCACTTGGCCATCTCAAAGGGTACACTATGTTCAGCGGCGTTCAACGTCCCAATGGCATCGTGAATGGCATCGTGGATACCATTCGATTTGAAAGATAATCATCATATCCCAACTAGTCATCGCTGTCTTTGCTAGGCCCGGAATCGTCCTGCTGCTCTGCTCCAGGACCTCGAGTCTTGGACTCGCTAGACTTGTCGGACTTGGACTTCTTTCGGCTTGACTTGTTGGTGCCACTTGGACGGCCAATCTCCGTCATCATCGTTTTCAGCTCCTCAATCTCTGCACGCAGTTTTCGAATCTCAATGACGGCCGGGTCGTCTTCCAAATTCGGCTTCACAGAGTCGCACGTCTTGGCCCACCCGTCAGCCTCAAAGTCAAGCTCGTGAGCCAGCTGCTCCCACTCCTCTACCACATCATCGTCTTCCTCGCCCCTTGCGCGGTTTCGTCGGATGCTGTGCGCGGTGCGTGTCTCGAAGAAGGCGGCCACGAAAAGGAGCGGCGAGTAAAGCAAGCCCATGACCCAGTCGTTGATGAGCTCGTAGGTGCTCTTCTTCATCCACCACTCAAGCAATGCGGAGATGATGATCTCGATCAGGTTAAGTGGTGCGATGTAGACGTTCTCGTCCGGAGCTCGCACAAACTGCATGGTCTTTTGGGAGAAAAGGGCCAGATACTCGTCGTCGGCATTTTCGTAAATGTCTTCATAAGCAGAGTTGTAGAGCGCGATGAGGATGTTGAGGAGGACGGTCTGTGACACAAGCACACGTTAGCATCAGCTTCTGACCAAAACCAGAGGCCAACATACCGTGCAAACGAAGGTAAAGCAGTAGTACAGAATGGTGCCCCAAGGCGGTCCAAACGCGTCCCAGCCGTCAAACTCGGGGCTTTGAAGCAACGCCTTGAGCATTGACTCGACAATGAACAAACCGTCACCAGCGACGTTGTCGTCGGCCAGGTCGAGACCAATAAAGGCTTGGAGGAAGCCAACGATGATGATGATAAGCAGAGCGAAGAAGATGACCGACTCCTTCATCATGACCTTGAGCACAACCAGCATGGCGCCGAAGAACCTGAAGCTGTCAAGGTACAGCAGTAAGCGCGACCAGAACATGGGTGCGACAAAAGCTAGCATGTTGTAGCTCAGTGTGCTGTAGTACTCGCGGTAATGGGATTGAACAGGCGCAGTCAGGCCGATGATGCGAAATATGAGCGATGCCGTCAAAAACGAGTACAACAAGCCGTTGAAAGCATTCCAGAAACCGAAGATGTGATATCCTGCCTTGTAGAACTTGACTACTTCGTCGCAGACAAAGCCAAGTGTGAAGATGTACATGGCCATCTCGGCTCCATCAAGAACTCCGGTCGGGTTGACGGAGTTGATTGCGGCCGTGTAGAGCGCGAGGTAGATGAATGAGAAGAGCAGCTGCGCGGCGTTCTGATACTTGGGAGCCCTCATGCGATCCGGATCCATGTGGACGAAAAAGCTGGTGTTGTCCTTGGCTTCGTAGTCGACGAAAACTGACGGGTCGTTCTCATCTTGAACGAGCCAGCCACGCCACAGATAACTTATGCATTTTTGGTAGCCAGAAGACCCTATGACTCGAACAGAGTGCAGGTCGACTGCCTTTTCGATAACATTAACGGGCGTAGTCGGTACGTTGTCGCAGATGATGGAGTAGCGGCGAAGCAGCACGGCGTGAAGCAGATATCTGGTGTCCTCCTCGTCCTCAATACTTTTCGGAGACATCTATTAGCATGTCGCGGGGCAGGATCGTTTCGATTCGCGCCGACTTACATGGCCTTTGCGATGACACCACAAGCTTCAGCACGAAGCTTGTGGAGGCCCGCGTCCCAGAGCTCATTGAGTGCCTCATGGCGAAACCAGGACTGGTTGATCAACAGGCAATACACCACGCAGCCTTTGGATTCGCTGCTGCCAGCTTCCTTGGCAGCCTTGACCACCTGGGGGGTGATGATGCGACTGTGCGGCGTGGTGATGCGGTTCAGCTCCATCTCGCAGGGGACGCATTCCTGGACCAAATGGCGCAGTCGCAGGCACACCTTGGTGACCTCCTTGGGAGGCACGGCAGACTGGAGATGCTCATTGCGAAACTGTGGAAGCACTGGGAGAGGCCTTTGGGTAAGCGTGGTCTCAACAAACCCTGCGTCGGAGGGAGACGGCGACAGCGACAAACTTACGAGCTCGTTCCTCCTGACGAAGCCATTCGTGACGATTGGATCCGTCCGAGGGCTGGTTAGTGAACCCCAGGGCGCGGTCGATAGCCGTCCAGCGGGATATGTTGGGCATCTCTGGCCCTTTTCACTGCCAGACAGGCAGTGGCGATGGATATGCGACACAACAGGGACGTTTGCTGATCGAGTAGCGGGACACTGCCTGACGAAGGAGCAATTCGGGGCGCGGCGTCTGCACAGATGATGAAGATTGCAAATGCTTCCCTGGACCGACGCGATGATGATACTGGCGTTGCTCGACAGACGCGAGGCTAGGCTTCGAAGTTTTGGACGAAAGCTCTGGCCTTGGTAGCCGCTCGCAGCAGCCGCTAGCTCAGACCTGGGAAGCTCAAGATGACGTCGCGCCCGGGCAGTCAATTAATTGGGTCATACAGCGCAAGCCACATCTCGATGTCCGGGTCGGAGGGTGGAGCTGACCGCCGCTGTTCATCCACCAACTTGGCGCAGAGTGTCGCCACTATAATTAACGCTAAGGCCCGCGAAGCCTCAGCGCTCCACCTTACAACATTTCAGCTTCCAAGTTAGGTTGTCTTCCATGGCCCGACAAGGCAGAACAGATGATGCCCTGTCCATCGTAATCGCTTAGGAGTAATGCATCCAGATCAAATACAAGTCGCGAAGTGCTCTATCAGAGATCATGTCCAAAAATCAGCAATCCGCAGTTGACGGCGAGGTTCCACCATCTAACAGCGTCGCAACTCTTTCAGGACTGCTTCGCAGACCCCTCGCACCGGTTTTCGACTCCTGCATTGATACCCAGCGAGGCCAGATTGGAAGCATGTAATGGATGGATGGTCTGAATGAAGCGGCCAGGCATTCAGGCTCACCAGTCGTGAGACCCAACAGCTGTCGCGCCCCGAAAGCACCTAACCAACAGTCCGAACCGGGCCAATGGCCGTCGACGCTACGCCGGCTGGCTGGTTGACTTCGCACCCCGTTACGCCCTACTCCAACTGGTTGGCAGTAGAGACTTCGAGCACAAGTAAGAGTCGGGTTTGGCCATGAAATTGCGAATGTCTGCGGGGCATGGAACAGTCTTAGAAACGAGAGACTGGGGGATATTAATTAGTGGACATCCTTCGGCCAGGCATGGGCGTGCCTGAACCAAGAGATGGGGTCATCTTTAGCTTTCTGGCACTCCGGCCAAAACTTACACCCTCCATCTTGCTTTTTGTGCCGCGGGTGAAGCAGCCTCAGCCTGGCGCAGCCAGTCACTCGTCGACGTCGCTTCCAACATGGAAGCTCGCTAACTGACCTGCGACCTCCAGAGTTGTTCGCAGCGCCCACAGCGGGGCTCGTGGTGGACATGAAGCCGAACATGGAGCTGCGGCGCCCGGCTGGCCACCCGGGCCTTGCGTTGGCCGCCTCGTGGATGGTAGCTTGACTGGACGGTTGCAAGGCTCGATGCATCTCACGCCTCGTCCTGGCGGTATCTCGCCCGGCGCTGAGCCACGCTTGACCGTCTCATTGGACCGTCAGTGCCAGCATGTCGCCAGCATGGCCGCGCGCTGTCACGTCACTCGCGTCGCACGGGGGGGCCGGCCGAGCCTAATCGCGACCGTGACTCAAAAGGCGGCCTCTTGCTCTCGGTTGGTTGTTTGTGTCGTTTACGGTCGCCTTTCTGCCTGGGGTATTGACATCGTTGCTCTCCTTCACTGCACGAATTTGTTGAAAGCCGACAGTGCCTGTCTCGAGTCCGCGTAAGACCTGAACGTCGATCATCAGCCTCAATGAATAGCCTCGCGGCTGCGGTATGAGCTTAACTTGGGTCGCCCGATAATAAGAGACTGGACGATTCGAGCCAGACAAAGAAAGAAGCAGCCAGGCGCGAGCTGAGGCTGAACAGGACTCGAACGAGTCTGTCTGCCTGCCTGCGGTGGCAGGGGCTCTGCTCTGCCTGCACACGCCTGCCTAATGCCTGTGTCTGCCTGCTCTTCGTCCAGCCCTTCGTTCCACGTTTCACTCCTCGAACCGCTGCCGACCAACTTCCCGGCGTACCCAAGTATTTATTGTTGTCTTCGTCACCGGTGTCTCTCCTTCTTCTCCCATCTTGCTCTGCGCAATCCCTCTCTTTATTCCTTGTTCGCTTCGCCAACGGCCCCTGCCCCGTTCGGTTCGGCGACTCCTATACCTATTGCTTTGTCGTACCGCGGCCATCGGGGCTAAGATTGCGACTCTCAGCAGCATTCATTTCCCCGGCTGTTCTGACACGTCTACACGTTACCTTGCGAAGCTGTTGAACTCGGCTCGATTCTCCTGTTGCCATATGACAGCCAGCCTAGCCACAACGTGGCAAGTCCAGGGCGGCATCAGGCAGTGAGCGCTCTTTGGGAGAAGATTTCCTGAGAGCCCTCCAAGACCCAACCCAACCTTTGACGTGCTGCAGCGGCTCGCTCATTGCCAACTTGTCTCACTTCCAATGACGGGGGAGACTTGCGCACAATTTTTGATCAATTGTCATCACCCTAGCCGCGGAGTCTATACAGAGATTACAGGCCACCTCGCGGCTAAAGACAGATAGATTTGAGTGCGAAAAATGGAGTCTCACGATGCTTCTGTCGCCCCAACAGACTGTCGAAAAGAGCGCGCGTCCCATCCGATTGTCGCCAAGGGTCTCAAGACAGAGACAACTACATCGGGGGGGAAAAGCACTCGTACAAGGGAGAAGACTCGAGCCGAGTCTGAAAAGCGAGTCAAGAGCTCAACGTCTCATTCCCACACGGTCAGCGGGGCGAAACGCTCAAAGAAAGATCGTCGCAGCAGCTCCAAAGTCCCCAGAGTGACGCCCAATGCCGACAACAGTGACTCCGACTCGGAAGAAGACATTACAAGGAGACCAGTAGATTCAGACAGTGACTCGCTGCAATCAGATTCTGGTGCAGAGCAGGACGGGCCCAGAAAGAAAACCTCTCACAGGTCCAGGAGGCAGAAGCAGCGCTCGTACCCCAAGGTCAAGGCGAAGCGTCGCCATAAGAAATCGGCACATCCTAAGACGCAATCAGAAGATAGCTCTGACTCAGATTCGGAGTCCTCGAGCTCGGACTCTCCTGACGATGATAATGGAAAACGCCGCAACCATCGCAGCCTCAGAGACGGGAGAAATGCGGTCCAGGTTGATCTTTATGACCATATCGATCGCCTAGAGCTTCAGATGGCACAGCTTCAGTCGCAAGTTGCTCAACCTCCGGGCCTCTCTCATCTCCCCAACTTCGGAGCCGGTGGGCTGTCCTACGCCATCACACCGGCCGCTACGACAGGATTCGGTCTTCCCATGGGGCACCCTAGCAACCCCATGCCCGGCGCGAATGGCATTCGCTCCGTCGAGACCACCTCTACTGACGTCTCGCGTCCTCTCCGCTTGGGTCGTAACAATCTGATGCCGCCAGGTGCAAGAGGACCCAACCGACTTATGCTCGCACGCGGTCTGCCGTCACAGGAGCCTGTGATCGATTATAGCAGCGCAACGTCCCAGGCTGGCGGACGAAAACATTCGAAAAGGGGCACTAAGATTGATTTCAAGAGAGTGGACTGGATTTGGGACACCAATCTCTACGCCCACAAGCTTCAAGACACGGCTGATATGGCAATGGGTTCTCTTTACGACGAGTACATCTTCCACGTCCGACGAACCTTTGACTGCGAAGGCAAGTTCCGCGCGACGTTTGTGGATGTCAGGAGCAAGCTATTGCGCGAGTGCCTCCAGGACGTGATTGGCAACGTGCGTGGAGCTAGTTTGGTTGACGAGACACCAAAGCTAGACCCCAATCTGCTTTTCCTTTACTTGGAGGACTTCCGCGTGCACTTGAGGCACCTCAAATGGGCGAGGCCGGCTGGCCATAATAAGAAGGAACGTCAGAAGAACGGAACCCGCCTTGAGAGCAAGCGAAAGCAGCTTAAGGTGCTCATCAAGTACCTGGACACGGACTACGCCAAGACAAAGGAGAGCCTTCATCCGATGCTCGAGAGCGGCGTCATCACGTACGACCTGCTTTGGGCGCTATGGAAGCCGAGCACACTCGCCTTCACAACGACCTACAGCTCGGCGGACGACCCCAGGGCTTTCAAGGTGGACATGGCGTTTCACCAGTCTAGCATCATGAGGGGCAATCTTTACTTCATTGAGGGAAAGTATCTCGAGTATGACGGCAAGAAATTCGGCTACGGCGCGCTGGGTGAAGAAATCGCAGAGTTTCAGGGCGCCCGAAAGATCACGAGCCTGCCCTGCTATCCTCTCAAGTATCACAAAGAGCAAACTCGGGTCCAACAAGATCTCATTGAGCGTGGGAGAAAGTTCGTGGCCTTGAATGGCGTGCACTACAAGTCATACTCGGGAATCGCGTACATGAAATCTAAGAAAGGATCGATTGTCAAGTTCAACGTGCAGCAAAGCCGCGTCATGGTGGACCCAGCCATTTTCAGGCGCATCAACCCCAATTACTCCGTGTCGCAAGTGCGACCCAAAGACCATGACATCCTCTCCGACGACGGATTGTCAAGCGGCGACTCCCGAAGCTGCGTGTGCGAGACCTCCGATGAGCTCGCGGGTGCTGATGCGGAACTCGAGCAGATCGAGTTCGTGTCCAAGATTCTTGGGCAGGAAAACGGCAACGTATTCGTGGCCAAGATCCTAAAGGAGCAGACCGATGAACAACCGAAGCAGACGGTATTGGAGTCACTCCCAGCCAAGGTCCACGCCGAGGGTGACAAGTTGTCGAGCGAAAACTCAACGGCTGGGGGCTCTGCAACCGAGACGCCGACGGAGACGCCTGCAGAAGCCCTGCCAGACTTCACGGAACAGGATTATCTGATTGCGTCTCCAGTGGTGTTTGGGTTTGCATTTTCTGAGAAGCAGTGGTTAGAGTTCGCTGTGTCTCGCATCAAGGATATCAAGTGGAACGAAAATGCATGGGAGTCGTTGGTTCTGGAGCCAGAGACCAAAGACTTGATCAAAGCGCTTGTCCAGTCTCGCAAGTACCACGCGGCGCAGACAATTGACGATGTGATTCAGGGCAAGGGCAAAGGGCTCGTCAGTAAGTTTTCCATAGGATCGAGTGTCATGGCAACGAGATGCTGACGGGTCTGCAATAGCGGTTCTCCACGGACCTCCTGGGACAGGCAAGACGCTGACGGCAGAGGGTATCAGCGAGCTGCTCAAGTGTCCGCTGTATATGGTGTCCGCTGGCGAGCTGGGAACCGACTCTCGGTATCTAGAGGCAGAGCTTCAAAGGATACTGGACATCTGCCATGCCTGGGGCGCGATCCTGCTCCTCGACGAGGCTGATGTCTTCTTGGAGAAGCGCAACATGCAGGACATTCATCGAAATGCCCTCGTGAGCATTTTTCTGCGACAGCTGGAATACTTCCAGGGCATTTTGTTTCTCACGACCAATCGTGTCGAGGTGAGCCGTCAACAGTCTCCTCTACGTCCTACTGAAAGCCATGGACGAGACATTGTGGAACTGACTGTGCTTCAATATAGACGTTCGACGAAGCCTTTCAATCTCGCATTCACATCGCTTTACGGTACGAGAACCTCGATGTGAAGGCCAAGAAGACCATTTTCAGGATGTTTATCGAGCGCATCAAGGCTCTGGGCAAGCTAGAATTGCAGCCGTTCACCGACGAGGAGCTGAACGAACTGGCCAAGCACGATCTCAATGGCCGCGAAATCAAGAACGTGGTGGGATCCGCTCAGGATCTGGCTGTTAGTAAGGGACAATCGTTTAGCATGCGGCACATTAAGCAGGTCTTGGATGTGCACGCCAAGTTTGGGCGGGATCTCCGAGGGGGGGCTGGCTATGAAGACGCAATGAGGAGCTACTTTTGAGGGCTGTGGGTGCGAAGCGAAGGCGACGAGAAAGTTGGCCAGCGATAGATCGACAGCGACGAGAGGGTGACAGCGACGATAGGGATTCGTGGCGAGTCGTACTGGGCATGATTGATTCCTCGTCCGACCTCAAGCAAGCATGGTGGAAGGGAAGTGGATGCGATGCTGTGGTGATGGCTCGCGGCATAATTACGGGGTTACCCTGGAAATCGGGACGGCGCAGCAGCATCCAGGTTCTTTTTAGAAGCCTCGTGGCAATTTGGTAGCACGGATAGCGTGTAACGAAGCAATACGAGTGACGCTCATTTAATGACAAGGCCCTGCGGTCGATGGGTCGCGCAAGGGCCATCGACAAGGAGGTTCTGCGGTGGCGATGCTAGACGTCCCACAGGTTGAGCTTGCAGGGAGGTCAATGTGGATCCGCCTTCTCCTCCCCATCTAAATGCACCCATGCCATCGGATTCGCGTGCTGGCCGTCGTAGTCCTGTCGTTTGAGGGGAAATGGCAAATGAAGGGTGCATGCATCGGGAACAGACGCGACCATGAGCCGTACATGCGTCTAGGTTGGCGCTGGGGTTGGTCCGAATCGTGAGAGGAGACGAACCACGCCAAGCTGAGCTGTCTTGCTTGCCGGGGTACTCCATGAGGGCCGCGGGACAGGGGGCCTGCTGCTCCCTGCGGGAGGCCAGCGGGCCAAGCTTCCGCCATCTCGGGCCCTCTGGGCGGCTGCGGCAACGGCGGGGAACTAATTATTAGCTACCTAGGATCATCACGAGCTGACGAGTACTCGTACTCGTAGGCGGAGCCGTGGGCCACTGTTTGCTGATGTTGAATCAACAGTCGTTGACGGCATGGGGAGATGGTGTTTCATATTACGACCGAGGGCAGACGCAGAGTCAACAGCCTCGGAGGCCGCCGTTGCCAAGCAATTGGAGGTGATTTGAGACGGGTTGGGAGAATATTGAATGCCACCTGGAACCTGTCAGGACTCGACAGTTCGTTGTGGTGGTTCAGGGCGAGAAACGCACGATCAATCGAGGCACGGAATGTTCGGCTCCAAAGGTACTCGACCATCGGTAGTCCTGGGCGACCATTCATTTTTCGCACGAGGACAAGAACAACGATCGGCCCTGCTCGGTCAGAAGACGGGCAAGGTCTTTCGTGAGAATCTCACAAGAGGAGGTGCTACGAGTACGGACTAGACTGCTTGATGGGAATGTGGCCCGACGTTGGGCCATGGCCGCAGGCTGGCCGCAGGCTGGCCGCCGCGAAGCTCATTTGCCATGGCATGGCTCAACCAAGAAGCAACAGCGAAAGCTCCCTGCAACTTCGAATGGGGCCGCATAAATTAGCTGTTACGCGGGCCCTTCATTCCAGAGGCGGGCGCTGGCACCAATATTGACTCAATTTCGCCAATTAAAGGCACGGAGCGCTGGCCCAATCATGGGTACAATGGAGGGGAGACTCAAAAGGAGAAGAAAACAAGGGCTTGCGCGCCCTCCGGTCGCTGGACCAACTCGATGCTACGGCAAATGCTGGCTTGAGCAACAAGCACATGCAGACCGACGCGAAAGCTGTGGTTGTCACTCTGTGTGCGCTGTCACGGGAGGCCGATCATGGCATGCGCTGGCGGACCGTTGTTGGTCCTGGGCGTGGGCCCCGTGGATGGAGTTGCGCAGCATCGCAATCGTGCCCCCGGCAATGGGACCAGCCGGGCTGGCACGGATGCAGCAATGGCTGGGCTGGAGACGCAGCGACGTTCAGTGCAGGATCAAAGTTTGCAATCATGGACAAAGGATGCGACAAAGCCGCCGGGCATGGCATCAGGCAAAGAAAGCCCTCACACCATCTGAGTTTTCCCTTGTCAGCGCGTCTCCATCCAGCCACCTCGGCGATGGGGAAGCCCTCGACTTGGGCGCAGGTGAGCCAGCCAAGCAGAAATCCCCGTCGATCAGGGCCCAGCCGTCAGGGCCTGCAGCAGGCCAGGAACGGAGCGCCCGTGGCGGCAAAATCAGTGGCGCATGGTCACCGCACTGTGGCCCCGGCCGCGCGTCCGCCGGACGCGCGGCGACTC
Source organism: Tolypocladium ovalisporum (assembly GCA_024340015.1). Taxonomy (NCBI): domain Eukaryota; kingdom Fungi; phylum Ascomycota; class Sordariomycetes; order Hypocreales; family Ophiocordycipitaceae; genus Tolypocladium; species Tolypocladium ovalisporum. The sequence goes on from JALHBZ010000142.1 coordinate 25,727, forward strand.
AGGCACACGATGAATTGCCTCAAAGCCCACCGCGGTCCTTGTCGCGATGCAGCCGGCAGCGCTGCAGAGCCTGACGGCCAACGGCTTTGGCACTGTGCAGAGGCGACGGCGCGCCCACCAGATGGACCCGGCGGCTCGGCCGATTGCCCAATCAGAGGCTCCACGTACCTGGCAGCCAGGGCCCCGTTCAACGGGCGTGCCGCGCCCCCATTTGGCCCAGCGCAGAGCCGACGCAGAGCCTGCCCCTGGGCGCTGTGGGTCGCATGGCACCAGGCCGGCCCTGGACGCACAGGGCCCATCGACCACTTGCAACGCGCGCACTGTCCGCTCTCGCGCAGCTGCTGTTGCACCCCCCTGCCGCCCTTAATAATGCTCATCTCCCTGCTCGTGAATTCCCCCCCCCGTTTCGTTTCGGTCCCCTTTCTCTCCACGATCTTTCCTGCAACCCGATCTGCCCAGCCCTTCTTTACCCTTCAAGTCATTCCTTACAAACTCACGCCGCTGTGCCGGATCACGCTCTTTGTCCCTCATCCTTTCTCTCGCCTCAGAGATCATTCGCCTCGCGCACAGAACAAACAACCACACGCTCCTTGACGCACAAACACAGTCCTTCTGGTCAACAAGGTCGCCCTCTGACACCACATCACATCGTATTCTGGGAATACGAATCATCATCACGACAACTACATCAACACGCTTCACACACAAACACACGTACCTCAAGACACTATGAAGGTCTCCTCGACGACTCTCCTCCTGGCCGCCGCCCTCGGCGTCGCGGCCCACCCCAGCGGCCACGCTCACAAGCACGCTCACCGCTCCGCCCTTGACAAGCGCATCGAGTTCTACGCGGCCAAGAAGCCCGCGCCCGCGCCCGTCGCCCCGAGCTCTGTTGCCGTAGCCCCTGCTGCCACGACGCCTACCGCCCAGGCCACGCCTCAGGCTTCCAGCGGCTCCGGCTCCGGCTCCGGTTCGAGCTCCTTCCAGCCCTTCTGCGGCGGCAAGCCCAGCAAGCGCGCCACTATTGCCCAGATTGGCTACAAGGGCAATGTTGGCGCCGAGGGCAACTACGGCTGCAACATCATGCTCGTCCAGGACAGCGTCGCCGACAAGTACGACTACACCACCACCTTCAAGAACGCCGGCAACGCCGCCCAGGAGTGCATCTGCTGGAACAAGATCGGCCCCGACGGCGGCATCAACGGCTTCTTCGTCAACAATCAGGCCCTCACCTTCAACTTGGCCGCCGGCGCCACCCAGCACGTTGCCTTCGACAAGAACAGCCAAGGCGCCTGCGCCTGCGGCAAGGACAAGGTGGACACGACCGCCAACGGTCAATTTGCCGAAACCTGGTTCGAGTTCGACGTCGCCAACGAGTCCAACAATGGCTGGTCTGGCGCTGATGCCTCGTGCCTCGTCGCCGCCGCCCAAGGCCGAGACATCCCCGGCATGAAAGTCTGCGGCTCCGGCACCTGCTCCACCATCTTCCCCGGCGGCACCGGCACGAACGCCTACCTGAAGGGCATGGAGGCCGAAGACGGCGTTGGCCTGAACATCCCCCCCGGCAAGACCACCTTCGAGGTCGTCGTCGCCTATCAGGGCTAAGGGATGTAGCAAACGCTTTCGAATTTACCTTTCGGTGGAATTTCATTTTCTGCATGGACACGCAACTTACTGGCTGTCTCCTTTGAAGGGGACCTGCGCCGTCCTTGGGTGTTCGGGTGCGTGGTTATCTGTACTAGGGCGTTGTTACCTCCTTTGACGGTGATCGCATTCACGCCTCCACCACTTTGCTCGGGGGGGGGCACGTCTTGGTTGCCGCTGCTTGTCCTTAGACTACATATCCGTCGTTCTATACATAGGGCTTTTTGGATTGCTTTTTTCGGTTGGAATTTAACGTTGCTCTTTTCATGAAAATCCGATTGCTCGTGAGCTGACCACACTCGTACATGCACTCAGAGGTGTTGGCTCTCATCTTTCCGCGAGGTTAACTTTGCTGCCACAAGTGTTCGCGGTGACAACGACGTCTACTTGTCGTCTCCACCGAACCTGTACGTTGTGATGAGAGGCCATTCCGGTGAAGTCCATCTTGCCGCCGCTTCGGTGCTCCACAGCGTAGGAACGACCGGAATTTTTTCTCCCCGGTTTTTTTTTTCAAGTTTCTCACAACGCCTTTACGATCCGTCATGAAGTAGGTCTACGAGTAGTCCATGCAATGGCCAGATCCAACCGGCTTTGGCGTCTGCGGCACTTTTTTTCTCTGCGAGTGGGTCGTGAAAGCCGCCGAAGAGCATGAACCATCGTCGTCGTTGGCTGCAGCTGGTCGCATGTGAATGATTCGTGCCAAATCGAGTCATGTTCCGGCGGGCCCTAGGGTAGGTCCACGTGGTATGATGAGGACATTGGCTGCGCGCGACGGGGTCGGACCCAGCCGCCGTTCTTGTGGTTGCGCTGGATGACTTGGTGGGATAGTGGTCGGAACAGGCTCGATGGCGGTGGCGCTTTGCGCAGACTTTTGCGTGCTGTGGACGAGGCAGGCTGCTGTGGTGGATTGTGGAAAGGTGTGTGGTGGGGATGAGCCGTGCGAGTTATGTCTGACTGACGAGACACGGTATCGTGACGAGCCTCGGTCGGCCGCCTTGACCGGCCGAGATACTCTTTCACGGCAGATAACTACGATTGAGGGTCTGCAACAAGTAAAGTCAAGATTATTTGAGCCCCATATCAACGAGCTACCCCACTGCAGAGGAACAGGGCGCGACACAGCACGGATATCAGGTGCAATGTGAAAGAGTGCGGCCCAGGTGATGGGACTCGGGTACCTTGGAACGGGATACCGCTTAGAGCGAAGCAACTAATAAGTCGACTTGTTGTACGAGTATTGTGAAGCATCAGTTGATTAATTATGGGTCATGTCAAGTAGGTTGATTCGTCCCGTGCTCGTAGGCTCGTGTCGGAGCGGTGGAACCTGGCCCCGACTCCACAGGATTGGCCCAGCAGGCCGTAAGTGCCGACGCATGGCGCGCAGGGCGCTGAGAGCAGCGGCAGGCAGCACAATGTCTGCAGAGACTCGATCCGCAATCGCAACGCCCGAGCGTCGCTGGTACCTGTATGTCCGCAGAAGCATGGCCATGGGTGTGTGCCGCAGAATAGCTACGCCGCAGCGGTTTGTCGAGTCTCAGCGTCGTTGCCGGGGCCGGATTTGCGAGGCCAACGCGCCGTCGGGCCACCGCGATGAGTACGGGGAAGAATCCCGCCCCTGACGGCGGTTCAGAGACTGTGCGTCCATCATTGTCCGCGCGCAGGCCTCAAGATGTAGCGTATCAAGAGGCGCTGCTTGATAGGGCTAGCCGCAGCCTCGCACTTGCCAATTCATACTTGCCCGAGCTTGAAGACTTCCTCGCGCGCATCGTAGGCAGGGTCAAGAAGCCTCAGCTGACCGGGCTGCCAAAGTTTGTTGGCCATCTGGCCCGGACGCAGCAGTCTCTTCGATGCATTGCTGCGGAACTCGCATCGGCGTCGTTGGCAGCCGAGACACTCACGACACATGGCAAACAGGTCGAGGCAAACTGCATCGATCTTTCACATGGCGCAGTGCACTGGGACATGCTGAAGCGCTGCCGCTCCTTTGTCGCCGTCGACCGTGCTTTCCAAGCGTCCGCAAAGGAGGCGCGCAAAGGAGAGATGAGCCAGCTGGCGTTGAGTGGCCGAGAGAAGCAGATGCTGCATCGGGCCCTGAAGGAGCAAGGCAAGATCGAGGTTGACGTCGTCGACGGTGGCAGTGAGTGGGTCGATGTCAAAACGCTGCACGAGGATAGGCTGGCAAGGCAGATGACCGACTGTGGCTGGAGCTGGAGCGACTACGAGGTCGGAGACGTCGTCTCTATGCAGGAATGGGAGGACATCCCGCTGGCCAAACACGTCAAGCGCTTGGTCGCAGCGGCCAAGGCCAACCGGCATGAATATCGAATCCCTCGGGTACGAGTGGTCTTGCCCAACATCGGCCGCGGGGACAATGACATCCACGTCTTGCTCGACCAGCTAACGCGTCTGGACTCTTCTGTGCAAGTCACAATGGAAGATCGAGAGAGCGCTTTCTTGAACTCCCCTCCACCGCTTGACGTTGCCATCGAGAATCTTCTCGGGGATGAGTTCGAAGGCTTGACCCAGACGTTGAACATGGACCACTCAATACTCGTGGATCTCATCTCGGACCTCACACACCTTCACCTGCAGCCCCAGCCCTGGCAGGCGGAAACAACGAGGCGACAGATAGAAGAGGAGGCGCGGCACGGCGGACTCATGGTCCGCACCCTTTACCCAATCCTAGATGGCCGGACGCTCGTGTGCACTAGGGAGGCTGCCGAGCACTTCCACGAGGTTCTCTCTACAGTAGGCACGAGTACCGAGCGAGAGCGCGGGCGGCTCCTCGTGCCCTTTGACGACGAGACCCGCGGCATGTCCCACGCCGCTATCCGAGCCCGGTTCCAGAGCCTCTCCGAATACCCAGTGCCTCCGACGGTACAGATCCCCGTGTCCATCATCGCTGAGGAGTGGACCGGATCATCGATGGAGCGTGCCGTCCGCGAGGGCCACCTGCCGCTGGTGGCACTGGACGTGGCGCGTTGCGGCGGCTTCAAGAGCTCCAAGCTGTCCATCTACATGCACGGTTGGGCTGAGGGTCTGGCCACGGTCACGTCGAACAAGGAGATCTGCGCCCAGATTCGGACCTGGGTCGAGGCGAATCGGCGGGAGCACGATGAGTGCGGGCCAAAGATCTGGAAGGTGGAGGTGACGAGGAACTTGCTTGCCAGTAGTGCGACTCCGCGAGAGCACGATGGCGTTGTGGAAAAGGGGACGGCGGGCGACAACGGCAATGATGCTGGGTGAGACGGCGACAACAAATGACTCCACAAGGGGCCATGTCCACGGCATGATCCGTGACAACAGCTTTTGACTTCCGGCTTTATAATATCCATTCGTCGAACTACCGAATCCGAAAATGCAGCATGATTTTAGACGCCAGCAGCACCTCTATCAACAACCTATGACGTCGTTTGCTTCCATCTACTCAACAGTACCCGACGAAGCCTGGTGTCCATACATTCGGGCCCCCACTGCTTATAGCTTGTCGGTCCCGCTGGCGATGCGCAGAGGAGATGGTCGCCGCACCCCTGATGCGGATGAAGAAATTGATGACATCTGAGGTCTAGCTCAGGATGGGCGTGGGGGTGATGACTGGCTCGCGCTTCTCCTTTGCGGCGGGCACCGCCTCGACGGCAGGCTTGACGTGGCCTACCGATGTAGGCGCGGAGGCGCACTTGAGCTTCGTCGTGATGGACGGGCCCGTGGCGGTGGTGGTGGCGGTGAAGACGACGACAGGTCCATGGCCGAAGAAGAGCTCGGAGACAATCAACTGATCGCAACCGCCGCAGTCGACGACCTGGGTCGCCGTCGACGTCGTGGTCCAGATGGTCCTGGTCGGGCCGTGGGTCCAGACGGGTGCTTTGAGGATCTCCTTGGGACATTGAGCCGCGGCCGGGGAGGCTCCCTCAAGGTCTTGCGCGTTGACGCTGATATCCTCGCGGGGCGGCAGGGGGTTGGCTGAAGCCAGGCTAGCAAGCGCCAAGGCAATGCAGGCTTTCATGGAAGGAGCCATTGTGTCTGTCTGTCAAGTTGTCTTGATACGAGTGGGTGTGGTGGCGTTGCTGTGGGTTGAGGATGATGGGAAGAAGCTGTGCAGAAAGGGTACGGTGAGCTATGATGGCGACGTCAAAGATATAAATAAGCTGGTCGGCTACAAGCGCTGATCTTGGTCGCAAGGCCCGCCCGAGAAGAGGCTTGCCTGCAGAGGCTTGTCGTGCAGAGGAAAAGCCAAAGGCGATGCATGAAGCCATCAAGAGGCAACATGCATGGCACTTTTACTTTGGCGCGAGGCCGAGGCGCCAGCCATCGCGGGCTGTGGAGCAGCCTTGCAGACGGCAGGATCGACAGGGCCAGGCATCTCCACCGGTAGTGCGACTTGCAAAAGTTCTTGGCGGCGCAAGCGGTGCGAAGCGAGTTCGAGGCATCGTGGCGAGTGATGCTGGTGCTGCTGCTGGGCATGGGAAGACGGTGACGAGGGGGCAACGGCCCGGCCTCGAATCACCCCACCCCGATGTTTGCCCCAAAGGGCCGACGCTGCCGATACGATGTTCCATGGCAACCTCCCGTTGCGTCCGGATCTGCCTAGGCTCGCGCCGACGCGCAGTCAGCATGCAGGAACCCTGCGCCGATGGCCCGCCGTGGTCCCACGACGAGGCTGATGCGGTTTGCAGCGGCGTTGTCGCCGTCGTCTGCATGCTGCACGATTCCATGCTTGCCGTGGCACTTACACCGAGACGAGGCCTTGCGATCGACTGCATATGTACTGCATCAAATATTTCCAAACTCCATGATCAACGAATTTTTCAACCCGGTTGACTACTTTTCTCGAAACTATTACGTTCACGAGCCCTGATGCTTCCTTGCTACTCGCCACATTGCTGGCATCATCTCGCATTAGACTATGGCTACTAGTTGCGGATAGACCATCCCAACCTCGGAGCCACATCGGCCCTCGGAACACAACCTTTGTTTCCCCTCGACGCGGGACGCTGCGATTCACGTGTTCCGCTCTCAAGCAGACGCCGAGCATACGGCCCGAGTCTGCGTCGTCGGCGTCGCCTCGCTCGCCGTCGCGGTGATGATCATTGCCGGGCAGTGCACAATGGGCGTCACGCGCACCACGACGGCGTCGCAGCCGTGGCAGTCGACGGCGTGGGTCACGGTCGCCGTGGACGGGTAGATGCGCTGCGTGCCGTCCCACGAGCACTGCGGCCAGTACGGCGACGTCGGGAGGCGCGTGTGCGTTATTGTCATGGTGGTAGTGCAGCCGGCGGCGGCGACGGCGGCGGCTGGAGTGGCCGAGAGGAGGAAGAGCGAGATGCTCGCGATGATGCTGAGGCGAGCCATGGCTTCGATGTTTGTCGCCCGAGTATGCTAAGCAGTGAGAGGTTGCTGTATTTGGACAATGCTGTACATGGAAGATGGTGGGGCGGACGAACAGGATTAATACGTCAACGAGGGCACAATGACAATAGGCATCTGTTGTCCACAGACCCAAGGGCAAAACATGCACGTGAGCGAGGTGAAGCACATCCGTCGTCCGTGATGGACGTCGGCCAAACGACCGCGCCGCATCGTGTCTCACCGGCCCGGCATCATCGAGCCGGATGTGCTTTTGTTCGGTGGACATGTAAGACGATTCACGGGAATACGGCAAGCTCATGAGCATCAATGCCGGACGTTTAATGTTCAAACGTAACAATGAAACCTGCTGTATAACGCGGCGGGGACTTTTGCGTGCGGACCGCAATGGATTCATGCACATGCATGTCATCTCATGGGCCGCCCGGCTGTGGATCCGATGCTAGCAGAGGGGAATCGGTATTTTCATGACACTACAAATCCCAGTCCGAGCCGCCTCGCAGAGTAGTACATGGGATGCCCTCACAGATCCGCAAACTGGCCAAAGGAGCCTCCGGAGCCATGCCGTCAAACGTTCCCTGCGGCCACGACAGTCCCGCCGCGTCGTCCCACGCCCAGTCCTCCATCCAGTCCAGCTGCATGTCCGCCGTGGCCTCCGGCATCCCCGCCGCTTCTCGCTCTGGCTCGTCGGCCGACAGCCCCTCTCTCCTTGCCACGTCCTTGAGCGCCTGCAGGGAGTGCATGGCCGAGTCCGTAGCCGCGTGCAGGATGGCCTCGTCGACCTGCTTCTCGTCCAGCCCGGCGCCTAGGGCATCGACGTGGCCCAGGGCGGCGGCGGCGAAGCAGTGGGCCTTGATGTTGGTTTCGCCCGCGAGGACGCGCTCGATGGTCCACGTCTGCGCCGCCGCGAGACATGCCCGAAGGTCCGAGTCGCCGAGCGAGGGCAGGTACCCCAGGCTGCTGGACCGGCCGCGCTTCTGGTGGATGAGCTCGACGGCGATGAAGAAGAGTGCCAGGATCGGGATGTAGCGGAACATGCCCGTGCCCGTGGTCACGATCCGCCGGAAGTCGGCAGCGCCATCGTCAGGGCCCGAGGGGAACGGCCCGGAGAGACCCCAGAGGTGAACGAGCTTCAGGGCGCTGTCGAGGCACATGCGCCGGGAAAAGTAGAAGCGGTGGTCGTCAAACGACTTGGCGATGATGGTCTGGTGAAGCGCGTGGAAGCAACGGTACAAGAACATCTCGGCCATGGAGATGTGAAAGGTCGTGATGCGGGCCTGCGACGACCCGCGGCTCTTGCTCCGCAGCGATGACAGCTTCTGTGACAGCTCGCGGCAGGCCTTGGTCAGCTCCGAGTTTTGCCGGAGGATTTCGTCGTACGACTGGTTGTCGCGGAAGTCGTTGGTGTTCCTGAGCAGGTCCAGCCGGAGGGACAGCGACTTGAGGATTGCGAGCTGGACAGAGGTTTGCGTCGGGCCCTCGGGGGTCTCAGTCAGCTTTCCATGCGTGCCCCCGCCATCCGTCTCATCGTGGAGCTGGTCGTCGTCGATATCTGCGGGAGGTTGCGTGTCGTAGTCCAGCATGGAGAGCAGCGGTGGGCCACCGGCCTCGAAAGAGGATTGCAGGTTGAGCTCCAGGATGGTGGCCCAGAGTCGCCGCCGCATCTCGGCCCGGAACGTCGTCATCTTGCCCAGATGCTTAGGGTCCCGATGCAAGCCCATGTAGATGGCTTGTCTCAGCAGCGCCCCAATGGTGACATACGTCAGGTCCTGGCCGACGCCGCACGTGGACTTGGCCAAGACCAGGAGACACATGATCTGGATGCCCTGAATGGTCATCCTGCTCTTCTCGGGGGGCAGCATCAGCCAGAGCTGGGCCTCGTTGATCCATTGCATGGCTGTCGCCCTCATCGTAAAGCAGTCGTCGTAGGGCGTTGCGCCCAGAGCCATGCAGAGCTGCATCTGCATGACAAACGCATCGTTGGCGGCCTCGGGTTTCTGCCAGTACCGCTCGTAATCGGCACGAAAGGTTGGCACATGGACGACTCGAAGGACGCCCTCGAATGTTCGTAAGTAGTTGTCGGTTAGCTGGTCGGCAACGTCCCGCGGGGGGATATGCTTGCCGATGTTCTCGGATGACAGTGGCCTGTAGCGGTTCTCCTTGATCCTGCGACCGAGGGCCTTGCACTTGACCAGCGCCAGGTACACGTCGGCCTTTTCGGCCTCTGCGCGCCCGAGAAGACCAAATTCAGTGGGCAGCTGGCACCTTTGTCAGAGAATGTTTCACATGCATCGATAGGGGTGGGCGTACCAGCTCCGTCACGGTTATCTAGTGGCCGGATCCAAAGTAACGCGTCTTGGAGACTTTGCCTGTGCGAGGGGGGTGGGGAAAGCCCGGCTCAACGGCCTTGTCCGGGTCGTCGCTGACGTGAACGCCCTTTGCGAGCTTCTGCTCCAGGTCGTGCACTTTGGCGACCAGCCAGTCGACGTTTGACGTCTCGGAGCCGGAGCCGGAGCCGGAGCCGGCCCCAGACTGCGGGCGGGGCGCCGAGTGGACGTGTAGATTTGGCACCACAGGGCCCGGCCTCACGGACTCGGGATCCGTGCTCCGAGCACTTGTGGTCTCGGCTGGCCTCACGGGCCGTGGTTGTGATGGACTGCCATGGTTGGCCGCCACGGGACGCTTCGACTTCTTAGACGCCGGCACATGCGTGGGCGCGTAGGTGCAGCTCGAGATCTGGGCCTTTGTGCAGTGGTCACAGGGAGAGTTGCGATCGCACCGGATCTTGCGTCTCCGGCACTGCTCACAGGCGAGCGCGGGCCGGCGCCGCTTCTTCTCGGGGGCTCGAGGAGCTGGTGTTGGTGTTGGGCCCAGTTCCCATCACGTCCACAGCCCCGTGGTACAGATTCAGCGGCTCTCGAGACATGATTGGCAACAACGGACATCCGGACGAGGCGACGGACAAATGCGCCCAGAACACCGAAGAGAGCGGGAAATTTCAAGGCAGTCCAAGAAAAGAGTGAAGAGGTCCGCCGCGGCGCTGACGACGAGATGCCCAAGTATCAAAGGCATGGGGGGAGGTGCGGTCGGACAGTTGAAAAGACCGAGCTGTTGGCGACGCTCATTGGCCAAATCTGAGAATTCACCGAGACCCTGAACCTCTTCCAGACTACAACAGAAGTAGACGTCCTGGCGCAACATTTGTTGCTTCATCGCCGACAAGGTGCATCTCACAAGAGACGAGGAGTCGCTGGCTTTTTGATTTCACAAAGCTGACCGTCTTCTTTGAAAGAGCATTGCTGGGGCCCAGTGGATGATGAGCACCAGTCACGCACGCGGCACGCGGCGGCCAATGGTTGAGGTCGTTGGATTTCCAAGCAAACCAGGCTATCAGCAACATCGTGACTGTAGGACTTGTTGCCTTGTGGGCAAGTGCTGCCAAGACCCGCGCTTGGCATGCTTTGCTGAGTTGCGTTGATAGATGTGGCCACGATACGCCGTTACGGGAAGTCTTCAACGACCTCGAAAGCTCATTAAATGGACTCTGCGATTCTTTGTGAGTAGACTCCTCAACACGCATGCAAATACACTCCGTGTTTTAGAAAAAAAAAGATCAAACCTCCTATATTGCAGGCGCGGGAACAAGGTGAGCCAATGTACAAGCTGGAAACCGTTTCCCCGCCTAAAATGTAGCATTAATCAAGGGTCGTTGTACACGGACATCTGGCCCCATTCTCGTCCACAGAGGAGCGTCAAGGATCAACCTCTTCTCTCTCTTCTGTCCGCCGCGTCTCCAGACCTCTGTCCGCCCTGCATCCTAGTCTATAAGGTATTCAACCTGACGCCCCATTTCGCCTCCCTGAGCTCCGAGTCGCTTCGCTGTCATCCAAGGCATTTAGAGAAGCAGCTCCAGCGGGTTCTCGAGGACCTTCTTGAACTCGCGAACCCACTCGGCGCCTACAGCGCCGTCTACAACCTTGTGGTCGAAGCTGCTGGTGATGTTGATCTGGTCGTCCCACTCAACGCCAGTCGTGCCGTCGTCGTTCTCGACGGGAATCGCGACCTTCTTGGTCGTACCGACGGCGACAATGGCAGCCTGGGGAGGGTTGATGACGGCCGTGAAGTGGTCCACGGCGTGGTTCATGCCCATGTTGGAGATGGAGATGGTACCGCCCTGGTATTCCTCAGGCTTGAGCTTGTGATCGCGAGCCCTCTTGGCGAGCTCCTTGACCTTGCCGGAGATGGACTCGAGGCCGCGAGCGTCGACACCCGTGACAATGGGGGTGATCAAGCCCGAGGGAGTGGAGACGGCCACGGAGACGTCGACCGTGTTGAACTGACGAATGGTGCTGTCGCGCCAGCTCGAGTTGACGGCGGGGACCTTCTTGCACGCAGCAGCGATGGCCTTGATGAGGAAGTCGTTGACAGAGAGCTTGTACTTGCCCTCGGCGGAGCTGTTGAGGGCCTGCCGCAGCTTGAGCAGCTTGGTGACGGAGATGGAGCTGGTGACGTAGAAGTGCGGGTTGTTGTGGACGGACTCCTGCAGGCGGCCGGCAATGGTCTTGCGCATGCTGCTGATGGGCAAGTCCTCAAAGGTTGCACCCGGCGCGGCGATGGCAGGGCTGCTGATCAGCTTCTTGACGTCCTCCTCGTTGATCTTGCCGCCCTTGCCAGTTCCCTTTACGCCGTCAAGGCTAACGCCATTCTCTCGAGCCAATCGCTTGGCAGCAGGCACGGCATTGGGCTCACGGTCGAGGGCGGTCTGCAGCTTGCCCTCGGAGGCAGCATACTGCTCGGGCTCGGGCGACGGCTCGGAAGCGGGCTCGGGAGCGGATTGCGACTCCGACTTGGCCTCGTCCTTCTTGGGCGCGGCGGGCTTGGCGGCGTCGCCACCGGCATCCTCGGCGGTGAACTTTTCGAACGCAGAGATGTCGGTGCCCTCCTCGACGAGCACGGCAATGGGCTATGGTGAAGCGCGTCAGCTGCGCGCCTTGAAGATGCAGACGGGCTGGCCAGAATCAGCTACGACGGGAGAGACTCACTGTGCCAACAGCCACGTCCTTCTCGCCCGACTCCTTGAGGAGCTTGGCAAGAACGCCGTCCTCCTGGAACTCAAAGTCCATCTGAGCCTTGTCCGTCTCAATCTCGACCAGCACATCGCCGGGGGCGATGGTGTCGCCGGGCTTCTTCTGCCAGGTGCCGATGTTGCCGGCCTGCATGGTCGGCGACAGGGCGGGCATCTTGACGAGCTGATGGTCCGGGAAGGAGGCGTAGCAGCGCACCACGCGCGCGGTGAAACCCAGGCGCAGGGCATTGTGGCTAGGGGCGAGGACTCGCCTCCGAAGAGCGGCGCTGAGCATGCTGGCAGATGAATGGCTCCCGCAGGGAGGCTCGTTGGGGGTATGGGATGGGCGACCCGGGTCCGACGAAGGCGATGCTGTGCTTGAGGCCCTTCTCACGCACTGGAGGAGCAACAACCGATGCCGGATTGAAGAGGATAGGAAAGGGAGAAGGTGGTGGTGGTGGCTGCGCGAGTAAATTCTTTGGGGGTCCTGGTTGGACGTTCACAGTTTTCTGTGTTGAGCTCCGTCGTGGCTCGTAGGCTAAATTGGAGCGACTGGCAGGGGGGGGGGGGCCCTAGACCGCTTTCGGAGCTGGCCTAATTATTACGGTATGTCTGCCTCCTGATGGGACTCGGGCGTCTCCCCGAAAGGTCGGGGCATGCACGAGGGAATGGTGATAGCTATACAGTTGCTCGAGACGCCCAATTGATAAGGTCCACGTGCAAGCCGATGCATGTATCCATCCGGCGGCGGCTGTACTTGCAGCCCTTCTGAAGATCCAAAGCCGCAGGGACTATCAGGGTCCAGAGCTTTGTTGAGGAGGCCCGGTTCCATCCAGCGCCAGCCCCCCCTACGATGCGGCCTGAGGCACCCACGACGGGCGCCTGGGTCGGAGCCTCTCGGTGGATTGGACCTTACAGGGCACCTCGCGAAGAGATGGGTCCTGCACACACACGGGAGGCCTAAGAGGTACCTTCGTACCATCCCGACTGCGCCGCCGTACAAGTACTCGTGTACCCTTCAGCTCTCCCGCCGTGCCGTAGCCTGAGCGTGCCTGTCGCTTCCAGGTTGCCTTAGGTTCTCTGAGCAAGGACGAGAGCTCCCGTCAATGGCCATTCGAGCCTCCTTTTTCCTTCCATCGTGACTATCCCTGACTGCGCCCTCCGAGCTGCTCGATCCCGCGTCTCCCGCCTCTCGCGAATGGCCGCTGGCCTCCCCTGTGCTCCCCGATGAGCTCCCTCAAGTTCGTCGTGTCCTCTTTGGACGCCATCGCGACCTCAAAGGATGCGCAGCGCAACAAGCAGCTCGCTGAGTCCGCCAACAAGGCCCGCGATGCCATCAAGGAGCAGGACCAGCTCTCCGATCCCGAACTCGTCTTTGCGCCGCTGCAGCTAGCCACCAAATCCAACAATCCTCAACTGACGACCACGGCCCTAGACTGCATTGGCAAGCTCATCTCCTACTCGTACTTTTCCTTCCCCGACAAGGAAGATGCGGCCCATGACGGCGCAGAGCCCGCCTCGCCACTCATCGAGCGGGCCATCGACACAATATGCGACTGCTTCCAGGGCGAGACGACAGCCGTCGAGATCCAGCTGCAGATTGTCAAGTCTCTGCTGGCCGCTGTTCTCAATGACAAGATCGTCGTTCACGGTGCGGGCCTACTCAAGGCTGTGCGCCAGGTCTACAACGTTTTCCTGCTGTCCAGGAGCACCGCCAACCAGCAGGTCGCCCAGGGCACATTGACGCAGATGGTGGGGACCGTCTTCGAGAGAGTCAAGACGAGGTTACACATGAAAGAAGCCAGGGTGAACTTGGGAGGCCTGAAGCACAGCTCGAGCAACGTGACATTCGACCCGTCCGAAGCCATCAATGGCGGCGCTGCCAGCATCGACGGAGAGGAGTCGTCCGTTCCTCAGTCCGAGCCTCCGTCTGCCGAAGAACTCCAGAATGGTGCCAAGCTCACGTTGAAGGACCTCGAGCATCGGAAGAGCTTCGACGACTCCAATCTTGGCGACGGACCGACCATGGTTACCCGGCTGAATCCCGTCAAACGGCACGGCACGGATATGTCGGCATCGGAACACACCTCGTCGCAAGAAGACAACGACGCGCTGGATGCCGAGGACGAGGTGTACATTCGAGATGCATACCTCGTGTTTCGATCGTTCTGCAACCTGTCAACCAAGGTCCTCGCTCCTGACCAACTCTACGATCTCCGTGGCCAGCCCATGCGCTCCAAGCTCATCTCCCTCCATCTCATACACACCGTTCTGAATAACAATATTGCCGTCTTCACCTCACCCCTGTGTACCATCAAAAACTCCAAGAGCAACGAACCGACATCGTTCTTGCAGGCCGTCAAGTTTTATCTTTGTCTCAGCATCACGCGGAATGGCGCCAGCTCCGTGGACCGCATCTTTGACGTTTGCTGCGAAATATTTTGGCTCATGCTCAAGTTCATGCGGCCCTCGTTCAAGGCATGCGTCCTCGTCTGTACGCTCCTATTGACAGTTTTACTAACCTACCTCGCAGAAAGAAATCGAAGTCATTTTGAACGAAATCTACCTGGCACTCTTGTCTCGGCGGAACGCACCTGTATCTCAAAAGCTACATTTCGTGACGATCCTCAACCGGCTCTGCGCCGACCCTCGAGCCTTGGTCGAGATCTATCTCAACTACGACTGCGACCAAAGTGTGGACAACATCTTCCAAACCATTGTCGAGGACCTCTCCAAATTCTCTACTACCCCCGTCGCAATCACATCTATTCACGAGCAAGCCTATGAGGAGCTACGCGCCAGAATAGCGCCCGCTAGCGAATGGCAACTCCGGGGAATCTTGCCACCCCCACTGACAGTGGCCCAGATAGTGCCGCAGCAGGACAGTGAACCGGATTTTCCCAAGGACTACGCGATGAAACGCTTGTCCCTGGAAGCTCTAGTGGAAGCTTTGAGGTCTCTGCTGAACTGGTCGGCCTCTGTGCGGACCGACGGCGGCGAGAGCTTGAGACCAGATGGCGATAACAAGGCCTCTTTGGATGACCTGCGGCCGTCCATCGATCCCACACTCAGCGACAGCGCCTCGCGTATGGAGACGCCTCTACCGCCCTCGACCCCTGTCTTGGACGACGACCCAGATCAATTGGAGAAGGAGAAGGCGCGCAAGACGGCACTGATGATTGCCATACGGCTATTCAACTTCAAGCCCAAAAGAGGCATCAAGCAGTTCCTGCGTGACGGTTTCATACCTAGCGACAGTCCCGAGGACATAGCCAGCTTTCTCCTGAGAGAGGATAAACTCGACAAGACTCAGATTGGCGAGTACCTGGGCGAAGGTGACCAGCAGAATATCGATATCATGCATGCCTTTGTCGACTCCATGGAGTTCGCCCGGAAGCGCTTCGTCGACGCGCTTCGGCAGTTCTTGCAGTCCTTCCGACTCCCAGGAGAGGCCCAAAAGATTGATCGTTTCATGCTGAAATTTGCCGAGCGCTACGTCTTGGGGAATCCAAATGCCTTTGCAAACGCTGACACGGCCTACGTCTTGGCGTACTCTGTCATCATGTTGAACACGGATCAGCACAGTGGCAAGGTTGCCAAAAGGATGAGCAAAGAAGAATTCATCAAGAACAACAGGGGCATCAACGACAATGCTGATCTTCCCGACGAGTACCTGATCGGCATATACGACGAGATCGCGAGCCACGAAATCGTCCTGACGAGTGAGCGTGCAGCAGCTGCCGCGGCCGGCACGGGGACCGCGCAGCCTTCGGGCCTAGCCGCTGGGCTGGGCCACGCGCTTTCAAACGTGGGTCGTGACTTGCAGCGCGAGGCTTATGTCCAACAGTCGGAGGAAATCTCACTACGATCTGAGCAATTGTTCAAGAACCTGTTCAAGAGTCAACGCCGCAACGCGGCAAAGGCGGGGCTCAGGTTCATTCCGGCAACTTCTTCCAAGCATGTTGGCTCTATGTTTGACGTTACCTGGATGTCCTTCTTCTCTGCCCTGTCCAGCCAAATGCAGAAAGCTCACAACCTCGAGGTCAACAAGCTGTGCCTGGAAGGCATGAGGCTGGCAACGAAAATTGCCTGTCTGTTTGGGCTGTCCACACCAAGGGAAGCCTTCATTTCAGCACTGCGAAACACCACCAACCTTAACAACCCCCAGGAGATGCTGGCAAAGCACATCGAGGCCCTCAAGGTTCTTCTCGATCTCGGACAGACCGAGGGCAACCTGCTGCAGCAGTCTTGGAAGGACATTCTCATGTGCATCAGCCAACTGGACAGGCTGCAGTTGATATCGGGAGGCGTCGACGAAAGCGCAATCCCTGATGTCTCCCAAGCCCGGTTCATGCCGCCTTCCCGAACAGACACATCGGACTCGAGGTCATCCACTCAGTCGCGACCCAGACCACGGCAAAGGGCAAGCACCGGTCTCCGAGGCTTTTCTAGTGAGATTGCGCTCGAGAGCCGTTCGGACGAGCTTGTCCGCAGCGTGGACCGTATCTTCTCAAACACTGCGAATCTCTCCGGAGACGCAATGGTACACTTCGCCAAAGCTCTCACCGAGGTTAGCTGGGACGAGATCAAGGTCTCAGGCTCCAACGACTCCCCACGAACATACAGTCTGCAAAAGATCGTAGAGATCAGCTACTACAACATGAACCGCGTTAGATTTGAGTGGAGCAACATTTGGGATGTCCTCGGCGAGCACTTCAACCAAGTTGGGTGCCACAATAACATGAACATTGTCTTCTTCGCCTTGGACTCACTGCGGCAGCTGTCCATGCGGTTCATGGAGATTGAAGAGCTTGCGGGATTCAAATTCCAGAAGGACTTCTTGAAGCCGTTTGAGCATGTGCTTGCCAACTCCAACAACACCACCGTCAAGGACCTGGTACTACGTTGTCTCATCCAGATGATTCAAGCTCGGGGGGATAACATTCGTTCCGGTTGGAGAACCATGTTTGGGGTATTCACAGTTGCAGCAAGGGATCCGCACGAAAGCATCGTCAACCTGGCTTACGAGAACGTGAACCAAGTATACAAGACCAAGTTTGGAGTCGTCATCTCGCAAGGGGCGTTCACAGACCTGATTGTCTGTCTTACAGAATTCTCGAAGAACCTGAAGTTTCAGAAGAAGAGCTTGGCAGCGCTGGAACTCCTCAAGTCGACCATTCCTACGATGCTCAAGACTCCAGAGTGCCCGCTGTTTCAGACACCGAAAGCAAACGCCAAGGTTGAACCAGGCAGCAAATGGTCAGATGCCAACAAAGCGACGTTGACCAAAACATCTGTCGAGGAAGGGTTCTGGTTCCCCGTCCTATTCGCTTTCCACGACGTGCTCATGACGGGCGAAGACCTCGAGGTGCGATCAAACGCTCTCGAGTACTTCTTCGCTGCGCTCATCAAGTACGGTGGCGGATTTACGCCGGAATTCTGGGACATTCTTTGGCGCCAGCAACTGTACCCGATCTTCATGGTCCTAAGATCTCGACCAGAAATGTCAAACGTTCTCAACCACGAGGAGCTCTCGGTCTGGCTATCGACGACCATGATACAAGCACTGCGCAACATGATAACTCTGTTCACACACTATTTTGACGCCCTGGAGTATATGCTCGACAGGTTTCTGGAGCTGCTGGCCCTTTGCATCTGCCAGGAAAACGATACAATCTCTCGCATCGGCAGCAACTGTCTGCAGCAGCTGCTTCTAAAGAACGTCACCAAGTTCACTGCAGAGCACTGGAACAAGGTAGTTGGGGCTTTCTGCGAGCTCTTCGAGCGAACAACGGCATATCAGCTGTTCACAGCGGCCAACATGAACTCAGCTGCCGCCTTGTCACTTTCTTCCAACGGAAACGGATTTGACTTTCCGACAGGTCTAGGCACGTCCGCAGAAACCCCGAGTGTGGACGAGAAATCATTGAAAATCAACGGCACGGACGACAATGGCGCCACATCAGATGCCGAATCCATTCGTGGGCAGCCATCACCGAGGCCGATGGAGGACGAGCTGCAAGTCTCCCCCGTGCCTGGCGGCCAGGGTCTCGAAGAGTTCAAGCCCTCGTCCAAGCTCCAACAGCAACCGGTAGTAGTGACTGCAGCGCGTCGTCGTTTCTTCAACCGCATCATCTCCCGCTGCGTCCTGCAGCTGCTCATGATCGAGACGGTCAACGAGCTTTCCAGCAATGACACCGTGTACGCCCACATCCCCTCAACGGAGCTTCTTAGACTCATGGCGCTGTTGAAACGCTCATTCCAATTTGCCCGCCGCTTCAATGAGGACAAGGAATTGCGTATGCGTCTCTGGCGTGAGGGCTTCATGAAGCAGCCGCCCAATCTGCTGAAGCAGGAGAGCGGAGCAGCGGCGACGTACATATCTATTCTCTTCAGGATGTTTGCCGACAATGCGCCGGAAAGGCTCGAAAGCAGGCCTGATATCGAAGCGGCGCTGGTGCCTCTGTGCAAGGACATCATCATGGGATACTCGCTGCTCGCAGAAGAGAGCCAGCACCGAAACATCATGGCATGGCGACCTGTAGTGGTGGATGTCCTGGAGGGCTACGCCACCTTCCCAGAGGATAGGTTCAAAGCTCACATTCCCGAGTTTTATCCCCTCGCCGTGGAGCTCCTAGGCAAGGATCTTGGCCAGGATCTCCGAGGGGCGCTCCTTGTGGTCCTGCGACGTGTTGGGGAAGTTGGATTGGGCATCGAAGGGATGACAAAAGCAGCGGAGTGGAGGCGCGAGAGTGTCATAAGCGATCTTCCAGACGAAGCGCCGAGTGACCAAGAGGCGGCTGCGAGGAGGATGCTGTAAGCTATGAAACGGCTCCAGCCGATCACGATGGCGTTGCGGCGGCGGATGGAACTGTGCCGCTCTTTAGGAGTGTGACGAAGCCATTGCACGTCTCTGAGCTTGACAATTGTAACAGCTAGCAATCTGAGACAATTCGTACCCTTCCTCTGTCGAGATTGCGTAACTACCTGTGCCTACCATGGTGGCATCTGGAACTTTCCGTTCTCATACTCCCAGAATGTGCCTCCCGGAATCTCTCCCGGCCGAGATCCTAGCAGTTTCACGACCACCTCTGCGCCGTTGATCGGATCTTTGATATCCTTGTACCCATTGAACGCCGTCTTGCAGTGCCCGGGGCTGACAGCCCAGAACGTCATCTTTCTCTGAGCGTCTTCCGCCACATCCTCGGCGCACTGCATTTGAAGCGTGAGCATGTTGAGTCCGGCTTTGACAATGCAGTAGCCGATGATTGCTACGGAGGGGAGCCGGGTGCCAATTCGTCAGCTACTCGTTGCCTGGGACTAGTCATACGGGGAGCGGTGCAAACCTCTTTCTCGGCGGTGCGACCAAGGCTGCCGCGGGTGCTGGAGACCATGATGACGCGAGGATGCGGGCTCTGCCTGAGAAGGTGTGCAAACGCCGCTGTGACGACTGCGTTTGATGTGATGCCGTTGTTGTAGCATGCGTTGGCGACGCGTCTCATGGCGGGCAGATCTCTGAAGTGTGAGGTGTCAAGCTTGATGGCGTTGTTGATGAGAACTAATTCCCATGAGCAACCAGTCTGTTTCATTGCAGAGATTGTATCATACCATCAACTTTGCCGTATCGCTTGCCAATACCAGCTGCAGCTGTGGCGATGCTCGAGCCGTTTTCAACATCAATCTCGACCGTGTCCAGCGCGGCGGTGATGCCACCGACTTTCAGCTTCTGAATGGCCTCTTCGCCAGATTCGATGCTCCGACAGCCCAGTATGAACGTAGATGCTGACCATCGTGTAGCGAGGACCTGAACAATGGCATAGCCAATTCCGCAGTTGGAGCCGGTGACGAGGATGATAGCCATGTTCACTATTGCGCCTTCGTTTCCACCCAAGCAACATTGGAAGTGAGGATATTGATTTGAGAATGAGCATATTGACTTGAATACCGAAACAAGATCTGGAGGTCAATTACTGTCCTTTCGTCTTCGTTTCATGATCTCGACGTGTGTTTTACCTGGATGTGGCCGCGGAGTTAGGAGGGTGGATTTACTCGACATTGCCGTCGACATAAATCCGACTTTGGCGACACAGACTATCAATGTGTACCATCACAGCACCTTGGCCGCGGTTTGAAAGGATTGACACGAAAGGACTACGGTCAGAGACTCTCCCTGAGGTGACTGGTGGGAATGTCGTCTTTTTGGGCGTTGACTCTGAGATACCCACCAATCCACGTCACAGCGACCGTCTGCAAAGAAGACCTGCTCTTCTACGTTGGTTGTACAATCAATCAGACTTGTTGATACCATGTATTGACAGGCCGCTTCTCTGGCTGAAGAGTCGTCTGGGAGATCGTGTACCAGCGAGCAAGTCATCTGTGCAACACCTTCACGTCACCTGCTTGCGTGCCCTTCCCCTTCCCCTTTGCGCGGATCTGCCCTCTATTCAGCCGCGTGCCTTGGACAGACAAGGACGGCCATGATTATCTTACAACTTGATAGACCCTCGTTCGTCGCGATACACATCCGAGAACTGCTCGTCTAGAAATTCGACACCATGCAGTAGTCCCCAAGCGTTATATCGACATGTGGCAGAGCCTTGCTTCAGCCAAGAGTAAACCGTCGGCAAAGGGACGCTACTTCATCATCTCGGCTATGTACTTTCTCAACGCCTCTGCCTCTTCTTCTACCGTCCGATCCGGCAGAGTTCTTATAGCCGTCTCCAATTCCTCGTCGTCCGCACAACCAGCCTTCAAGAGACTTTTCACCGTATCTTCCTGCTCCGGCGAGCGGTCGGATACGCGCATAACGCTAACCAAAGTCTCGAAAAAGTCGACCAGGGTCAGATGCATCAGCACGTCTGACGTGTCCACCATGCCAAAGGCGGCCCATTGGAGTAGTCCGTGACCAAGATCTTGAGTCGCACCCTCGGGGATGGAAAAAAGATCAGGGAACGCCGTTTGGTTCAGAGCGCGAACATTGAGGGCGGCCAGGCGAGGCAGCATTCGGAGGAGGCGACCTTGGGAGATGGTGACTGCGCGCATGGAGCGGGACGGCTCGTCGGCATGTTCTTGAGGCACACAGCGGCTCCGAATAAGAGCCAGGCCTGGTCGGGCTTGAAGAATGGGACGCCAGAGTCGCGCATGGCCTGGCAAGCGGCGTCTGACGACCTCGGTGCCGTTGACGGCACTGACATTGCCGGCACCGTTGACTCCTTGCCCACCCACAGTTTCGCAATCCGTTTCCAGCAAATCGCCCAGAACCTTTGCCGCACGCTCACCGACGCCCACGTCAGGGCTTTCCAGCCAGCACCGGACAAGCGCCTCGACGACCTCGGGCAGCGTGCTCAGGATGGTAGCGTCGGATGGGGTCTTGGCAGCTTTGTGAATGATGGCCAAAGCGAGTAGGTTGGCGCCAGGCAAGGGAGAGCGGAGAGCCGCCAGGAGCGAGGGGGGGTCGGCGATGGTGAGTGTGCGGGTGAAGGACAGCGGCGAGAGCAGCTTGACGGTCAGGGAGAGTACCGGCGTCGGGTCCTGGGTGGTGGACTTGAGGATGTGGGTGAGTGGCGGCAGCAGAGTTGGGAAGAGGGAGGGGATGTTGCCCTCTGGCGGTCGGGGTCAGCGCCAGTTTGTGTCAAGTCTTTTGCGGAGGAGAACCTGTATGACTTGATGGTCAAGGAAGAAGAGAGCGTACCTGTCAACTGAAGCTCCACATCATCAAGCAGCTTCAGGTTGAACGGGAGCGAAGGGTCGTTGACGAGCTGCTGCAGGTGAGTCTGGAGCTCTGGCAAGCCGGAGACGGGGACGTTGTCCATTGGGGCGATGGGGACGATCCTCTCCGTCATTTGCAGCTGTCTTGATCGAGTCTTGGCGAGTGAGATGAAAGTAGAGCGGCCCATCAACTGGGGCCGGTCAAAGTAGTACCGTAGTTGATGGAAATGTTTGTATAAGCCAGTGCTTCCAGACAGCAGCAGGCTTCCAATAACTCCGCGCCATCCTTAGCGGTACCTTCCAGTACCTTACCTTAAGGTAGGCAGGCGGGTCAGCGTCACTGCCGGCAGCGGAGCCAGTTCCGCCCCCCCACCACAGAGAGCGGACACTACCTTAGCGGGGCTGGAAGCGGCGGCTTTCAATCCAGAGCCAGACCTCAAAAAAAAGAGAGCTCACGAACATCGCCATCCGCAACACATCGGCATCGGCAGCATCCCAATCACGACGCTGCGCTGCGCTTCCTGCGTGCTGTCTTGCTGCTTCATCCACAATGTCCAGAGGCGGACGAGGCCGCGGAGGCGCCAGAGGCGGCGGTCGGCCCAACGTGCCCTGGGACACGGGCGATGAGCCAGACGCCCGTCCCTCGGAGCTGTTCCCTGTACGGAGTCTCATTCCCCGAATGACGCCCGCGACCATGAACTGACGTTTGTCCCATCTAGCCCTATGCTGTCACGACGCCCCGGGAGCTGAGCGCCACAGAGACAAACGGGATCCAGTACTTCCTCCTGCTGCGGCACCAGATGCACTCGTCGCCCCTCTACACATCGAAGCGAACCTCGCTGCACGACCCCACGGCTCCGCGCAAGATGTACGGCCAGGCCCAGATGAACGCGCACTACGGTGTCAAGAACAGGACCTCGCTGGACCCCTTCACCGCCGTGCCAACCTACTCCCAAAAGTTCGTCCGTGAGGAGCGGGCGCTGCCCGACTGGACCGCGCGACCCGTCTGCCGCGAGCTCTTCCCCGCCGAGCTTCTCGATACCGTCGAGCCCGAAGACGGCGCCGGCGTGCGCAAGAAGCGCAAGCTGGAGCTGAGCAAGGTCAGCGCGTTGCCCAATGCCGAGGCCGCCTTTGGCATGCCTTCTCTCGACGCGGACGAGGAGGGTGGTGGCAACCTGCTCGAGCGCCTCGAGGCTCTGCGCGACGAGGAGGGAGAGGACGCCGCCGAGCTGGATGACGAAGAGGGCGTGGAGGAGGACGACGAGGATGAGGTCTACGACGACGAGGATGCGGGCGACTACGATGCCGAAAATTACTTTGACAACGGAGACGAGGGCGGCGAAGACTACGGCGATGGCGACGAAGGCGAGGGGACGTATTGATCGGCTCAAGTGTCCGAACACGAGTGTGAACAGAGACATCGCCGTACGTGGAGACGGACGAGAGCAACGGAAGCGGCGGAGGCAACCTAGATCGGTTCACGGAGGATCTGATACCCATGCTGTCTCTGATTTATCATGCACCGAGACAGGAAAGGCGCAAATAGGGGAATCGATGTCTTTTCTACCTCTCCTTGAACCCAGCTGGCCGTCGATTCGCGTCCAACGGGCACCACAAGGACGCATCGCCTGCGCAGAAGGACACAAACTTGAATCCAGCCTGCTCTACACCCAACCAGATGCTGATTGCCGCCGCGCAAAACATCCACTTTGAAACGCCAGCATACTCCCACATCGTACACGTCGTAAGGCGGCAATGCGCTTCATGTCCGCCTGACAAATGCATATTGCTTGCCGCCGTTGTAGTATCTCGTGCCGTGACCCTTTTCACCAGGAGCACAGACATGTCTTTAACATCCCACGAACACTATCCTCGACTGCCCTGTCAAAGCAATGGAAGCAGGCTCCATTCAAGCAGTCATGCCCATGGCATACACGCCGCTATCAAGGATGCCGGCTTGTAGCCTTGACAATCTTTCCCTCGTGTCGGCAATCTGTCCTGCTTGGCCGACGATTGCGCTGCCTGTTTCCCGTAGCGCCGAGAGCACCTGGCCAAGCTGATCCTGCGCTGCTCCACCCATGGTGGACTGTCTGTCCCGAAAGGTCCGGATCTGCTCGTAAAGACCGTTCTCGACGCCGGGCATGTCGCGCTCGATTTCGCCACGGTATTCGTCCAGCCGCCTCTTGTACTTCTCAACATCGTCGCAGATGCGGTTGAAGTACGTGATGAGGTCCTGGGCATTGGCGTGCGCAGCCGAGGCATCCGCAGCATTAGAGTCGGCCGACGGCGGCGGCCCAGCGAACAGTCCCGTCTGATGGTAGTGAGTGGGCAATTTCAGGTTGTCCGTGGCCTTGAACGACAATTGCGCGTCGGCAATGCTCTTCTTCGTCATGTCTTGCAGCGCCTTGACCGTCTGTATATCTCGGTTCAGGGCGACTTGTACGGTGCGGAACTTGGACTCGACAAATTTGACGTCCCTTCCCAGCTGCTCAATGTCCTTTTCGTGTTGCGGCATGAATTCGCCAATCTCATCCTTCATCTTCATCACACGCTGAATGCCCTTGTCGATGAGCGCAATTTCATCCTGAACGGGCTGAGCCAGGTCATCGAATCTCGTGCGCGGTCGGAGATTGTCATAATTTATCTGAACGGCTGGTACTTGGTTGGTGGATTGTGGCTGTTGCTGCGGCTTCGCTTGCCCAAACAGTCCGCCAGTTTGCTGCTGTGGCTGTTGTTGTTGTTGTTGTTGTTGTTGGTTGCTGGTGTTTCCGAAGAGTCCTCCGCTGGATGGTTGCTGTGTCTGTTGCGGCTGAGTATTGGTGGTGCTTCCAAAGAGTCCGCCTGCTGCCGGCTGCTGCGACTGCTGCTGTTGCTGCTGTTGCTGCTGTGGCTGATTGCTGCCAAACAGACCACCACCGGTGCTTTGTTGCTGAGCGCCAGCATTGCCGCTTCCGAATAGGCCTCCACCAGCGGCGGGCTGCGCGGTCGTCGTCATCGTCGTCGAGGAGCCGAAGAGCCCGGTGGCGGGTTTCTGCTGCGCTGCGCCAAAAAGTCCGCCAGCGGTCGCCATGCCGCCGGACGTCGATGTCGTCGGATTTGCAGACGCGCTTCTAGAGCCGAATAACCCACCTGCTGCTGGTTGTTGCGTCGACGCTGGCACACTGGATGTCTTTTGTCAGCTGCCATGCCTTCATTTGCTGGGGAGAGCAGGAATTCGAGACAAAAAGGTGACATGGGGCATGATGGAGCGAAGGCAAGCCTAAGCATCTGAAATAATGAGGATCTTTGCTTACAGCGAGTTCGCAGCGCCGGTATTTATCGTCAGACCGCCTGGACCGCTAGCGGAGCGCGCCAGAGACATTGAGCCTCGCGCAAAGTCAACCAGAGTCTGGGCGTAGCTATGCCGCGAGTTGACTGTGTATGTCGGCCGTTGGACGGAGAGTAAAGAGGTGGTGGAGCTTCTGAAGTTTTGGAGGTTGACGCTGGAACAAGCGTAGCGCTGCGCGCGACGAGCTTGGGCCAGTCATGAAGTTGTTGGCACGGAGAAACATCGGGTCCGCCAGAGCTCTCCCCTATGGCCATACAAATGGGCATGCATCGTCTCGAAGCTTTCAAACTAATTATACCACGACACACCGATTAGATTACACAACATCCGTCATCATGTCTGAGCACGAGATGGAGATGGACGAGGGCGACGACCTCTACGAGCCGGAAGAGCTCAAGGTCGAGGTTCAAGACGACAAGAAGCCACCATCCAAGTCGGAGGAGCTCGAGGAGGGAGAAGAGGAAGACGAGAGCGGCGCAATGGATGAGGATGATGACGATTCGGTACGCAACCCCAGTTCCACACCATGCGTACTTCACTAAACCATTGTTCGCAGGACATTGACATCATCACCGAGCGAAAAGACGGGACCAAGGCTGCACCGCCGCCGTACGTGATTGCCCCCCAACTACATCACACTTGCTTGCGTCATTGCCATAGCACTGACTGACGTGCTTGCAGACAAGCGAAATACAGCGATATCCGAAACATCCCGCAACGCTCAACATCCACCGACACTCCACTCAAGCCCGCGCCCTCCAAAGATGCGGATGAATCAAGAGCGGCGACCGGCGCGGCGAACGTGGCAGCCCCCAGTGCAGACCAAGCATCCGCTGCGGCATCAAAATCAACAATAGACATCAACACGAATCCAATTTACCCTGCCGCCGGGAAGCCCATTACCCAGGTTAACATTGACGAAGGTCGGTCCCCATGAAAGATTGCGATTTGTCGCTCGCAGCGCGCTGACAACAACGATACAGATCTCCCAGACAATGAGAAGCCATGGCGGAAACCAGGCACAGACATCAGCGATCACTTCAACTACGGCTTTGACGAGTTCACCTGGGCCCTATACGCCGCCAAGCAGGAGAGCATACGGGGCGAGTTCGGTGCTGATGCCTTCAACTCCAACAACAAGAAGATGATGGAAGACATGAACAGCATGATGATGATGGGTGGCATGGGCATGCCCGGCGCCGGCGCCGGCGGAAGTGGCACCGGAGGCATGTCGGGAATGGACGGCATGCCGCCGGAAATGCAAGCCATGATGCAACAGATGATGGCTTCGGGCATGGATCCATCACAGATGGACCCAAGTCAGATGAACGCCATGTTTGCCGGGATGCAAAACAATGGCGCAGGCGGTGGAGCACAAGGGAATCAAGGACAGAACTTTGGTGGTGGCGGCTTCGGCGGCAATCAGGGAGGATATGGATACGATCAAGGCATGGCTGCAGGAGGGGGCGGCGGCGGCGGACGCGGAGGGTTTGGGGGCGGCCGTGGACGTCGTGGACGATGGTAGTCCGCTTGCTCTGTAAAGATACCCATGTCGAGGCGAGCACCGGACGAGAAGAACTGGGACGTGAGGGATCTGGCGTTTGGGGTTCTCTCGGAGCAGGGTTGCATTATAGGTATGGCATTGCCAACATAGTCATATGCCCAACCGAGATACATTGGGGGATGGCGATCGGGCTTGTAAATATGAGCTCGTTTAAACTTGGCAATGCTTCCGTCGAAACTTCGCATCTGCCAACACAGACGCACTCCACAAAGCAGGGAGATGTTAGTAGCCCAAGTTCATGCTTGGAACGAACCCTTTACCCACTGCTTCCGCGGCAGGCGGTCCAGTGCGAATTCGGCAGGTCCAATAGAATATGCATGGTGCCTTTGACTGGGGCAAATTCCAAGGGGTAAAGACGGGCAACTGGTGCGACGAACTGCAAATCATAAGCAGATTGCGCCAATTACATGTGACTTCTGCTGCTAAGCTGTTGCCACTCATGGCCACTGTACTACTCTATATGGGATGCCCGACAGCATATGCAAGGTATCGTTGACAAGAGACAACTGCGAAAATCAAAAACAGTCAACGGCGTATGCGGCGGACTCGAGATTAGCTCCTGCAGTGGTTGAAGAGCGGAGTCCGCCCGCGCCGAGGTTAAGTAACCTGCTTTGCTTAGAACGAAACTCCGGGGCTCAGTGCTGGCAGATTTGTGGACGACGGCGTCGTGAAAGTGATCAAGAGCTGTGCACCAAGATTCGGGAGCATCCCAAGATTGTGATTGGGTCCTCCGATATGACTGGCTTACACTGGTTCTTGTACGGACTCACGGGACTGCGTACATTTTACGGGCCAAGCGCTATTCCAGAGCTCGACACAGCTGACTCGATGGACGATGAGGCGTCTCCTCTTGCATTTTGCATCAGGTGTCTGTTCGATGCGATTGCAAAGCCAGGACCGCTCGGCAATGTTCCTCGCCCATCAGTCTACGCGCCCGAAGCACCCGCGTTCTTCCGTGATGGGCGACTCTGTAGAGGTCCAGAAAGTCGTCCCAACACCTAGATGGCAGTGGATTCGGCGAGGAAGAGCCCAAGGCCAGCTTTTCGGCGGGTGTCTGACGGTTGTAGCACGGTTGAACGGGATCCACGCCATCACACCCGACTGGCGCGGCCGTATTGTGTTCCTCGAGACATCCATGGGCGAGAGCAGGGATTTGGACTTGATACAAACCGGCGTTGCTGATTTGATTGCTCAGGGTGTCTTTGACGAGGCTTCAGGACTAGTGATTGGAGGGCCATACTGAACTCAGAGGAAGACTGATTCAGTATATCAGAATCTGGTGTAGCTTAAACTTTTCTTTGCAGACCGCCTGGACAATGACTCACGCTTGACATCTCAGTCTACCTTGATGTACCTGCTTGACCGCTGGGTGCCCTACCTGTGTCCAACTCGCCAATTCATAAGCTGTTCACCGTTGGTCTGCCACCCTTGTCTGTCTACTGAGCATGACCAAACTTCTGTCAATAGTGAAGTGTGCGCAGTCTTAAAAGTACATATTATGGAACTTTGCGCGATATTCGCACAACAGACGCCGCTGAAGATTCTATCCTGAGGCCTGATACTAAGGCAAACAAAGTAAAACAGGGTATCATATCGATGCCGATGGTGGCGGCTCCTCCACGCCTTGCCAAAATTGCTAAACACACACACACACACACACACACACCAGATACACAAGATCCCCTTCTATGTGGGAATAAAGTGCTTGGAATCTTCTTGCTGCTGCTCAAACGACTGTGAAAAAGCAGCCAAGCCAGCGACGATGCCAGCGGCCATGACGAGGACAGAGATGATGGACCAGATGACGCCCCAGCAGTGGGAGGAGCCGCCGTAGCGCTTGGCGAAAACGCTGGCGTCAGACGAGTTGACCTTTCGGAGGATGAGGTCATCACATATGTCCCATACGCTGTAGAGCGACGACATGACGCCGATGAAGAGGACTACGAAGCGCAGGGCCTGGGCGTGGACGATGAACCAGCAGGCGATGAGCAGGCCCACTGCTGCGAGAACGGTGAGGATGGTGAGCCAGTCACGCTTCCCCCACCATAGGGTGAGGAGGAAGCAGACGCCGAGGACGATGCTGGCGATCTTGGAGGCGACGATGTTGAAGCCGCAGAAGATGAGCAGGGCACCGATGATGGAGGAGCCGAGGTAGCCCGCGGGAAGGGTGATGGCGCTGATGCCGCCCTGCATGTGCGTCACGCCGCCCTCGTTGGGGTCAAGGCTGATGGACTTGACCCGGCCACCTGTGAGGACGGCGGTGATGGCATGACCGAACTCGTGAAAGGCTATGACCAGCATCTGACCTGGCAGTCAGTACAAAAAAGCAGCAGGGGGGGTGGATGAGGCAGACGAGGTGCTAGCTACCTTGAAGGGCCACAGAATCATCCTGAGGTACGGCACGTTCCACAGAATGGCAATGGCGACGACGTAAGCGGCAATGACGCCCAGCGTCACCTGCTGCGTATGCGTCGGGTTCTGAAGGTCGCGGGCGTGGTGCTGGTGGTTGAACAAGGCAGGGTCGACGCTACGAGCTGCGCTGAGGGCCCGCACAGGGGCAGCGATGAGTATTGGAGGCGCCATGATGTGCTACCGACGATGAAGGACAAAGTCTCGGGCCGCGTGAGACGAGTGAGTGCTTTGGTCTCGTGTACATGTACAGGTAGTCGGCTTGACAAAGGCTGCTCATTCCAGCCCGAGACACGGCATGCACCCACCGAGGCGAAGTGGGTTGGTTGACGCGGCGGACCGGCGCAGCGCCCTCCCTGGGCACTCCACCCAGCGCCGCATGGGTGAAACGAAGAATGCGCAGAGTTTGTTCGTATTATTATTACCTGTATGCATCGCGAGGTGGCTGGCGCAAGTGCCCGGGCCCTGGCCTGATGCCGTGGCTGTGTTCCCCGTGCGTCGCGTGGTTGGACGGGACGGGGGCTGCGTATTTTTAGCACGGCGCTGCCACACCGGCAAGCGCGAATCGTCCCCCCTGTCGATCGCCTGACAGCCCAGTGAGTGCCGCAGCAGGGGCCGGCGCCTTCGCCGGCTCGTCTTCTCCACGTCTGCAATGGCGGCGACTTTGTCGTCACCAGACAGCCTCACAGCTGGCGGCGCCCTTCGATTCAATGTCCAACGCGCTTGGCAAGGCACGACGGATGTGAGCATTGTGTCTAGATTGGACATTTGGCCCCTTCCACCTGGACCTGGCAATCCCACAACTAAACACGGGTACCGTGCAGTCTCACGAAAATCACCAGATGTTCTTTTGGCGCCGCGTACCCGATGAGTGATGTGGCATTATACGGTACATCGTGCAGGCGTCATCCGCAGGCCAGGTGGTCCCTATAGAAGAGCCCCCGTGCCGGATACTGTGATTAGGGACGGTCGGTTGTTCAATTGCCGAGTCACAAACCAAAATGTCGAGCTCCGTCAGCTCCTGCGTCTTCGACATCACTTCGACTATTCGACTTGTGACATTTCAATTGTCCCTTCGCCAAGCTGTGTGTACAGGTACACATTGATTGCGAGCTGCTGGGGTTGCGAGCGGCATTGGTCGGTGGCGTTTCAAAGGACAATTTAAGATGAAGATTTATTGGCATAGGTAGTGGGGTTTACTTTGGGGTAACTCCGGTCAACTTTGAACCCTCGACCCTCCGGCCCACGGCGCCGTGGACCCACTCCGGCCCGCCGACTTGGCCGACATCATTTTGATGGTCATGGGAGTTTTATTCCTCCGGGACCCCGGCGTCCGCATCCATGCTTGGCCGTGGAAGCACTCTCTTCTCTATCTCATCTCACATTCGAGTCAAATGACTTCTCCCTCGATTAGTCGGAGACCCGTGAACCGCCGTGTCCTGTTCCCTCAGTCATCGCACCATCATCGCCATGCCCATCGACTTTGGCAGAGTAGAGCTACTGGCAGGAGCGATTCGCCTCCGAGACCCAGTTCGAGTGGCTGCTGCCCTCGCGCGACTCCATGGCCATTCTGCAGCCGTACCTCGAGCGCCTCAATCCGTCGTCGGCGCGCTTTGGATATCTCTTAGCTACTCCTCGCAGCGTTTCAATGTCGACGGGCTCCCCTTTCACCTCAAGGTCGTCGCCAAGGTGCCAACGCCCTAGCTCAGGGCCACGGATCCCAAAGTGTACCACTGGTGCTATGAGATGCGACCAAGGTGAAACACATGTGTTGCCCCTGAGCTTTCTCAAGCTCCCAATGCAATCAGAGACATCTTACACATCTCGTCGAGTTCATTGACAGCTTCGTCAAGTCTGTCGACGAGTTCAAGACAGGAATGGCCATCAATGGCTCGGTGCTTCCAACGTCATTCATTATCCGGCATGTGTCTTGCGTCAACGGCATCTCACGCGGAAATACAATGACTCCAGCGTCAGGCGATTTTGAGCTCACGAAAAGGCATCGTCGCAGTCTTGCGGCTGGAATGGGCCAAGCATAATGCCTGTGCCAAGTGGTCTGTTGTAGGCTAGCCGGGTGACGAGAGACTGGAACATGTACACAAAGGAGCCAGGAGAGCAGTGCGATTGATCATAACCTATTCCCTGCAATAACAATTCAACTCTTTTTCTATGCCCTGAATAAGCACCATTTCTGTTCCTCCCCCTCTCGTATCAGGGATTCCCTTTTCTGTACCCTCAGCTTACCACCATCCCCTACAGCCCGGATCCGGAAGGCCCTAAGGCTTGTCCCCAGGTCCTGCCGAGGTTTCGAAAGCATAGAGTGGCTCCATGGGCTCTACGTTATGGCCGCGGAGCTTCTTCCAGAACCGCTGCAGCTTCAGCACATGGTATCGGACATGATCGCGATTGCGCACGCTGAAGACACCATCCAGCTCTTCAAGCGTCATACCCTTTGTTTCCGGAACGAGGAAATACGCAAAGATCCATCCAAAGATGTTCCAAGTCGCATACCAGTAGAAACCGCCCGTGGCAGTGAACTTGTCCATCATCTCAGGCCAGGTGAAGCTGATGAGGAAATTAAAAGCCCAAGTGATAGCTGTGGCAGACGACATGCCAACGGCGCGGATGTGCAGTGGGAAGGCCTCCGCGCTATAGGTAAAAGGCACCGGGCCAAGGCCAGGGGAGTAGACAATCATGAAGCAGTACAGGCTGGTGGCGACGAGTGCAAGCCGAACGTCCTTGTCCTGGACGAGGAAGCTCGATCCAGTCCAGAAGAGAAATATGGCCATGACGGGGAATGTGACCAGCAGAAGCTGGCGACGTCCATATCGGTCGATGGTGAAGATGGCAGGTATCGCGCCAAGAAAGTTGCAGAGTCCACTGCCGAATGAGACCAGCAGTGCGTTGTCGCGCGAGTACCCGGCATCAACGAAGATCTTTGTGCTGTAGTATGCTATGACGTTGACTGCTCATTGAGATTGGTCAGTATGATATCCGCTTGGGTGGGAGAGATGGAAGGAGAAAGTCTTACCACCGCAAAATTGCTGCATGAACTACATGGATGACACGTTAGCAGTCTGAAGCACTCGAGGCTTTGGCATAACCAGCACTCACCATGCAAAACCATGCGCTCTGCGCAGCGCGGCGGTTGCGGCGCACAGTGAAAAACTCCTTGAAAAGCTGCCACCCCCCCTTGGACGCTTCTCCAACGTTGAGCAGCTTGTAGGCGAGATACATGTCTCGGGCGGCCTGGATGTCGTGCTTCCTCAGCATCTTGAGAGACTCGAAAGCGCGCGCAAAGTCCCCCTTCTCCATGTACCACCTTGGGCTCTCAGGCATGCAGTACACGAGCGAGCCGACAATCATGGGCGGGATCGCCGTGACCCCGATCATCCATCGCCACTGTGAGTTGGGACCGAGGAAGTCGACATTCTGGAAGGCGATTGAGACGACGAAGCCGAGCATGATTCCAAACGCCGTCCACATCTGCCACATCATGGTGAGGGCGCCACGGATGGTCTTGGGTGCGCATTCGGCCGCGTAGACGGGCGTGGTGCTGGACTTGGCGCCAACAGCCAGGCCGAGGACGAGACGCGCGACGAGCAGACAGATCCAGTGAGTCGAGCAGGCCTGCCAGATGGCTGTGACGAAAGCGAGAAAGCACGAAAAGGCGATTGTTCCGCGGCGACCCCATCTTTTGTTGAGAGGCGCATTGAGCCAGCAGCCCACGAGCGCTGCGGCAGCATACGGTGAGCCGTTGACGAAGCCCTGCAGGAGCTTGTTGGTGATTGCGAATTCGTCAAAGTAGAATGCCTGCCACGGATAAAGTCAGTGGTTTTGCCTCACCGGGCTCACTCCCGGGCCGGTGCCTATGACAATCCCTTACCTGGGCTCCGTTGATGACGGTCTGGTCCATTCCCTGGACGATGGCGCAACCGGCACAGAGCGCGCACAACAGGTACAGCTTCCGGGGTGTCGATCTCCAGTGATGCTGCACCTCGAATCGTAGAACCTCCTTGTCCTCATCGGTGAGCTCGTCGAGCGTCTCGAAGCCGTCGACCTGGTTGTGTGTCTTGGCCAAAAGGCCGCCCTTGCGAAACTCGTCTCGATATTTGGCCAGGCCGTGGGTCTCCACGAATACATCAGCATCCGCGATGATCTCCGCATTACTCATCTGCGCGAGCGGATTCTGTAGGAACGCTGTGGTCGACTTGTGCTCTGCCTTGTCCGTACTCTGGCCATGATTGCCCCACAACTTCTCGACCTGGGCAGGAAGCGCCTTTGATCCCTCCATGGTGTGCATCGTAGTCGCTCCTTTGCTACGATGCCACAGTTTGAAAACAGCTTACAAGTTCAAGATTGCTTATACGGAGATAGCCATGCGAGTGCTTTGCTGCACTGGGAAGCCGAGTGTTTGAGATGGAGCCTAAGAAGAACATGGCAGGCAAAGGTCGGGGAGGGGGCAAGACTCTTATACGCAGATTCGAGGCCTTCTCGTCATCCTCCCCCACACTTCTCAGGCGTGCTAACAAAGGCAGAGAAACTCTATTGACGATCATCTGGACCGCCGAGTATTTGCCTTCTCCACGATTTCGTCTACAGCCTCCGGATTAGACTTGCGGGGGTGAAGGTTCGTCGTCGCTTAAGCTTTTGTGGCGGCGTCTTTCTTGTCAGAAGCCTCCGCAGAACTGTACTCGAACAATGCCCTCCGGGGCTTGTGAGTAGTGTCAGGCACCACAGCCTTGAAGTCAATGTGACCGTCGGAAGGTAATGGCAATACTCGTCAGCCAGAATGGCGTCGATGAACCTACTCAGGTCGACACATCGTGTCCTCTTGCATGGAGCCAGAAAGTCTCCGCAAGGTTTTGTCATCCTGCCCCCCTAGAAAGGTAGGCTTCGTTTGCCTTGGCGCCTGCGATGCTGGAAACTGTATCCAGCGAAAAGGTCGAAATAACCTTGGAGACATCCAGTGGCGGAGAGGCATCTGCCCGTTCCAGTGGCCCTTCAGACTCTGCTCCGCGCTCGGCGGCCACACGCTCACTCACATCTGACATCGATTCTCAGATACATGTGTCCCAGCGTCACCTCCTGATGCCGTCTCTGTGGGGACCGTTGGGCGCGGATGTCAAAGTTGACGATAAAACCTTGATTCACTACAACATGTTGACGTTTATCCGGGGGCTTCATGTCGAACTCGTGCGGGATGCCACTAGCCGCAGTCACACCAGGCCTGGAGGCTTGTATCGCAATACGTTCGTTTTGGTGCACGAGCAGACAGCTGCAGCCCGTATGAGTTTCATCAGTCGTGGGCGAAGGCGAGCGCATCAGGCTACTCAGACCAGCGCTGGCGTCTCCACGGTAGTGTCTGCCTTGTGTCCTGGGCTCCATAGTCCCTTGTACATTGGCGTCGCTAGACTGTTCCCTCGTTAAGGTTGTCCAATGACACCAAGGCACTGTGCATTGTGTGTCCCTCAGGACTGTCCTGTTCCGACTCGTAGTCTGGATGTGTCAACAGTCATGAGCGTCCAGAGACTGGTTGATAAAGAAGACGATCCTGACTCTGTCGAAGCCATCGTTGAACAACAGCTCGGAACAGTCCGACTGCAGGCCGAGGGGCCCGTGGTTCACAGATGAGGAGTGCTGGCCTCCAATCAATAAGGTTCGGAGACGTGAGGTGCCAACGGCAAAGTTATGTGGACATGCTACCACCGCGACCCGATATCACCGGTGCAGATGAGCGTGGGGTTGCAGAATTGGGCCGAGTGCTCGGGTCGAGATGGTTGCCTTGCGTCACGAGACTGTGCCCGTCATCATCATCATCGGAAGAGCCGATGACATGCCTGTGCAGGTCAGGGCTCCCATCTAGGGTGCTTTGTCGTTGTATAGCATGGGAGATGGGCTGAACGTTACATCGGCCCAACTCGTACGTCTTGCACCCACGTAGATTGCCGCAACGCTGTGGGCTGGTCGAGGAAGAAACCAGGGGTGTTGGTTCTCCCTACGCCGGTCCTTCCGGAGAGAACTAGAGCGCTCCTTTCTAGAATCACAATGTAAACGGCCGATTCACCCAAGAGGAGAGGAACACCCGCGAGAGGGTGTGCTCCGGATGTTGGTCTCCAGATCCCACTGGGAGGCCCGCAGGATTGTACTTGGCACGGGCCATGACATTTCAACAGACTGCATGTAACGGGCAATCACTTGTTGCGGAGAGACGCCATCACTGGGGCTTGCGTAGAGCTTCATGCTCTCGGGAGCGTGGACGTGTCCGATGTCCACAAAGCACGAACAATGGCCACAATGTCCCGGTGATTCGTCCATCTCCAGACTGACAGCATCGAAGGCTATCTGTCCGGTTCTCTCGTCTCAGCAATCGGCGAAAGGCGCTTCTGCCAAGTACTTGGGCGCGACCTGCATCGAGCGGAGGACTGCTATGGAGTCGAATCTGGGGCGGAAGCTTGGGGCTCCGCAGCGAGTTGTTCACTGGTGGATCAAACGGTCGATCCGTGTGCAGTCATGGCCGCCTTTCTGCGAGAGTCCAAGGCGAGTCGTCGCACACGTGGGTGGCCGCAGGGGGTAGCGAAGCGGATAGCTGCGGGGGCTGCATGCGCCGTTGCTGGGCCAACGCTGTGCTGCAGCCCGCTTGTTTGAGCGGCTGGGTGAGATGCATCTCGCGTCACTCGGCGGCTACGGCCTGCGCGACGTCCATCTCTTCTACTCGTCAGCTTTCACCAACGCCGTCGGCCACTTTGCCAATCAACGGTTTGGCTGTTTCGCTCACTTGTCGACAACGACTCTTGCCCTCCATTATCGAGCGGCCGCCTGGCTACTCTTGACCACCGCGAGCAGCCCGCAAAAGTCACATCCCATCACCAGCATTCCAGACTTCAGCGTCGCAATCCATACAAACCCACCCACACTCGCCATGGATCGGCCAAACACGCCGTCGCGGCCTCCAGACTACCGACTGCCCAGCTACGACGACGACGAGAATGACACCCCCACAGGCCAGAACGCCGCCGCCGTCAGGCTATTGACTTCCATGGAAGAGCCCACCGAGAGCTTCACTACTGCGTATGTAGCTCCACCACTGCCTGACTTCACCTTGACGGCCTCTTCCTCCGTCTCTGCCTCTTCTTCCGCCTCTTGCGCTATCCGTCCCTCCTTCACCGCCGCACCATCTACCTGTGCATGTTCCCAAAGGGCCGGGGGCTAGCCTTCTCTTTGACGTCGCCGCAGCTTCATAGCGTCAATCGGCAGCCAGAAGCACAGGTGTTTTCTCTGAATATTCCCCCGCCGTCTTTCTGCCTCGCAGGAACCAGTCTGTCCTTGGTCGCCTGAGCCTGCAGAGTTGCAGCAGCCCAAAGCGTCTGCGCAGGGACAAGTCTCCGACGTACTGTTCCGTTGACGCCGATGGCGCGCAGTACAAAACATCAAGAAGCCGCTACGATGAACAAGAAGTCACGCTCACACAGTCCGAACCATAGTGCAAGAGCAACCAGACGGCCCTATCAGCCCAGCGTCATATCGTCGCATTCGCGATCCGGGTCGGTGCTCGACGACGCTCCAAGCATGCCGCCTCCAGACTCTACCTATGTCCCGTTCGCGGGCCGAGAGAGTGGCTCACCTCACAGGCCCTGGTCACCGTCGTCGAGGATATCCGACTACACACTGCCGCCAGCATCCAACATCTCCTACGAGACCTCGGACCTCAACGGCAGCCCCAGGCCTGGCACACCCTCGTCTCGCTATGGCGGCAGCCCTCGGCGTCCACTGCCCCCGGCGCCTCTTTTCTCCAACTCAGCTCGGACTTCGCAGCTCTTTGCAGACGACGCGACCGTGTCCATTCCCCTAGATGGTAGTGACGACGTCTTCGGCCCAGAGTCGGACCTGAGCGAGTCTCGCCCGCTGCCCATTGGTCGCTCCTCGTACATGTCCGCCTCACAGGAGACTCTGAGCGAGAACCCTGAAATGTATGAAAATGTTGAGCACTACGGACCTGCTCCAGACGGTGCCCAGGAGCGTCGTGGCGTTTGCGCACCGCAAATGTCCACCAAGGAGGTGCAACTCATCAACGGCGAGCTTGTCCTCGAATGCAAGATTCCAACTATCCTCTACAGCTTTCTGCCCCGTCGCAACGAGGTCGAGTTCACGCACATGAGATACACGGCCGTCACCTGCGACCCAGACGATTTTGTCGATCGGGGATACAAGCTGCGGCAGATCATTGGCCGGACGACCAGGGAAACGGAGCTATTCATATGCATCACCATGTACAATGAAGACGAGTTCTGCTTTACGCGGACCATGCACGCCGTCATGAAGAACATCGCCCACTTCTGCTCCCGGTCTCGCTCCCGCACCTGGGGCGAGACCGGCTGGCAGAAGATCGTTGTGTGCATCATCTCGGACGGCCGCGGAAAGATCAATGCCCGGACACTGGATGCCTTGGCTGCCATGGGCGTCTACCAGCATGGAATCGCCAAGAACTACGTCAATAATCGCGCTGTTCAAGCCCACGTATACGAGTATACGACGCAAGTGTCTCTCGACTCGGATCTCAAGTTCAAGGGCGCAGAGAAAGGTATCGTCCCATGCCAGATGATCTTCTGCCTCAAAGAGAAGCAACAACGCAAGCTCAACTCGCACCGCTGGTTTTTCAATGCTTTCGGCAAGGCTCTGAACCCCAACGTGTGCATCCTGCTCGATGTGGGAACACGTCCTGGGGGCAACTCGCTCTACCACCTGTGGAAGGCCTTTGACACCGATTCAAACGTCGCGGGCGCTTGTGGCGAAATCAAGGCCATGAAGGGCAAGCTGGGGTCTAACCTCCTCAACCCCCTCGTAGCGTCCCAGAATTTTGAGTACAAGATGTCCAACATCCTCGACAAGCCGTTGGAATCTGTGTTTGGATACATTACTGTGCTTCCTGGCGCCCTCAGCGCGTATCGATACCATGCGCTGCAGAACGATGAGACGGGGCACGGCCCACTGAGCCAGTACTTCAAAGGAGAGACACTTCACGGCCAGCATGCCGATGTCTTCACGGCCAACATGTATCTCGCAGAGGATCGCATCCTATGCTGGGAGCTAGTGGCCAAGCGAGGCGAGCGATGGGTGCTCAAGTATGTCAAGGGATGCACCGGCGAGACCGACGTGCCTGGTGAGTCTTGCTTTCACGTCATCCCAGCCCCATGGCGTTTGAATCAGATTGTCCTCCTCTAACACTATGGTGACCAGACTCGGTGCCCGAATTCATCTCGCAGCGCCGAAGATGGCTCAACGGCGCCTTTTTCGCCGCCGTGTATTCTCTCGTCCAGTTTCGGCAGATCTTAGGGACGGACCATTCTTTTGCTCGAAAGGCGCTGCTCATCATTGAATTCGTCTATCAATTCATTCAGCTCCTGTTCACCTACTTCTCCCTGGCTAACTTTTACCTCACCTTCTACTTCGTCGCGGGCGGCTTGACAGATCCAGAGGTGGACCCTTTCGGTCACAATCTGGGCACCGTCATCTTTCTTTTCCTGCGATACACCTGCGTGCTTCTCATCGCGACGCAGTTCATCCTGTCGCTCGGCAACCGGCCTCAAGGCGCGAGAAAGCTGTACTTGGCGAGCATGATCATTTACAGCATCATCATGCTTTACACAACCTTCGCCTGCATATATATTGTCATACGGCAGCTCACCGCGAAGAGGGAAGACGGCAAGGGCTTGGAGATTGGCAACAACGTCTTCACCAACCTCATCGTTTCCATTGCTTCCACCACTGGCTTGTACTTCATCATGTCTTTTCTCTATCTTGATCCGTGGCACATGTTCACTTCGTCCTTGCAATACTTCCTCCTGCTCCCGAGTTACATTTGCACCTTGCAGGTCTACGCATTCTGCAACACGCACGATGTCACCTGGGGCACCAAGGGCGACAATGTCACGAAGACGGACCTGGGAGGCGCCGTGGGCAAAGGCCAGACGGTCGAGCTGGAGATGCCAAGCGAGCAGCTCGACATTGACAGTGGCTACGATGAGGCGCTACGCAACCTGCGAGATCGCCTCATTGTACCTGTCGCGCCGATCAGCGAGGCGCAGTTGCAAGAGGACTACTACAAGAGCGTTCGGACGTACATGGTTGTGTCGTGGATGATTGCCAACGGGATTCTCGCCATGGCCGTGTCCGAGGTCTACAGCAACAAGGGCATAGGCGACAATTTCTACCTCCGCTTCATCCTGTGGAGTGTCGCCTCCCTCGCGATCTTCCGAGCCCTGGGCTCCACCATATTTGCCATCATCAACGTCGTCAATATCATCGTTGAGGGAAGGCTCCGCATGAGCGTGAAAATGCCACAGTGGATGGGCGGTGTGGGCAGCAAGCTGAGCGAGACGATCAGCAGTGTGGGCAGTAGCCTGAAGACTTGACACGCAAAGGGGGCTTGAGAGGAATTCGGGTTCTCATGCAAGGAGTTTGATGATTTTGTTCTTGGGTTCTGGCAGGGTTGGGCTTCGTTCTTGCCAGGTGCACGCGGTATATGTCGGTCTTGTGTATGATGAAACGTCTTAATGTTTGATCGAAGAAGTTGTCTGTGCAAGCGTTGTACATGCACTCCTCTCCTCGTCCGTTTATTGCTTCCATGGGGAGACTTTGAGTTCAGCTTCCCTATGCTATGTGCTCATGACGGCCAAATTTGCCTCGCGGGGCTTTTCGCGCTCGTCTCTCACGACAACATCATCACCTTTTGGCTCATTACAATGCACCCCGCCAAGGCAAGATCTCAAGGCCACCAAATGGACAGGCAGGCAAACTACCAAGGTCATTTTCCGGATGGTATTGCTTTCCATCAAGTGCGCCAGCCACCCCATCTAGTCTACTATGCACAGTAATACAGCCGTCAACATGGACCGAAGATGCACCAATTACTCATCGTCGGATTCCTCTTCCGCAACCTGATTTATCTGTTAGCACCCGAATTTGCCAGATCACTGGGCCCTAGGTAAAGAGGTCGAACTTACCCCGTCATGAAAATCCTGCCCGTCGGTCGTGGCCTTGATGACGCCAGAGCGGATGCAAAAGTCACCAAACTTCTCGTTGTCGAGCCTTTCCACGGCATACCTCTTCAATAACGGCTTCATGATGTCGAGAATCTCCGCTTCCTTGATGCTTGACCGGAAGAGCTTGTTTAGGCGTTGGCCGTGGTACCCGCCACCGAGATACATATTATAAGCCCCGTACGCCTTGCCGACAAAGGCTACCTCGGCCAGCCAGGGTCGAGCGCACCCGTTGGGACAACCGGTCATTCGCATGACAATGGAGTCTTGCCGCAGGCCATTCTCCTCGAGGCATGATTCCAATTTCGAGATGAGAACGGGTAGGTACCGCTCCGACTCAGCCATTGCCAGGCCGCAGGTCGGGAAGGCCACGCAAGCAGACGAGCTAAGGCGCAGGCCAGAGAACTGAACATTGTCGAGTTTGTACTCCTTCATGAGCTTCTTCATGGCGGGTAGGTCTTCATCTTGGACGTTACTGAGAATAAGGTGCTGGTTACCCGTAAGCCGAAACTCGCCCTTATGCACCTTTGCAATCTCTCGAAGGCCAGTCTTCATCTGAAACTCGGGCGTGTTCTCAATACGTCCGTTTTCGATGAAGAAGGTGAAGTGATTCAGACCCGTCTCGTCCCTTTGCCAGCCAAAGGTGTCGACGTTGCTCTTGAATTCAAAGGGTCGCTCCGGGGCAAAGGCCTTGCCCCACAGCTCTTCGACCTTGCCTCGGAATACGTCGACACCCATGTCGTCGATGGTGTATTTGAGACGGGCGTGCTTGCGATTCTTGCGGTCGCCGTTGTCCCGCTGCACGAGCATGATCTTCTCGCACACGATGTGGACGTCTTCCACCGTGCAGAAACCGAACATCCGGCCCGTCTGTGGATATATCTTTTTGTTGTTGTGGGTGGCACCCATGCCACCACCAGCCAGCACGTTGAATCCTTCTAGGTTTCCGTCCTTGCCTTTGATTGCGATCAGACCAACGTCATGCGCATAGACATCGGTGTCGTTGTGCGGAGGGATAGCTATGGTGATCTTGAACTTTCGAGGAAGGTAGGTAGGGCCGTACAACGGCTCAAAGTCTTGCACAGCATCACCAGCCACCTGTGTCTTCTCATCGTTGTCATCGGTGAGCCAGATCTCGTGATACGCACTCGTCGATGGCAACAAGTGGTCGCTGATTTTCTGCGAGCAGGCGAAAACCTGCTTCTGATACTTGGACTGTGTCGGTAAAGAGCTGCACATGACGTTGCGATTCACGTCGCCACAAGCCGCAATGGTCGTCATAAGTGACCTGTTGATGGCTTGCATCGCAGGCTTGAGCTTGCCCTTGACTACGCCGTGGAACTGAAAGGTTTGCCTGGTTGTGAGCTTCATGGTCTCATTGCCCAAAGATGTGCTGATATCGTCCATCTGGACCCATTGTTTGGGCGTGGAAATGCCTCCGGGCAGTCTGCAGCGGATCATGAAGGAGTATGCTGGTTCCAGGCCCTGCGCCTTCCTCTCGTCGCGAACGTCGCGATCATCTTGCATGTAAATGCCGTGGAACTTGGTCAACTGCTGGTCGGCGGCAGAAATCGCGGCCGTGGTCGTGTCGTTCAAGCCCTCAACGATGGTGCCGCGCAGGTAATTCGAAGCCACCTTGATGTCTTCGTTTGTGATTGGCGGCGGCTCCTCCGGCAAGCCGTCAACGTTGTCAACACCAAGAGCCTGCCAGATTTTAGGCTCCCACTCTTGGTAGCCGGTCTGATACCCATCGGGATCTTGGTCATCGCCCAGGCCGGTGTCGGCCAAGCGCTTGCCTCCGAGATTCCCAAGGACTCGGTCGAGGTCTTTGGCCGGCTTGTTGTAGAAAATGCGGTCCTCCTTCCGCGGCCAATAGTGGCTATCGCCGAGGCCGAAGATGGAGTAATTGACGGTAGCCAGGTCGAGGCTTGTGTTGTCTTTGATGCCATCCCAGAACGACAGTCCGTTCTGAGGAAACTCTCCCTGGCCTGCCGTTGATGTGAGAAAGACGAGGTTCTCTTCATTGGGCAAGTCTTCGATCGGATAGTCTTCCATGGCCAAAACAGTTGTCTTCAGACCTCGAGCCCTGCCTCTATTGCCCAGACGCTTCGCCAGGGAAGTGGCATTGCCGTTGTCTGACGCAAATAGAACAGTCAGAGGGGCTCCAAGGAGGCCTTCCAAAAGCTGATTGTATGCATCCTTGGCCTTCCTTTTCTGCTGGGCGCGCACTTCTGATCCAAAGTCTTGTGCCAAGCTAGCAGCAAATTTGGGCTCCTTCCTCATCAGCTGGGTGAGCTGATTGTCCCTGGCCAGGAAGGTCTTCAGCTCCTGCTTGATCAACTCGGAGTCGAGAGAAAAGTTCGGCTCCCCCTTCTGCTCGTTCTCGGGGTTCCATCGATACAGAGGCCAGTAGCCGGCGTCGACAGCCTTCTTGGTTTCCTGGAGAACGGTCAAAGGAGAGTCCGTCTCACCAAAGTAAGGGAGATAGGCCAAGACGACCGAGGGGCCATTGAACTTGTCTGCCTCGAGCATAGCTTGCAAGACTTGGGTGTATGAGCTGTATACGGCAGTGGAAGCCACATAGACGTTGCCAAAGTTCATGGCGTACAAGCCAATGTCCTTCTTTCTGCGGCTCGAATCGGCGACAGCTTTCTCGGAGTGAGGCGTCGAGTCAATGATGAGCATGTTGACGTTTTCGCCAGAGGCCAGGACGTGGTGCACTCCAGAATTCCCTAGGTCATATGCCCAGGCATCAGAGCCCATGAGCCACAAGGACTCTTTGCGGAACAGTTCGCGCTTGGCAAGCAGGTCCTGTGCTGATGATGACCCGTCGGCTTCCAGGTGGGATATGACATCGTCGGCTACTTCGTCGGACTTTGCGAGGTCCTGAGCGTTCATAGCCCAGCGAGCTAGCCAGCTTTTCGGCTCGTCGGTCCTGAACGCGCCGATGCTCGTGGCCTCCTTGACCTCGGTCACGAAACGTCCTCGACGCTCCTTGCGAGCCAGTAGAGACCCAAAGCCGAACGCTGGACTTGCAGATACGGTGCT
Organism: Tolypocladium ovalisporum; assembly: GCA_024340015.1. NCBI lineage: Eukaryota > Fungi > Ascomycota > Sordariomycetes > Hypocreales > Ophiocordycipitaceae > Tolypocladium > Tolypocladium ovalisporum. The sequence continues at coordinate 68,896 of JALHBZ010000142.1, forward strand.
AGAGATCCCGGTGTTCTGTGACTTCAACGCGTTGGCGATATACGTCCTCTTTCCAAAGAGCTGAGCGAGAATCTTCGAGTATGCTGTCTCTAGTTGGGGAGATTCCAATCCGTAGGCTGCTGACGGCTGCGGCGTATTCTTGACGCCGACCTCGAGGTTTTGTACAGGCTTCTCTGCCGTAAGATTCTGCACGACACCGCGGAGGGCCTGAGTGGTTGTCTCGGGGGCAATGTACCCCAACTGGAAGCCAACGATTGTCTCGACACCACCGGGTCCACGGTTGACAGACGACAGGACGTCAATGAGCAGAGGCCCCCACTTTGTGGTTGCGCGGTGAACCTGCTCTAGGACAGCAATTTTCTTGACCGACTTGGGCAGAGCATCAACAAGCTTGGAGCCGATCCATGGTCGGTACAGGCGTGGTGTAAGGATGCCGACTTTGGCGAAGATGTCGTCAGGCTTGGCCCGATCGACTGTCGCGGCAAACGCGCCGGTGTCGGAGCCAAATATGAAGAGACAATTGTCGGCATTGGCAGGCCCAGTGTACTCAAAGGCGCTGTACTGCCTCCCCAGGGCCGTCTTCATCTGGGACCATATACGGTTCGCGCACGTGTAGATGTCCCCGGAAGTAACTTGTGGCGGCACGGCTTCGACGGTGGTGGCGACAGAAGATGGCGCCGCAGGAGTCGATGATCCGCTGGCTTCACTTGACTTGACCGAGGTACCAGTGGATGTAGCCTTTGACGCATCAGCGCTGACGGGAGGTACGGAACCAGCATTCTTTCCAGAGCCAGCGCTAGGGAGCGTCGTCTCAGGATGGTCCGAGGAGACGGCAACATGACCGTCATCAGCATAAATGCCCGTCGCTGAAATGGCTCCGGACTGAAACCTTCTCACACTCTCAATGTCCAGGATATCGCGAACCACGCCAGGGTCTTCAGCGGCAATCGGCTCGTCGTCAAGCGACGTCCCTGGGGCGAAGAAGTGGACGACGCCCTTGCCAGTGCGCACAGCCAAAGCATGGGCGGTTATGGCCATGTCCTGGGCCTCTTGCAGCGTCTCTGACTGCAAGAAAATCCATCCCGAATTTCTGATGGAGGTCATAGCCGAGTAGTCGGCGTGGCTGCTTGACTCTAGAGATACGTGGAGGACCACGGGGTAGTTTGCCAGCTTGTAGAGGTGGGAGATGGCTGGCACGAGGACCGAGGAAGTGGTAGTAACGGCGACAAGCTTTCCGGACCGGGTGGGAGAAAAGGCTGATAGCATAGGGTCGGCATTGTGACGCACGGGTTTTATCTGCAGTCCGCAAGTCAGTCGCTGCGTGCCTGTGTCGACGAACTGGCCGCCCAAGTGCATCTTGGTCGACTTACATGGGGCACTGCGCCTGGCGTCGTAGCCACCAAGCCGGGGTCTCTGCGCCCGGCGTACCGCTTCAGGTGAGGCGAGAAGTCAGACTCGGCAGCCAGCGACGGCTGAACGGAGACGACAACATCGCTGGAGAGGTAGGCAATTCGGGCCACTGAAGGACAGAGTCGGTTAGTCGATGCCAGAGCCAGAAGGACAGAATCGGGGCTGAAGCAATCGCTGGCTAGCCCCGCGCTCCGTGGTGGGATGCACAGCACCACGTACCGGCCTCATGGGGCGTGCGAATTCGAATCTGAGTCTCCATGATGGTGCTGCTGCCGCCTCCAAGGGATGACGGTCTGGAGGTTTGTCGGAATAGAAAAGCCGTGGCGGCGACCGGGCGAGCAATGGTAATAAGGGTACTTACTGGAGGGCCACTCGAGTGCCGACTCTGACATGGCCTAGGCCAGCCACATTCGACCCCTCCATGCTACCCCCCAAGGACCCGTTGGTCTCTGAGGATTGCGTGATCGATTGCGAGATCGCAAATGCACCGAACATCCATTGCGAATCAACGCCGACATCCGTCGCGACCGATGGGCCGAGATGACGTGCTGGGGAGATCAGGGCAACATCCAATCAAGTACTGGGGAATCGCCCTGACCCATTCCATGCGGGGACCGTGGTTTAGTTGTACCCCGGTACCCCTGGACCGAACCCGGCGGCCGAAGGCGCTACGGCGGACCGGCTGGCTGGGGACGTCTGGACTGACCGTCCATCTCCAGGCCGTGACACCCGAGCCGAGACGAATAAGCCGTCAAGGCCGGCTGAACCAGCTGCTTCGCGCATCTATCTGCCACGCTGGCTGAGGCGACATTCGACCGAACCGGGTCTGTCATCGGGCCGTCGTCACGGCACAGCGGCGAGCGAAATCAAAATCACCCGAATGACCCTTTTCATAGTGCCACTGCCCGATGTAATCAGTCGCGTCTCTTGCGCATGCAGGTCTGATGCACCCACTTCGAGGCCATTCCTTCCTTCCCTTGATCGCTTATGATTGCTTTCCGTTCGATGCACCGAGCATGGGAGCAACCTTTGAATCCTTCCAAGGTTTCTACGTGTCACCTGATGGTCCCAGCGCTTGTATGTACTTGTGTATTATCATTATTTGCCCGAAATCCAGCTCATGAACCCACGCCACGCCATGCCGCCGACGCGCCGATCTGGCTGCTGCCGACCGCCGCCTTCGTCCAGGTACGGTAGCATCCGACGTCCATGTCCAACGTCTCCGTGCCCCGACACCGCCCCAGTCGTCTGCTGTTGAGGCCTTTCCGCTCATGGTGAAAGTGGAGTTCAGATCGCGTCATCCCACCCCGGCTCCAACACGGTTGCCGAGATAGAAAACAGACAGCCAGACAGACATGCTCGCTTGCTCGCTTGCTCGCTCGCTTAAGTGCATCATACTTCTCCAGCCAGTGTAGGCCCATCGTTTGGTTTTCGATGCGTATTTCTCTCCCAATCTTCCGTCTCGCTAATGTCCAGCCAGTATCTTCTGCCAAAAGACACCATCAGCCTGCCCAGCCGTCCCTTTCGGCCGTCTCCGTCAGGCAGGTCAGTGGCAAATGGCCCTTCGCGTTCATCCACGCCGGGGCCCTCGAGCATCATCAGCTGCAGGTATTTCTGCAGAACCTGTCGCGCAAAAGCCATGATGACGACGCTGAAATAGACCCGGATGAGTGTCAGCACCACGATCAAGAGCATGCTCGTCGCCGTCTCCTGAGGCATTACTTTGCCGCGCATCTGGTTTTGTCCTCGTAGGCCCTCCAGGCCCTCCACGACAAGGTAAGGAAGAGATGATGCTGGCCGTGAAGCGGCACCGTCGCTGGCAGTGCTGGCAAAGTACCACTCGAGACCGAAAGCAGCAGTGTAGGCTCCGTTGATGGCCGTGTCGAGGAGATATAGCCACGCCAGCGCCAGGCACTCAAACGGGCTTTGTCGTCGGATGCTGGGTATCAGATATACGAGCAGCGCAAGCACGGCGATTGAGTAGACATATGTTGAGAGCTGCAGGAGCGACAGTTGATAACCGGTCAGGATCGCTAGTAAGCCGTACACGCCGGTGACCTTGTTGAAGATCAGGGCGAGCGAGATGAGCTCCGTCCCCGTCTGAAGACTGACCAGGCCAAAGAGGCTCTGCCAGGAACGTTAGCATCGCGTGCGACTCCGAGCAAGAGGACCGGGCCACGATCCAGCCTTGCCGAATCTGCCAGAACGCGTACCTGGGGGCGGGGAGCCCGCAAATATAGCCTCGTGAACTTGGACATGATGAGGCCGATGCTGATTATGATGTCGACCGAGCCCAGCAGAGCCGTTTCGCGTTCCCAAGACCGGCTGCAATGCTGTCGCGAATGGCGGAAGGGGAAGACAGCGGCGACGGCGACGGGAAAAGACGGGCAGGCGATGATGGAAATGATGGCATGGACGGAGCAACGGCTGCGCTCTCTGCACTTCCAAATTTTCAACGGCGCCGGCATCACCTGACAAGGCACGACTCGTAAACAGTCCCGCAATTGCGCTTCATGGCGCTTCGTTTGTCAAAGGCAGGCACGTATTACTTCGTGCTTAGTTTCATGCGTTATGTAGCGCTCGTAGGCTCACCGCCCCGACTACCCTATGTTATACAAGACACATGCGCCAAAGCACCCGCTATGCTCAATATCCTATTACTGGTCTGGGCGCACCGTCTCTTGCACGGCGTCAGATTAGCCTAGGCACGTCCAAGCACTACTGGCTGACCCGAATTCTCCAGCTGAAACGCCCAGAGCCTAACATGAGCAGCCTTCTTGCGCGGGTTGCGATGTGTTCGTCTTGACATCGATCACTGGGGTACGACTTGTGTCAGCGTGCGCTCGGGAGCCGAAGCAACGGGTAGACATACTCTGGCTTGAGGCTTGAGCAGCCGCATCTGTACCCTCCATTCCGGGTAGCGCCTGTGCTATTCTCTTGAACAGGTTCTTGACGTTGTGGCCGAGCTTGGCACTGGTTTCCATGAACATCAGGTTGTTCTTCTTGGCCTCGTCTTCCCCCTGCTGCGTAGTGACCTCGCGCTTGTCGTTCAAGTCGGTCTTGTTGCCCACTAGCACGATGATGACATCGTTTCCTCGCTCGGCTCTAACATCATCGATCCATTTCTTTGTGTTTTGAAAGGACTTGGCGTCTACAAAGCACCAGCCACCGGTCAGCTGCCGCGAGAGCATGTCGTAGCTAGGCCAGGTATTGGGTGTGGGAGAGGCTTACTGGAGATGTCGTAGACCACAACCGCAACGCTCGAGTCGCGAATGTACGAAGGAATCAAGCTCCGAAACCGCTCTTGGCCTGCCGTATCCCATAATTGTAACCGCACCGTCCTGTCCTCGAGGTACATGGTCTGCGGAGCTATCAGCATGGCGGGCGATCAACAACGTCCACCAGCGCCCGTCCTTACCTTGGACAGGAAGTCGATGCCAATAGTTGCCTGGTACATATTGTCGAAAGAATCGTACATGAATCTCGTGATGAGGGATGTCTTTCCGACTGTTGCAATAGCCAAGGTCAGCGGATCACGGCGCCCTTCTACTTTCGCCTTGCGATTGATTGTCATACCGCTCTGCTCGCCCAAGAACACCAACCTGACGGCGTTCGGGTTAGCACCAGGGACCGACGCGCAGGGTCAGGGGCCACGCATACTTGAATTTCTTCAAGGGGTTACTGTAGGAACCACCGGCCTGAGCCATCTTGATAGATGCCAGGCGCCCAGTTCGACCGGCCGACCGTCCTTGAGTGTTTGTGACTAGGCGCCCTCGTCAGGCGGATGGGAGGCGGGAACGGGCGGGGGAGTTCTCGTGGCTGCGAATGGCCCGTCCTTGTTGCAATAGCTTCGCTTCAGCCGTGCTGTTATGGTGAGCACAGTCTCGACGGGTGGGACGCCAGTGGGTGCGTGTTCTCCTCCTTCTCATCAAACGGGGGGGCTGTCAATAAGGTGATGGAAGTAAGGCGAGGTGCTTCGTAGGTGACAACAGTGGCAGTCCACAGGACATGGGGTGGCAGGAGTGCGTGGAGAAGCTACCCGGAACGGACTGCTACTGCATTGGTTGCGCTGCCCAACATATCCCGAGGCCGCACGTGGTGATAAGAAAACGCCGCCCTTATGGGGAGGGGCGACCGGAAGCCCCACTAAAAATTTGGTCCGTACTGCTGTTGAAATCGTCTACGCTTTTCCTTCGCTCACCTCTACGCATACCTAGATAGCGGCCGAACTTTACCATCGCGGTCTGCCAAATCTGCTCCAGGTTGAGAAAATATGCCCATCATTCAGGGTCCCGCTTCGGGGTCCGGAGACGCTCCGGCTCAACACAGCCAGCCCTCGAGGAAAGGCAAGAAAGCATGGAGGAAGAACGTCGACGTGTCCGAGGTCCAGAGAGGTCTCGTGGACCTGAATGAGGAGTTAATTCGAGGGTGAGTGATTCTTTTCCTACAGAGATACAACAAGCATGCTCATCGGTCTTGCAGTGGTGTAATCAAGGAGAAGGCTTCCTCGGAACTCTTCACACTTGACATTAAACGCGACTCGAAAGTCTCCAAGAAGGCTCCCAAACAAACGACCAAGCTTCTCAGGGCCGACGAGATTATTGCTCAGCGCTCTGCCATCCCGGCCGTATCACTGCGCAAGCGACCGGGTGACAAGACGACCAACGGCATCCTACCGGCGAAACGCCAGCGAACCGATTGGGTACCGCACAAGGAGCTGGCTCGCCTGCGAAAGGTTGCCGACGGACAGCATGAGAATGTCGTGGTGGTAAAGGATGCTACATATGATGTCTGGGACCTCGCTGTGGAGCCAAATGCCAATGAAACAGGTGACTTCCTGCCTGAGAAGCAAACGGCAAAAGTGCCCAAGTCGATGAAGCAAAAGCCCCTGTCCCTGACAGCGAGCGGGAAGCCTGTACCTGCCGTGCAGCAGCCCTCAGGAGGATACAGCTACAACCCCGTGTTTAGCGACTACGAGGAAAGGCTCGCCGAAGAAAGCGCCAAGGCATTGGAGGCCGAGAAGCAGCGACTCGCAGCCGAGGAAGCCGACAGACAGAAGCAGGAGGCCGCAGCCCGGTCGGCCGCGGAGGCGGAGGCGGCCGAGGAGCGAGCCAACATGTCAGAGTGGGAGGAAGACTCGGAGTGGGAGGGATTCCAGAGCGGCATGGAAGACGACAAGCCAAGTGCCAAGCAGCCCAAGCGCAAGACACAAACGCAGCGGAATCGCATCAAGCGCAGGAAGGAGGAGGAGCGCCTGGCCAAGCACAAGGCAGCCATGAAAGAGCGACGGTTGCAGGGGCAGCGCATCAAGGAGATTGCCGAGGATCTGAACGAGCTGGAACAGCAGAAGGCTCTCATGCTGGCGGAAGAGTCTGATCAGGCTGGTGAAGTGACGGACGAAAAGTTGCGGCGAAAGCAGCTGGGGAAGTTCAAGCTTCCTGAAAAGGATCTTGAGCTGGTGCTGCCGGACGAACTGCAGGAGTCTCTCAGACTACTGAAGCCCGAGGGCAACCTGCTCAAGGATCGATATCGGAGCATGCTCGTCAGGGGTAAGGTGGAGAGCCGAAGACATATTCCTTTCAAGAGGCAGGCCAGGAGGAAGCTCACCGAGAAGTGGACCCATAAGGATTTTGTCCTATAGAGGACAGGTCAGCACCGCGCCGTGGTTTTTGGTATTTTCGCCGAACACGATATCGAAGGAGTTGGGCGCCATAATGATCTGATAGGAAAACTCCTCTGTGTTTGTCATCTATTCAGTCTAAAACTGGCGCTTCCCGGCAGCAGGCCATCCCTGTTCCGATCCAAACCACATCTTCTATTATCTATACGTATCATAATGTCCCAGAACTGGTAATCGATCTACACGGGATGCCTTCTGTTCAAATGGGTGCCCGATACTCCCTTCCGGCCACTTCTTATCCAGTGTGGCATGAACACCGTGTCGCAGGGCTCTATTTAAAAACTCATCAAGTCTGCGTCAAAAGCTAGTCAGTCTGCACACTTTGTACCGGACACTTTGGGGCTGGAGAGAAGACGATCTTATCAACGTACCTCGCCCGAAGAGACCTCGCTTAGCCCAGTCCATAGCCATAAGAGAACGAGTTCGAAAGCTAACGCTCTGCGCAAAGTATACGGACCGCCAAGCATATACGGCCCATAGCCCGCCGGCAACGCTCCAGCCGTCACCCAGATCGAAAACCGCGGAGTTGCCGATGTAAGCCAGGCTGCCTAGGTGAACGTATTCAAATGCCTTGTACACGGCGGCGTCCAAGTCGCCGTCGCGGATGTCATTGGCCGTCAGGCCTTCTGCCAGGCGCGCCATCTTGTTGAACTTTTGCGCGAGGTACTGACCCTGCTGGTGGGCGCGCTGGGCCGTCGCCGGCAGCGAAGTGAGCTTGTTGTCGATTTGATTCAGCAGCTCCCTGAGCTCGCCAAAGTCGAGGGTGCCGGACTGGTCCTTGTCGAACTCGGCAAAGAGCTTGTCCAGGCGCTTCAGGTGATTGACAGCTTGGGGAAAGCGTTTCTTGACATCTTGCGCCACAAGGCGCCAGTCGCTAAAGTGCAGCTGCAAAGTCTCGGGGTCCTTGCCACGTTTCCAGGCCAGGGTGCGAAGGAACGTGATGATGTGGTCAGCAACGTTGTTCTGGACCGTAGAGCAGTCGCCAATGGCATAGACTTCGCCAAACGGAGCGCCATTGAGGCGTAGGTGAGTGTCCGTCTCCAGGGCGTGGCGGTTCGTCTGGAAATCGCCCAGCTTTTGGGCCAGTTTCTGGCAGAGAGGGGTTTGCGAGACGCCAGTAGACCACAAACAGAAGCCAATCGGTAGTTCCTTTGTGACCAGGCTGCCGTCGTCCTGCTTCTGGGAGAAGACGATCTTGTCGGGCAGGACCTCCTTCACTCGTGCGTTGGTGAGGACTTGGACCTGGTCACGGGCAAAGCGCTCCTCTGCATACTTGGAGACGGTCTCATCGTAAGTGTTGAGGATGTGGCTTCGACTCTGGATCAGGTGGACGGATATCTCATTCCGCAAGAGGCGCGGGAAGTGGCGGGTCAGGTCCTCATTCAGAAGGTCGAACAGCTCGGCGGCGAACTCGACGCCGGTTGGGCCGCCGCCGCTGATGACGAATGAGAGCAGTCGCTTACGCTCGTCGTCCGTCGTTGTGGGGAGGCATGCGAGCTCGAGGTTATGGATGACCTTGTTCCGAATCTTGCGAGCGTCATCGATGTCCTTGAGGAAGTAGGCGTTTTCGAGCCCTTTGACGCCGTGAGGGTTGGTGACGGAGCCCACCGCCACGACAAGCTTGTCGTAAGGCACGTAGAAGCGTACTTCTTTTCCCTGCGGGTCCAACTGAGAGACTTCGACCAGCTTGTCCGCAAACTCAATGTTCTCTGCCTTGGCGCGGACGAAGTGGCCGTGAACGCGGCTGAGTATACGACGGATGGGCTCGACGAGGGAGCGAAGCTCAAGGGTGCCCACGGTGGCTGAAGGGAGCATTGGCGTGAACAAGAAGTAGTTTGCGGGAGAGACGACGGTGACGTGGTAGTCGTCGGGGTTCAGGTCCTTGAGGAGCGCAACGCCGCCCCAACCGCCACCGAGAACGACCAGCCTGGGCTTGTTCTTGGTGCGCCTCTTTTCCTCGGAATCCTCGTCGTCAATGAAGACCTCGATGATGGGGAGCTTCTTTGGACCGCCACGGCGGGGCTGCAGCGCCAGCTGGGAGATGTCGATGTCGCTTTGCACGGCGGCCTCCTTGTAGGTGCTGGCATCGTAGACGAAGAAGGCCGCGACGGCGACGCCGATGACGACCATGGAGATGCCGACCCATGCGGCGGCGTGGTAGCAAAAGTTGATAACCCACGACTTGTGCGGGGCGGACGGCTTGCCAGAAAGCAGACGGACGTGGACGATGCGGTCGGTCGTGCGCAGTCGACTGCGTGATTTGGCCGCCGTCGTCATCGAGACTGAACTGCGACGAGCAACGGCCAGGTTCGTGGAAAACGCCCGCAGATGCGATCGCGCGAACGAAGCGCTGCGGCAGCCGGCTAGAGGGACCCTTTGTCCAACAGCACCGCTGATGAGGCGCAGCGCCGCCATCGGAACGGGCGCCGATGCCCGCATCGCGAGACTCGGTTGTCGCTGTCGAAGTCGGTCCGACAGGGCGTTCAGGTAGTGTGATGGGGAACGACGTGCATGTCCATTCAGAAAGTGGCCAAAGGAGGGGAGATGCCCACGACGAGCAATTGGCGGCTTTCGCAGAATCCCATGCCTCGGCGAACAGAAAGAAGAGCAGGGAGGAGGGAGGCTGCGGCAGTTATTGGTGGAAGGCTGAGGGAGGGTACGAAGTATTAGATGCGAGTTGGTCGGTCAGGACCTGGAACCGACGGGTTTGGCTGGCAGTGGCGTCATAGGTAGGCTCCGTGGGAGCTCCATGGGTGGCCCTTCCCTTGGAGCGGCCGGCAAAGAGACAAGACTCCCGTCTCCACCGCGGGCCCCTCGGGCCACTGCTGTCCGCCACACAAACGGTGCGATTGACTTCAGCTTGCCGGTTGATCCGTGAAGGCTTCACTTTGCAAGTCGCGCAAGGCGCATCCACGATACGCCATGTCGCCAGGGTCGCCAAGGGGCAATGTTATTTCTGCGTCTCGGCCGACAATTATAGGTACATTGTACGTAGTCGCGCGCATCCCATCGTTGCTGTCCGGTTTGCTTGATGCCGCTCTCATCCCAGGCAAGAAGCTCGCGAGGACGGAGCAGACTGTGACCGAGACTCGTCATTCTCTGGACTCCCATCGGGCTCACCGCTTGCAGATGCCCTCCTCAACGCCGAGCATGGGACTGCCGGTCTCCGCCAAGTCCGTGCCGATGCCGACTGCCTGCCCGCGCCGCTGTCGTCGGCGTCCAAGCCCGGGTCATAGAAACAATCCTCAAATAGGCGTAGAAGCTGGCGATCCCTTTGCGACATTTCTCTTGTAATCGCTGGAGGGATGCAAAGTATACAACCATGACTCACGAGTGGCCTCTGGGCTGGCCTCCGGCACAGATATGCTCATATTTGGTACTACCTTATACAGCAAGGTAGCCTATGCAAAATGTCGAGACGCTGAATCAGCACCTGAAATATCTCTTTTCGACCCAGCGCTGCTCCTGGTCTGCCAATATGTTGCACACTACGACGGTGATCTCGGGAAACACCGTCATGAGCCGGTGCAGTCCGATTCGCCCGGCCGAATAGGTGGCCAACACTATTTTGTCCAGAGCCACTCCATGGTCAACCAAGACCTGCACCGCCATGAGAGCCGCGCCGCCGCTGGCCATTTGGGTGTCGAGAAGCAGCACGCTTTCATGCTTGTGCATGTCCGCCGGCAGCCTCAAGTAGTGAAGCTCCGGCTCGCCGGTTGAGTAGTCTGACTGTATCAAGATACGTCCCGTCCGGCAGTCGGGAATCGTCTTCCGGAGTGCCGGCTCAAACGCCGAGCCTCCTCGAAGCACAATCACCGCACTCACCTCCCCCTTGGGCCTCAGCCCTTCGTACTTGTACCCCTGTGGCGTTTCGATGTCTGTGGCCGTGAACTGCACGTTGTTGAGGGCCCTGTCGCGTCCATTAGCAAAATACGTCCTAGGGCGACGAGTCGGTCTCGCCCGTCGTCTAAGCGCAACTTACTGTTCCACGATGAGGGCGGCTAGGCGGTCAAAGTAGAAGATGAAGTCCTCCGCCGACGTGTCAATGTCTTGTAGAATGGTGCTCATGAATTTGAGCTGCGGCGTGTCGTCCAGGACGACCACTCGGTCAGAGAGCGGCTGTTCCTTGCAGGCCGCTTCGAGCCGCGAGAGAGCTTCGCGGTGATGCGTCGACTTTTCGAATAGCTTTCTCTCGATGAAATGGACCATCATGTCTCGAGTCCACGTTCAGCACATGCGATGCATGCCTGGCAAGGGCATCTTAACTCACCTAGCGCCACTCGGTTCTCGATACCTCGCGGCACGATTAAGTCTGCCACCTTTCTCTGCGGCTCGACGAACTGTCCATGATGAATTAGCGAACGTAAGCAACGGCAACGGATAGCCACACCGGACGGACGGCTGCAGCATGGGTAATTTTACCTTCTCGAAATTCGGTTTCACAAATGCAAACCACTGTTTTATGACGCCTTCGATATCACGCCCGCGTTGCCGGACATCACGGACGACTTGACCGCAAGGAATCTCAGCACTTTTTCGCGCACGGGGGGCACGTGCAAGCGTCTAACTCACTTCTCCGCGACAAACAAGTATCCCCATCAGCTTCGCAGTATATCTGGGGCGTGTCAAAATCAGCAGAATGCCTTTTTGGCCGTCTGATTGGCCGAACCTACGCCTATGTCGAGGAGCTTGATGACCCGGGGGTCATACAGCGCAAAAATGCCTTCAAGAATGAGCACGTGCGGTGAGTAAATGGAGGTGGTGTGCTCGAGGCGCTGATGCTTTGCAAACGAGTACACGGGGATCTCCGCTCGTTTCCTGGGCAGGCATGTTATTGAGAGAGGAGGCCGGGTGGGGAACAACATATGCTCATTACCCTGCCTTGAGATCTTGCAGTCGATCAACCAAGATATCGAAATCGATTGCCTACGGAGAGGGATTATGAGCGTTTCAGTTATTTGCGGGGTGGGACTGTGAGATGTGATACCTCTGGCGAGTCAAAGTCGTACTCGTTGGCAAAGGCCAACTTGGATTGCTCAGGGGTCAAGGTCTTGTAGAACGAGTCCTGAACAGCCATCCATTAGCCTTTGACGATTGCTTGGCCGGGCGTGGGTGCGTCTATACCATGGAGAGAATCACAACCCATGGGAGGTTGAGCTTCTTGACAATGGCCTGGGACAGCGTAGACTTGCCAGAGCCTGAGCTGCCTGCCACTCCGATGATGCTGACATCTGCCCATGGCGGGGAGTAGTATGCTCGCTTCTGGACCGTGACATGGCTCTCAAGTCCTGACATATCTACGCCTAAACAGCGAGTGATGCTGCGAGCCGCAAAGAAGAAACTCGGGCGAAGACGAGGCCGCGGTGGTGGATATCCACACCGTAGCGACAGCGCCCAAACAGCACCGCTAATGGAACCGGCCCTGGTAGCCCGCCAACCCGCCCAGTTTAAGGTACCTTAACCAGCGGATGGTGCACGCGCTATACGCATGTGCCCTGAACAATTGCCCGGGCGCCGCGAAATGTCTTGGATACCTCACAGGTAGTAAGGCAGTTTGCAGTGGGTTTCTGGAGTAATAACGTTTCGCGCAAAGATACATTGAGAACCTGTTGCTCTGTTAGACCCAGAATAGGTCTCGAGGTGCTCGTTCCAAGGCCTGCATTTTGCCTTGCCTACGAGGTCAGAGTCCGAACATTTGGCCCCCGCCGCTTCGAGCCTTGACAGTGGGAGTGGGTACAAGTCTAAGGTAGGCCACGCGGACGCGCTCCCACACATCACGCACACTTTCAACTTTGGTCAGTGTTGCTGCTGGGCGCTGTCGCTTGGGAGCTGCAGTACGTTCCTGCTACATCTCACGGTTTCGCACGCAATGAACTGCTGGCACAGAATGCCTCGATGCGCTTGGGAGCGAGAACCTCGGGCTCGTCCGCTGGGGCAGAAGTGCCCAAACGGGACAAGGGCTGGAAGCTTCAGTGGGCCCGCCTTCCTCATCTGCGCCACCGCGCCTCGGCCAAATCTGCTTTAGCTCCACTGCTGTCCGAGGCCCGCCCTCCTTCAGCCTCTGCTTTTCTTCCACCACCCATCATCCACCATCCATCTTACCACCTCTTTCTTCTTCCTTCATCAGCTTTTGCATTGCTCTCTGCATCCGTCTCACGCACGCCGAGGCGGGCTTTGCCTTCTCCTCCCCTCTATTGCACCGCTCTTGACCAGCCCCGGCGGCTTTTATCACGAGCTCTCGTGATTCCACGGCTCGGCTCGCAAATGCGCTGAAACGTGGCTCTCACGGCTGTGCCCTCGGCTGCTGCTGCGCTGCGCATGTCGAACCGCGCGAACGTCGACGACGCCGCTGCTGTTGCACTGTGGAATCGGGCTGCGGCCGGCTTCCTGAGGGAGACGCTCGGTAGCATCATGGTACCGTCCCCCTTGGCCACCATATCGTGAGCTCCCGAGTGTGGGCTGACCTTGTGTTCTTTAGACATCCACGGCTTCTACAGCTACTCCTGCCAAACATGCCTTCGAGAGGCGGGTCGAGGAGGTCAAATCGCCAAAGAGGTACGCCCCATCTATTGTCTTGTGTGTTTGCGCATTCCACGTGGCATTGTGATGATCGCTATATCAATGGGAATCTCTCCTAGCTATATAATGCGGAGAAAACGATATTTTTCTTCTTTTCCTGATATGCCCACAACACTATGCGCCATAGGCTCTTCTGCTTTTTCTGCTGTGTGCCTTGGCTAATACTGCGCCAGCGATATCAATGCCTTGATACTGGACTACTTGACCATGGAGGGCTACCCCAACGCCGCCGCCAAATTTTCCAAGGAAGCAAATTTGCAGCCACAGCAGGACGGCGCGTCAATCCGTTCGAGGCAGGAGATTCAAAATTTCATCCACAGCGGAAATATCCAGGCCGCTATCGAGACCTTGAATGAGCTTGACCCACAGGTATGTCCACTGTGCACCAGACGCAGAAATTTCTTCATAAGCCATCGTGATTAAAACACGAGTTACATGCACCACGCATAGTGCCAGTTTTCTGGCCCGTGATGAGAAACACCACTTCTTTTATGACCTTAGCCCTCCATTATTACCTTCTGAGCATGACGCATTATCATTGTATGCCCAAGTATCTGATTTGGCACACAGATATTGGACGACGACAAGGCTCTGCACTTTTCTCTGTTGCGCCTTCAGCTAGTTGAGCTCATCCGGTCTTGCAACGCTGCCGGTGGAGACATCAGTCCTGCGTTGAAGTTCGCCACTGAACAGCTGGGTCCTCGGGCGCCTACAAACCCGAGGTTCTTGGAGGATCTGGAGCGAACCATGGCGTTACTGCTATTTCCTCAGGAGAATCTGGAGCCGCAACTTGCCGCCCTGCTCAATCCCGGATTGCGCCGGGATGCGGCTGACAGCGTGAACCGGGCCATCTTGGAAAGGCAGTCAGCAAGACGCGAAGCAGCCATTCGTCATCTGGTCAAGATGCGGGCTTGGGCCGAGAACACTGCGCGGGACAAGGGTTCCAGCCTTCCTGACCGCATCGACATTGGCCTGAGGGGCGAAGAGCCTGACAGCCACACCCGGCGACAGTTCAATATCGAAAACGGCCACGAGCCCATGGTAACAGCTGAATAGATGTGACTGGCATACGAAAGGCTCTGGCAAATGGGCCTCGTTGATGAATGCCGGGCCAGCTGGCTTCACGCGGTGCACTGCTGAAGCTTGAATAATGACAACGCGGGATTTGAGGCGCTGGGCGCTATGATTTGGGCGGAAACGGCGTTAGAGGATACCTAGGGGGCCTTGCAGCGGTTTACCATCATGTATAATGAATTGTACGAGACGAAGAGTTTGGGCTGGCGTACTTGGACCACCAACCGAATGGCAAGCATCGGTTGAGCTGAAGTCGCGTTACCATATCGCTCCCCCGGCACAGCCCGGCTTGAATGAGATATAAACACGCACACAATGCAAGTTGGTCTTCTCAAATATGTACAACAATACTGCATTGGCAGTATGCGCCTTTCTATTTGGTTCGGATGTGCTTGAGTTTCTTCGAGGAGTACATGAAGTTGTTTGCGTAGGCCTTGGGCGTGAACTTGCGCGAGTTGGGTTCCTGGACAAAATATTCATAGCCCTGCTTCTCGGCAAAATGGATGGCATCCTCTTGCGTCTTGAAATTGAGGTGCGTGCCCTGCATGAAGTCTGCCGAGGACTGCCATCCCATCAGCTGGTTTTCCCACCGATGTCCCTTGGGGAGGATGTCCCAATCCATGCGCCAGTCGTGTCCTCTGAAACGTCCGGACTGGGTCGCGGGTTTGGCCTCCTTGTAGATCCTGCAAAAAGGTCAGAGTATATACGTCTGGGTGGACGGCGAGCGGGCGCTCACCGAACGGTCCGGGCCTGCAGCTCGATGGGGGCGCCAGAGATGAAGGCCGCGGGCAGAATCTCTTCACTGCCATCCTGAACTCGCTTCGGCACGGGGGTGAACGTCCTGCCATTCAAATTAGCAACTCCGATTCGTCTTTGATGGGTGTCGAGGCGTACGAGGTGGCCTTGTCGGCGGGGATGTCATAATCGGGTTGGTTGGTGCTGGGTGCAGCAGGGACAGCGGCGGTGGGCTTCGCGACCGCGCTCTGGAAGCGTCGTGGCGCGTAAGATAGGTGCGGACGCGCGTTGGTAGCGCTCCGCAGCAGCCTCCCTGCGCTCTGGGTTCGAAGAGAAGCCATGACGGAGGCAATGCTCGATTGGTACAGTGTTCAGTACAGAGCGGATGCTGGTGGTGATGAGCCCGTCGCTGGACGCACGGAGGTTTGTGCTGGGCGGGTGTTGATTGGCCGGTGTGGAGCGACGTTTTGCCGAGACGAGTGCTTTTCGGCACTCAATGCCCTCGACCATCAACCATTAGATCGTCCATCTAAAGCCTGCATTTGAGCGTCAGTTGGGCAATCGACAGAACGTTCGGAACTTCTCTCTATCTGCAGGCTCCACTGCCATAAGATCGACATCATGAGCTTCGTTACCCGCCGAGCGCTCTCCACGCTCATCCCCCCTAAGGTGAGTCTTCCCGAACGTTGCGCCCTTCGTGCTTGCTCGGTCGTCTTCCATTGCTGACACTATCCCGCAGGTCGCCTCGCCCAAGGTAAGCATCCCGAAGCTCTCGATGTCGGCACTGGTTGATGCATGTCAACTTTTGGTGCGCGGTCAATGGTTGAACGTACTCGGAAGCCGCGGTGGATGAAAGAGAACAATACTGCTCGGGACAGAGCCTGAAGGCGTTCGATCATGAGGCTGATGGATTCCCACTACAGGCCATTGGCGGCGCTCCCGACGCCCTGCGCATGCAGCGTGTTGTCAGCTTCTACGAAAAGCTTCCTCGAGGTGCCGCCCCCGAGACCAGGTCCAAGGGTCTGCTCGGTTGGTACCAAGCCAAGTACTTTGGCAAGAAGACCTCTGCCCAGCGTACGTTGCTCCCCTATAACGCGAATCGAGGAATTACTGACTGACGGGGGAAACCTGCAGCTATCGTCCACGCCCTGCTCTTCCTGATTGGCATTGGCTATGCTCAGAATTACTACTTCCACCTGCGTACGTTTCCCGATGCCGCCACGGTGCTTGATCTACATCACTGACTCTTCTTTCATGCAGGCCACCACAAGAACAACGCCCACTAGGGTGTGATGTTCCTGGCTAGCATGTTGTCGGTTACGGCAGAAGGGCTTTGTGTAGATAGACTCTAGATGGTGCCGTCTTGCACGCACCCCCGAGAATTCCTTGTATTTCTGGCCACCAAGTCTTCATCTTTCGCATCGCCCTCTCCTCTCGTGATTTTATGCCAGAGACCCCATACGCTGTAGATGGGTCGTCCTTCGCGGAGCCAGTCGTGACGTTGGCTAGACTGGTTCTCTCGGGCGATTCTATTCTCTCCACGGTAGTTCTAGAACGCACTGGTGAAGACCGGATTTGCCAAATGTAGGTTACAAAGCAAGAATGATTTTATCTTGCCGACGAGCCTCAGTCCGTCCAGGCACATATACATGGTACCAGGAGAGATGCTTGGATGCTGGAAGCAAGAACAGCAAGAATCTTCCGGCTGGCGTATCGCTGCTCCGCAAGCGTCGGTACAATCGGAGTACATCATTCCTCGCACGACTTCTACTCTGTACGGGGTACCTTCCCTAGGTAGAGCAGGTGCCAAACGCACGGGCCCGGTCCACTGCGCAGCCAGGCCCCCAACACAGCTCGCTGCAAAGAATCGCTCTACCCACTGGGAGACTCACTGGCCGACTCACGGCCATGCACTACCTTGCCTGAGTGAGGAACACTCGGTTCAGCTGGGGTACCTTACGTTTTGTCCCGCCCTGCCAGCAGCGCACTAGGCCCAAAACAGGCCGCTGCAGCTCGAAAATCAGGTCCATCACCTTTCCACCACTCACCAACACTGGCAGCCGCATTGGACACACTTTACCTCACCTCACCTCACCTCACCTCTCTTTGGTCACGCATCGCGACTGACCCTGACGAACCTGCCCGGCCCTCGCCCAGTCATCGAGACGATTCCGCGACACCAGGCACCGTATCAGTGTCAGCTTGAGCGCGTCCCAGCAGCCTCCTCTCGGCGACACCCTGCCATCGCGATCACTTGTCCTTCATTTCCACGAAGCAAGACGGAGCTGCGTCCGGCCCACTGCTGGCTGCCACCGACTGCGACGCCGACACGTGTACAGCCCTCAAGCGGCACAGAGTTCGTCATCCCAGCATCGCCAGCTCAGTGTGGTGTGTTGCGCGTCTTTCACAGCCCTAAAGGTGACTGGGCAGCTTCGCCATCCTCGCACCGCGAACGGCGCACGACAGACGGATGATGGCAACAGAGCCCTCCATCGACAAGCCCGCTGATGTTTCTGCTTCACCCGAGCCCCAGCCCGTGAGTGTCCACCTCCTTCACCCCTTTCGCCTCCCTTGGTGTGCATCGTTTGGGTGCTGCAACAATCGCGCTCTCAACAGATTTGTTCGAGTTCTCGGTGACGTCGATAGCGTCCAAGACCATCAGAATGCTGACTCCTGCCTTTTGTCCTTGCCACAGGCCGATCAAGCCCACCATGCAGATCTCAACCAGCCGACTGTGAACGGCAACCTGGCACTTACTATCGAAGACATCTCGAACAAACGCATTACAGGTGTTGAAGAGCAACTTAACTCTGCCGACGTCAGCGTGAGCGGAGGGTCCGACACGGAGCCCTCGCGCACAGACTGGGCAAGGCAAAAGGATGGCGAGAAGGACCCTAGCCGTACAGCGTCTTCAGCGGCCAAGAAGCCCGCCACGTTCAAGGCCGTATCCGTCAACAAGACATTCCTCGCATCAAAGGCGAGCCCTAGCAGCACTATCTCCAAGACCGGCGACAGGCCGGCGACAGGTTCTAGCACCCCTCCGCCGGGATCGACAACATTGTCGGTATCACGACCTCGGTTGGTTGCCAAGGCTGGAGCCGGGACGCGCGATGCAGCACCGCGATTTTCCTCCGTCGTCAATGGCGGGAAGCCCCCTTCGGCCCCGGACCCAAGTGCCGTCTGGAACAAGAACCGGCGTATGTCCAGACATTTGCCCATATCTGTGTGTCTTAACTGATGCTGACTGCGTCCATCGCACTAGCGCCCGAACCAAAGAAATTCACCGACGAAGAGCTCAAAAAGTATGGAATACACATGGCTAGTCGCCTTAATGAAGACGATACCCAGGGACAGAACAAATGGGCGGACATTGACGATGACGACGACGACTGGGCTCCAGAAGCCATCACTTGGGGTGACGGGACCAAGACTACGCTTCCCCACCCCGACGAACAGCTTGTCATCATGGCCGACAACGCATCTGTTGCTCCCGGGAACAAAGGCCAGGAGAGACCCAAATCTCCGGCTCCTGTGCCATCCGCGGGCCCCCCGCTGTACAAACTAGGTAACCTCGCCGCTGGCAAGGGGCTGGTATTGAGGGGTTCTTCTCAAGAAAAGCCAGCTCTAGTTGCCAAACCTTCTGTCCTCCATACTGCGGTCAAGTCGCCCTGGGCTTCTCTACCGCCGGTCGATAGAGCGTCGCCCGCGTCTGCAGAAGCTGTGAACTTTGCTCGTGGCCATATGAAGGACTTGTCATCGTTCAAAGGCGCCAGCATGCAGCCAAAGGAGATTGCTGCCGACGACTTCAGCCGCTCGTCTTGGAGAGACGGACCTTCCCAAGGTGGTAGGGAACTGTACAATTCTCACTCTGGCCGATACGAACCCGTTCCGGATCGGCGAGGCTCGATGCGCTCTGACACCCAAGCCAAACATCCAGCGCTGTTGCAGCGCCCCCAGCCGGTGGACCAGCCAGCTGAGCCGTCGAGTGCTTTCCAAACGACTCGTGCTTCGCATGATCCCCCCTTTGGACGGCGACGCGGATCCTCTAGCGTCAGCGGCGGTAGCGGATCCTACCTTCAACGAGTTGGAAAGGGCAGCGACGGCTTCATGCAGCCTCCGGCAGAGCTACTTGGTGCGCGAAGAGCATCTTTGGCAGGCTCGGTCGAGAGTCCCGTTTCCCCAGGAGGCATGCCAGTTTCTGGCCAAGTACAGTCTCGACACCAGCAATCGCAAGGCGGGATGCCGAAATCATCCCCGGCAGCCACTTTTGCGACACCGCATAAAGCCCCGCCAGCTCCGGAGACGAAGGCAGGACCACCAACTCATGCAGCTCCGGAGACGAAAGCAATACCACCAACCCATGCTGAACCGATGGTTGATGAAGTCGAGTTCCAGAAGAACCTTATGCGAGAGCGTGTGGAGCTTGCCAGGAAGCGGCGCCAGGACGAGGAGGCGCGCGAGGATGCGGCGAAAAAGGAGCGAATCCAAAAGAAATTGGAGTCCCTGGGGCCCCCTCCAGATAAGAAGAGTGAGAAGAAGGACGCCCTGCCAAAGGAGGAGGCGTCGAAACCAATTCACATTCAGCAACGTGAGCCAGCTGAGCCGGATGCATCATCAGCGCGAGCGTCTGGGCAAGAGCGTCAGGGCGGTGCGGACGCTTCAAGTATGCGCAGCCCAGCAGGCGCTAGCTCCAAAGCCATGTCTCCAAAGGGCGGGCCTCCTCCTGGACCGGCCAGCAGGCGTCTTTCACACGGGCAGGAAGGGAGGCGTGCCGACCCATGGGCTGGTCCGGGACCTCGCCCAGACAGGTTTACCTCCTGGGCTGCAGGAGCACCGGCTACCTCACGGAATGTCTGGGGCTCTCCCGACAACGATAGAGGGCTTGGAAATGGCACCTTCAACCCTGATCTCGGCCGTATCCCCGGCGCGGCGGTTGCAGCGCCGCAAGGTCTCAAAGGGCCTTCGCCCATTGCTCCACCGGTTACCACGCGGACGCCTTCGCAAACCAAACCCCACTCACAGCCTCAACCTCCCATTGGCTCCAACACCTCTCGATATGGAGGTGCCCCGGCGCAGGATATGGCCAGTAAATGGGTTGCTGCCGTTGCTGACAACGATAAGAAGATCAGTGCCGCGCGACTGGCCGAACGAGCCGGACGGGAGCGCCAGCTCACTGACCATGGCTTGACGATCGAGGACGTCCAGCCCACCATCAAAGATACCTGGCGTCCCGTTCACTTGCCGGGAGATGGCACACGACGAGCCGCAGGAGCTGTGGAGGTTCAGTCGCATCAACCTGGCTCGTGGAAGGCTACGCAAGAGCCTGTTGTCCAGAGCACAGCTGCCGCTGAAGCGTCTGCGCCTCAAGGGAGCGCTGGCGTTATCGGCTCTGGTAACAGCTCAATCCTTTCGCAGGCCGGGTCTGGGCCGCCGTCCAAGTCGCGTGCCTCAAGGTTCTTCCCTACGAAAGATTCTCGCTACGAAGTAGGCTCCGCAACTGGAATTTCCCGCCCTGGTTCGCCATCACCACCTCCACCCACCATGGAGGGCCATCCAGCTTATGAAGGCTGTGTGATGCGCCCCCACGTCTCTCTTCCCAAGCCGCAACCCGTTGTGAAGCTCCCGCCCGCCAGGCTGGCCGCACAGCCCTCGCACCCGCCCGCCAACATGGCATGGCAAGGCCGTAAGGAAGGCTCACGTGGGCATTCTAATCAAGGGCCACCTTCCCATCGAGAGAGCGAAGGCCGTCGCGGTACCTGGCAAGACAAGATCAATAATCTCCTCAATGGGGGAAAGGCATCGCCACCGAAGCACATTGGGGTGCCGAAGCACATGGGGGTGGATCCAGCAAGTAGGAGTGTGCTGGATCACCCCATGCACACCGACTCTGCAACGGTGTCTCTGCCGATTGCAGCCGCGCCACCAAGTATGATTGGAAGACACAAGACCCCCATGTCCAAACCAATGGCGGAGGAGTGTTTTGAGGAGCAGGAGATGGGGTCTCTCCCCCAGATACGACTTCCCCACAAAGCTCCAGATGCAGCGTGGCAGCCTGCTGAAACACAGATCAAACCACTTCCGAAAAGGTTTTTGGTACACGCATCCATCATGGAGCCATACTACTTCGCCGCAGATGTCGTTGGTGGCGGCAACACACTGAAGGTTCAGTTTCCTGGCATGGCAGAGGCCAAGATCGTGACCCTTCCCTTCTCTGCGACGCGAGGAGGGCGAGGCGGCCACGGCAGGTCATCGACACGGCATCGTGGTCCTGGAACTGGCCCCGGGCCTCGTGGAGGCAAGAGGGAAGCATCCAATGCCTACGGCGGAGCAGCTTCCAGCCCTAACAACTCCAACCGCGGCGGCCGCGGCTCCTACCGAAGCAGAGGCTCCGACAACTGGAACCGACAGTCGCAATCGCAATCACCTGCACAGTCAAAGACCCAGCAGTCATCGCTGACTGCGTGAGCAAGATGTCACCAGCGAGGGCCGCCGTCCACGGATCAGATTTCGTCTCACGGGCTCGATGGTCCGGTCGCAGCGTACGTGCGAATGCTCTCGTCGGAGGGCAATGCCTTTGCAATAACATGGCCGCTCTTCCCAGCCCTGTAGCTAAATCAAGACCGGTGCGAATTGGATGCATGGGAATCTGCTCGTCTCGCAATTCTGGGAGGCAGCGTGTACAACTTGGTTTTGGAGCGTGCAGACGGCGTGTTTTGCACGATCATACTCGTATCTCTCATCGGCGGTTTTCTTCTTCCTTGTTTGCCGTTTGCAGACCGCACGTATCGCTGGTCCTGTATTTCCCGGGTTGGCCTGTGCGAAAGTGGCCTAGGCAGATATTCGAATGGACTCGATTGCTTCGCAGACCAGGAGAGACGGCTTTGCTTTTTTGCTTGATTTAATTGGGTAGCCTCTCCCGGCTTGAATGGCTTGAATGGAACTTTGTGTAGACATCATTGCCCGTCGGAGTCGCGCTGCACGTTAGGTCGTGGGCCAAGTTCGTTCAATGGGTGGGGGGGGGGCTTGAGCTACCTCTGTATGGGCTTGCGTTTATGCAATCAATCGATAATCATGTCTTCTTTCGCAAGCCGCCCGAAACGTTGGAAACTTAAGGAATACTAATGTATTTTGCGCTTCCACACGCGTTGGTGGCCTCGTTGCGGGGCGCCATCCTAATTTACTGAGCTCCTTTGTACTTCGCTGCAGATGATGATCCGACGATATCTAGGCAAGAATGACTGCCCTCGACGCTATCCTGGCATGCAGTGTCCTTAATCCCAATCAAACTTGACCATCACTTTCTTCAACTCCAGACTCCATACTCTGCAGCTACGTCGAGTCGCGCAAGTCTCATGATGACGATTGCATCACGAACAACGAACTTTCCCTCTCACCCCTGGACGCGAAAGAGCTAATTAGTGCGGTATATCCCCTCTCTCACATCAAAATTCCTCAACTGCGCAGTTGGGATGTAATACATAGATGATGCCAGAAGCAGAGGCTGAGCTTGCCTCGCCATCTACAAGGCCGTCTCCTCTGAGAGCCATGAGAATGTTGTCCTAGCGTCAAGTGTGTCAGTCAAGTCTGCCGCAGACAATGGGTGTGGAGAATCCAAAGGGTGCAATATGCATACCTTGACCATCTTCTTGAGGACCATGCTGGCAAGAGCCTTCTCGGCGTGATAGCTATCCTCGCCCTCAAGCTCCTCCTCCTGCTGTTCAAGGAACCACTTGATGAGCTCATCACCCTCAACACCGTCGCCGTTACCGCTCTCGTCGTCATTAATGCGCTGGACAAACATGTTGACCATCTTGATGTACTTCTCATATGTGACTGTTTGTTTCTTCCTGGCACCCTCGGCGGATTCTGAATTCCCCTCAACTGCCGGGGCAGGGTCGGCCTCCTGGTCCTCTGCAGATGAAGCGGTGTCGGCAGCACGGAGCAGCGTGTCGCCGTCTTCTTGTGTTTCCTCCTCGTCCATCATCTCAACGTCATCGTGCTCGACCGAGATGATGCTTTGACGAAGCAAATCGTACGCCTCAATGACCATTTCCGGGCTAATCTCTTCCACACAGTTGACCTTAGCTATGGCCTCACTCAGTCGAATCATACTCTCCAGTTGGCGCACTGTGATTCGATACGAGTTCTTGCCTACGCCGCCTTGCGCGTCGTCGGCCCGCAACTCCTTGTACTTCTCCACGAGAACCTCCCTAGCATCATCGGTAAACTCTGGTCGAAAGGTCCTGGCGAAACGAATATATCGCTGAAGTTGCTCAGTGCTAAACTCTGGCTCGACTGCCTCGTCACGGAGCTGATGGATGCCGACGATATGCTCGGCAAGATGGCGGTCAATCTGCTCATTGCACTCGTCCAGAATGACGAAGAAAAGATCGAACCGGGACATGATAGGTGCTGACATATTGATGTTGCTCCGCAGGGTAGTTTTGCGATTGTAGCGCCCCCCCACGGGGTTCGCGGCGGCGAGGATGCTGGTACGGGCATTGAGTGTCGCCTGGATGCCGGCCTTTGCAATGGATATCGTCTGCTGCTCCATTGCTTCATGGATGGCGACCTGGTCGACAATGTCCATCTTGTCAAACTCATCAATTGCGCAGATGCCGTTGTCCGCCAACATTAGAGCTCCAGCTTCGATGGTGAATTCGCCAGTCTCTTCGTCCTTGACCACTGCCGCTGTGAGACCAGCGGCCGACGACGCTTTGCCGCTCGTGTATACAGCGCGCGGAGCAAAGGAGCATACATACTTGAGGAACTGGGATTTGGAGGTGGATGGGTCACCCACGACGCAGATGTTGATGTCACCTCGAAGCTGCATGCCCTCGG
The DNA here is from genome assembly GCA_024340015.1 of Tolypocladium ovalisporum. NCBI lineage: Eukaryota > Fungi > Ascomycota > Sordariomycetes > Hypocreales > Ophiocordycipitaceae > Tolypocladium > Tolypocladium ovalisporum. Next base: position 93,215 of record JALHBZ010000142.1, read on the forward strand.
GCGTCGTCTTGTGGACACCAGACATGAGCTGCAGGAGAATGCCCTTCTTGACGACCTCATGACCGTACACCATTGGGGCAATGGACTGAACCATTCGTGAGTAAATGTGGTCCCCGTGTACCATGGCTCGGAGATCCTCAATCTCGGACGGATTCATGGAGCCGAGCACCGCTCCCTGAGCCTCTTCGACGGACTCGGCCCCTTCGGCAGCGTTATTCTGTGTCAAGGCGTTGATGACGTCGGCTGCGCCACTTGCTGCAGACTGGCCAGTCGTGGTCGTGTCTGTCACTACCATGCAGGCGAGAAAGGCCAGCCGATAGGTAAGGTCGCGAACACCAAGCGCCTTGAGGCCAGTCACGCCGCTGCCTCCGGCATCAGCGCCACGGGGTGCCCCACGGTCATCTCGAACAGCAGTTGGCCTAAGGCCGGGCAGACCGAGCTGGCTGACATCTGGGACAACGATCAAGGCGCCAGTGAAAATGCACTTCTCTCCAGCCTTGGCACGATCGACAATCTCGCCGCGAAGGATGACATCGAGCGTGCGCGGCATACTGCCAGTGGGAATCTCAGAGCTGTTCTCCTGGATGCGCACCTTTTGCCAGTCGACAAAGGTGCTGCGACGGATGTCCAGCTGCCAAGCCACGCGATTCGAGCACGTCATGTTGGGGCATTGGGTAGGCTCTGTATATCGGAACGTCTGCTCCACATTGGGAACGACGGCCCGGCAGGCTTCGCAGGCAAATGTTGCGAGCGACAGCTCAGGACGAACCTCTGACGTTCTCGTGACTGTGCCAGACATTGAGAGAAGCTGGCCGATGTTGACAGCGCGCAGGCTTCGGACACGAGAGACAAGTGGAGTGTTGTAAAAAGCAATCGAAAAGAGCTTGTCCGTCTGCTGGTGCTCGTTTTTCCGGTGAGAAGCATCGCTTTGACTGGCAGAGCCAAACTGGCTGGCCGCCGACGCCGCCTGGTTGCTCGATGCGGTGGCTTGGCGATGGTCGCGAAAGTACTGAGACTCATATTTGGCAATCATGTTGTGCAGGGCCGCGGTAAGGAAGGGGAGGAAGCGGTAGTACTGGCGAATGACGCCGTCGGCCAGACTGCCGTTCTCCCATGAAGCGAGGTGCCTGTAGTCGACGTAGAATGTGGAGAGCTGAAAGTTGCGCATCCCCTTGATTTGGGCGACGTAATACTTATCGGTGGTGACGGCGCTCGAGGCGGGGGCACCAGAGGAAAGGGGATCTTCTACGAAGCTGTTGGGGGGGGGGGCCTGTTAGCAGTGGGCTTTGATAACCTGGACACCACTCACCTCTCAATGAAAGCCTCGAAGTGTTCCTGGACAAGCGAGCCAATCTTGTCCTCAACACGCGGGATATTGGAAGCGTCGGGTACGCGCGAGCTCCTGGGCACCTGATCATCCTCGAAGCCATCTCCGCCGTCGTCGCTAGGGGCTCCAAGGTTCTCCGAAGGCGGCCCGCGGGGACGTGCCGACGACGACGAGGGAAATCCCGCGCGGGTGCGGTGCGAAGCAGCCAGCAATGGTCCATCCGACATCATGTAGCCGACATCGCTGGAGGGCGCCGCGGGGGTGGCCATGGTGTTGATGATTGGATCCGCGAAGGGACCAGCCGAGCTCGAGGGACTCTATCCAATGAGAACTTGGGCTGTCGCTTTGAATCTTCAAGACAGCATGAATGAGCGCACGAGGAGGAAGCTGAGACAACCCTGGGTCTGGCCTGCGAGGCGTCGTCTCGTCAGTGTTGAGGATGGTGATGGTGGTAATCGTTACAGGAGGCAGATTTTGGAGACGACGCGAGGGGCAGGGATGACGGAGAGAAACGCGTCTGGGCGCGTTCAACACGCGTTGGAGGGGTCTCGTCTGACGCGACTTTAATTGAATGCATGAGGCGGGGCACGGCAGTAGTGGCACTAGACTATTTCCGTGTTACCTACCTTATTAGGTAGGTAAGTTAGGTACACCTTAGGTATGGATCCCACGAGTACTCGTACGTTCTCATACCTCAATTTACTTGGTCAACGACCCCAAGTATGCGTACAGTACCAGGGCATTGTCTGTCCCGACCAGAAGCCGAGTTCTGCGCCCCTAATGCAACACAAAATTACAGAGTATCTCAAGCATCTTTCAAAGTCTCACGCATTCAAGACTCTCATGACCCGAAGGACCTTGAGCTCTGTTCTTCCATGGGTGGGAAGACTCCGGCTACGCGCTGGCTGGCAGCTATGGCTTGCAACGAGCGACTGCGTTGGATAGGTAGCTCCTTGACCTGTGCGGGCGGTCAATGAGGTCTTTGAGTGCGTCGGCGCCGTTTCAAACGAGAACGCTCTTTTCGCATCGGACAGCATTGGCTGGGCTGCCTTTTGGCATTCGCCGTTGCCGGGCACCAATAGGCGCGTGTACGTCACAGTCGTGATATATAGAACCAGCCCGCTTCTTCTTATGTCGACGTTGAGCGAGTTGAGGATAGTCCCCAGCGCCGCCTTGCGCATTATTGGTATTCCTCGGCTGCCTGATTCCGCTCCAGATATGAGTGGATCTGTTCAAGATTAGCCCAGAACGAGATGTTTTGAAGAAGATGTCGGACCTGTTCTGCCACTTGAAACCACTCTTCAATGCTCCTGGTGTACGGATCGGACGCCGAGTCGGCAATGACCCCGTGGGACCATACGACGATGTTGTCGAAGCAAGCGGTGACTTGCATGGCTCTGGTTTCTACCGAGTCTTCCTTTTGCTCGGACGGCTTCTGAGCGCCAACCTCCGGCCTTTGCTCGACCAGGACGCCGCGGCACTGGTCAGGGAGAGCGACAGCCTTGCCGCGAAGCTCTCGTCCGCGAAAGTACGCAATATTGGACGTTGAGCCTGCGAGTGTCAATTCAAGCGAGTCCGCAGGAGCACGACGGACGCACCTTGGCCGGCTTGAACAGGCTTCCAATGCGGCGAAACAGGGTCCGCTGGCCCAGTGTGGTGTATGCGGCATGGCAGCAAGTTCGGAACGGCCTTGACATGCGGAGCCTGCTCCTGCTCAATAATTAGTATCGGCTGCGACATGGTAGCGGCGCTGGTCGTTGATCTGCGGCTCGAGGACCTGATGTATCAGGCACATGGCGACAGTTGGGGGCGAAGGCCTGGGGAGAGGCGCCAAGTGCCGCGTTGCCTACGCTCGCGGTATCGATAAGCCGCGTCGCGAAACGGGCAAGTGGGTCACCAAACACCCCCCCGCGCGCCACCCACTTAAACGAGTGCGAGGCATGATGAATTCATTGATGTTCAATCATACGGACTACCGAGTACGGACTACAATATCATCAAATCGCGCGATGTCGCATCCCGCAGGAGACAATTCGTGTCATCAAAAAAGCGTGCCTGTCGCGCACCTCGCAAGACCACACGCCGATGAGTGATGAAATGGCAGGCATGGCCCCGTGAAGCAGCCGCATAGCCCTTCCCCTGAGGCTGGGTTGAACGCCAATGACCATGGATGTCTTGAAACGGCTTGTGTCCGAGGGTTGCATTCCCCATCAAATCCGTCGACGACGGTAGGCTAGAGACACCAACCTTTCAGCAGCGGCTCTGGCGGAATCTTTCTCGGCGGGAGCCTATGGACTACCAAGAATTCAAGTCTCGAGGTTCTGCGCCAGCGCTTGGTGGCGGGAACCTAGCTCCTCCGTAGGGCGTGCGGCGTCCCAAGTCGATGACATCAAGACTCTCCCCGTGCCGTGCCGCGCTCAGATCTCCCAGCAACACCGGCAACCCCCGCCCACAGACCCTATTGCAGCGGTCGAGTCTCAGGGCCAAACCGCCGTGCTCGACTAGACCGCTAACGCCCACCGGTCCATTCCCTTCGAGGTAAGCTGGTGTAAGATACCTTAGGTGCACCATCCAGAGGTACAGAGCAGATGCTGTGGAGTACCAATCACCGCTACTTGTAAGTGCCGTAGCCAAGGTCCCCTAGCCGTAGGGTGACGAACCCGTGCGTCGATGGCCGGCTGCGAGATATCCGTCTTGATCGTCAGCCACGGCCTCCACCGCTACACCCCGTACGCTTTTCTGAATCATCATCGATGAGGACGTTCTGTCTTCCTTGGCGCAGAACAGTACTCGCGTCTCTCCGTGATTCGTTGTCTTTTTCCACTTAGTTCAACATCTTCTCGACGCCTTTTGAAATCGGAGTTGCTCTTACCGACAAGGCGTGCTGAAGCAGTCCATTAACTACCTAGGCAAATACATTTCCACCTAACAGCGCCTCGCCCTCATATCCGTCGTTTCCTTGTCTCTCGATTTGCCCCCTGTCGCCACTGCAATCTGTAGGACTCGACTCTCAAGTCGTACTTGAGCTTCTGCTCCATGCCGCCCATAACGTCGGTCCTCACAAAGTCGGCCTCTCACGGGGCCGAAATGCTGCGTCGGACCCTCGGCAGCTGGACATGGGGCCCGGCTCTCGCCCTGGCCAAGCCAGCAATTCTCTCTGTCCTCGCCCGCATCGAGACTGGTACTCTGCTACTCGTCGATGAGCCGGGCGGTACAAGACACGTCTTCGGACAGAAGCTTTCTGGGGAGCTCGGCAGTGTATCGGCGGCCACAGGGCTTCCGCGCTGTGCCAGCACTATCCCCAGGGTTGAGATCATCGTCAAGAATGAAGCTTTTTGGATGCGTCTGTTTCTTTTTGCCGACATGGGCTTCGCCGAGGCATACATGCTTGGTGACTTTCAGTGCGAAGACCTGACGTCTTTCTTCCAAGTAAGATGTGCTCTTCCCCCACTCCCTTCTCCAAATGCCTCTTCATCGTAGGCGTTTCTCACGCGATACAGCTATTCATCGTAAACCGGGAACACATGGACGACGGGACCACTTGGATCTCCAGCCTCTCTGGTGCCGTCTCCAGCTTGGCCCGCGCCACCAACACGCTTTCCAACGCCCTTCTCAACATATCTGCGCACTACGACATAAGCAACGACATGTTTGCAGCATTCCTATCGCCTGACATGACTTACTCGTGTCCTGTATGGCGGTGTCCCCATAAGAACGAGTTGCGCGAAGAGCCGCTCGAGGAAGCTCAAGTCAGGAAATTAACGCGCTTCATCGACGGCGCCAAGCTCAAAGCCACGGACCATGTCCTTGAGATTGGCACAGGCTGGGGCTCCTTTGCCATCGAGGCCGTCAGGAGGACTGGATGTCAAGTCACCAGCCTTACTCTATCCAAGGAACAGAAGACTCTTGCCGAGGAGCGGATACGAGCGGCGGGCTTTGGCAACCGCATTGAAGTCAAGTTGATGGATTACCGCGAGCTGCCGGTGCCGTCAACGCCGTATGACAAAATTGTCTCAATAGAGATGCTGGAAGCAGTCGGTCAGGAATATCTGGCCACCTATTTCGACTGCGTGAACCGTTTGCTCAAGAAAAATGGCGGCATCGCCATGTTTCAATGCATCACCATGCCTGAATGTCGCCACGACGCATATGGCAGATCTGAGGAGTAGGTGTCCGTTGATTGACTCGAAGTCGAACCACATACTAAAGCAACACAACAGCTTCATCAACCATTACATTTTCCCCGGCGGCTACCTGCCATCCATAACGCAGCTGCTCAGCCACATCAGTCAACAATCCCGAGGTACTTTGATAGTGGAAAACGTGGCGAATATTGGCGGCCACTATGCGAGAACGCTGAGACTGTGGGGAGAAAAGTTCCAGGAAAGCTTCAATGAGACGATAAAGCCTGCACTCCTCAAAGAGCACCCGCACATGACCAAGGAAGGGATTGAAGTTTTTCGAAGGAAATGGGAGGTAAGCGGCCTGCTTCTTCACGTCTCACAGGTCAATTACTCATTTTTTCAGTATTACTTCACTTACTGCGAGGCCGGGTTCGTCACGAAGACCTTGGGCGATGTAATCATTACGGTTGGGCGGGAAGGGGCTTTAGAGCTGATGGAAGGCGTCCCGCTGTGAGTCAGGTTGAGTATCTCGAGGAAACTGCGGCGCAATGATAGCGATGCTTGACCTTTGGTTGCAAAGGGTTTGTCCGCTTTGACTCGACTTCGAGGACGACGCAGCTGTCGGACGCCGTGACATCGTATGACGCACCAGGTACTTGAAAAGAAACGCTATGATTGGATGTTGTTCTTCTGCTTCTGCTTCTTCTTCTGCCTTTGCTTCTTTCCAGCATGCATGCTGGTGACGAGGGGTTTCGGCGCGTATTTATTGGCGTGTTCCATGTCAAAACCGGACTTGTGCTTCCTGAACAGCAGCATGGTGACTCGTGCATCTTCGGTGCTAGAGTGCGGACCCTCCTGGATGTTGACGCCGAGGAGCTCTCTGGCGAGGACTCTGAGAGCTGGCTTTCTTCCGCTTCCGAATCTTTTAAAGCCGGAATATTTCGCCGTATCTCGAATGTCTCGCGGAGCATGGCTGAGCTGCAGAGCGTCGAGGTCATGTTTGATGTCGTGCCCTATCAAGACTCGGCCTTTTAGGATGTCAAAAGTCTCCCTTTGCACAGTGTCGAATTCTCTTGCAAATCTCATCTCTCTCTGCGAGACACCGCTCACAGCACTCCTCCAGTCTGTGACCTTCTCTCTTTGATTTACGAAGGAATCGTAGATCTGCCGCCCGTGAAAGTCTACTATGCTGACTCGTGCCAGCGCCGACTCATGGCCTCCGGGTCCGACGCCGACCATCTCGCAATCTATGGCGACGTATTTCCCAACCTCAACGTCACTGGACAAGCCGTGATTGATTTTGTCCTTGCGAGAGGCGAGCAGCATGGAGTTGTCCTTGAGGCCCAGGTCATACGCCTCCGCCAAAGCTTCGGTGGATATGTCATTGTCCTCGGCCCAGAGGGCGAGCGACGGAGAAGGACCATGCCTAGGCTCGTGCTCCGATTTGGAACTGTGTACGCCGCCCATCATCGGCCGCCTTGTTTGTCGGTCCCTCAGATTCCGAGTTGGGTCTGCTTGCCCAGCAGCGCTGTCCGCAACCTTCCACCTCTTTGCTTGGGGGGGTGGCTGCTCGCCCGCCTTCCGTTTTGCCGGCGTCTTTGAACCCTCCTCCGCTTTCAGCTTGGCTTGCAACTTCTTCCAGTTAGAAGACAGCTCAGCCATGCTTGCAGCTCAAACTGTGCGCTCGTCTTTGGCGGCCTTTTGATCAGCTGGCGTCGTCGAGCTGTAGGAGCACTCGCCGTGTAAGTGAGATTTGGTGAGATGAGCATCGAAAATGCAGCTCGTTGGTGAGTGAGCCCGGTGGAAGGCACGGCAGTTGTTATGCAGGAAATGCCGATATGCTCTTAAAGGAGCCTCGATAAGGCGATACTAGTTCCCTGACCGCCCGCCGATAAGGACCCGCCTCCGCATTTCTGCCACTCTCCTCCTCGCCGCATCTTTCAGGGTCAAAGGTTGCATTCATCGCCAAGGCTTCCATCAAGATTCACCAACGAGCGTCTCCTTTCATCATGGCTGCCGGCACCCCGGGCGGCGAGCCGACCGTCGGTTCGGATACGCCTCGGCAAAAGGGCAAGGCGACGCCCGAGATTCTCGGCACGGGCTGCATCGCGTGGGTGGTCAAGGATGGCCAACCGCGACGAGCTGAAATCCTGAGTATCAAGGAGACCAAGAGTGGCAAACAATTCTACTGCAACTTTGACAACTTCAACAAGCGACTCGACGAGTGGGTGCCCGTCGCCCGCATTGACTTTAGCCAGGATGTGGAATGGCCGAATCCTGAGAAAGACAAGGCCAAGGACACCAAGTCGAAAAAGGCGCCGTCTGCACCTACAAAGAGGGTTCAAGTCTCCAAGAAGGCGCAGAAGCGTCTTGGAAAGCGGGAACAGTCTGTTCAGTCTGAAGCTACAACACCCCATCCATGGACAGGTATGAACGAATAGATTCGTGGACGTGGCAGACAAGTCAGCTGACATTGGGGCTTCCAGAGTTTGTAGACACTCAGAGCCTCCGAAAGTCGTCGTCTGTTGGACCCGATGGAGACTCACAAACGCGCGCAAGCGTCGAGGCCAGCGCTACACCAGCAGCGGCCGATGACATGGATGTGGACGACAAGGAGCAGGGGTTGATGAGAGGAGAGGAACACAGTTTTAGCCGCGAGGATGAAATTGAGAAGCTGAGAACATCTGGCTCAATGACGCAGAACCCCGCCGAAATCTCGAGAATCCGAAATATATCCAAGGTTCAGTTTGGGAGGAACGACCTGTTTCCCTGGTACTTCTCTCCATATCCGGAAATATTTGGCCAAGAGGACGTCATCTTCATCTGCGAGTTCTGTCTGAGCTATTACGGCGACGAGAGAGCTTTCACGCGACACCGCAAAAAGTGCAGCTTGCAGCACCCTCCTGGAAACGAAATATACAGAGACAACGTCGTGTCCTTTTTCGAGATCGATGGACGTCGACAACGAACATGGTGCCGGAACCTTTGTCTGCTGTCCAAGATGTTCCTCGACCACAAGACGCTTTACTACGACGTTGATCCGTTTCTCTTCTATGTCATGGCAATTCGCAGCGACAAGGGTTGCCATATCGTTGGATACTTTTCAAAGGAGAAGGAGAGTGCCGACGGGTACAACGTGGCTTGTATCCTTACACTACCTCAGTACCAAAGGAAAGGCTATGGCAGACTGTTGATTCAGTTCTCGTATGAGCTTTCCAAGATCGAGGGCAAGCTCGGGTCGCCAGAAAAGCCGCTCTCGGACCTGGGTCTGTTAAGCTACCGCCAGTACTGGTCCGAGAATATCTTGGATTTGCTGCTCGGCTACAATGAGCGAGACGACAGGGTGACGATAGAAGCAATATCATCGGCGCTGGCCATGACGACTCAGGATGTTGAGCACACACTTCAGGCGATGAAGATGCAGGTCTACCACAAAAGTGATCACAAGATTGTCATACCTGAAAAGCTCATTTCACAGCGGCAGAAGCAAAAGCTGAAGCAGAAGAGACTCTTGGACCCGGCGCGCATACAATGGAAGCCGCCAGTCTTCACGGCTTCGAGTCGAACCTGGGGATGGTGAGGAAAATCCCCAGCCTGTTGCAGCAGCTTACGATGCCTACCTGTTTCTCCGATATGATACCCATAGCGATACTATTTCTTGGCTCTCAGCTGCCCTTTGCCCGTGCTCCGTGAATGTCGGCGACGGCGTGAGATTTTGCGCGCACAGGACAGCAAAGACGCCTGCCTGGAGTGCTGCGTCTTCAGAGCATGCATGTAGCTAGGATTCGCACTCTAAAGACATCGAGTCACGTATGTCTGCAAGGGATGGGAAATTGACCTCGAAGCTCACCTACCCTAGACCCACACAAGCTCCAACAAGCTCCAACGCTCTCGCGCCTGGAACGAGCCTCAACTATACATTCGAGACAACTTTTCGAGCCTGCAGCTCCCTTCTCCAATAGCGAAGAATGTCAGAGAGCCGAGCACGGAAGACCGGAAGCCTAAGACCGGAAGCCTCGACTTGTCTCGATTCGCATCTGCCCCTGCTCACACGGCCGTCTCTTGAACTAATAAATCCCAGGCGGTTCGTGCCCGGATGTCGCCGCGCTTGTTGGCGGCCAGCTTGCTCGGCCTGAGTTCGACCATTGGCGTCGCGCGTGCCAGCGATGGCCAAGTGTTGCTCGACAAACATGCCCTGGCCTGCCCTGAATATGCCTCATACGCCTCTTTCCCCCAGTGAGTCGAGGGGACAAAGTCCTCCATCCCCATTGCGCGACCTCGCCGTCCCTGACCAGCATTATGCAGTCGCCCACTGAGCACCGGCCCGCTCGCCCTTCCCTTCCAACGACCCGACCCACGATGCCGAACGTTCCACTCGGACGAGATCGAGCGCGTCATCCAGGATGTGACGTCTATGATGACAGACCCGGACCTGGCGCGCCTGTTTGAGAACACCTTCCCATCCACTACGGACACGACGGTCAAGTTCCACACGAATGGCCTAGACACGGGCTTCATTCGCATGGGAGGCTCAAGTTCAGGGCGGGATACAGGTGCGTGGGAAGGGCCTCAGTCATTCATCATTACCGGCGATATCATCGCCGAGTGGCTGCGCGACTCAACAAACCAGCTGCGGCCATACCAGGCACTCACCACCAAGGACTCGACCATATTCGACCTGATCCTCGGTGCCATCAACACGCAATCCGAGTACGTCATCGAGTCGCCCTACTGCAATGCTTTCCAACCACCGCCCATAAGCGACCTGCGCGTGAGCTCGAATGGCCAAGATGATCTGGTCCATCCGGCGTACGAGCCCAACGCCGTCTTTGAGTGCAAGTATGAGCTGGACTCCCTGGCACACTTTCTTGCCTTGGCCAACGACTTCTATGAGCACACAGCGTCGACCAAATTTCTCAATGACCGGTGGTACCTGGCTGTGGACACCCTCCTCGAGGTGCTGGAGCAGCAATCGCAACCGACATTCGACTCCGTCACTGATGAATATCGAAGAAACGAATACACCTTCCAGCGATGGACCAACGCCGGCACAGAAACCTTGAATTTGCAGGGCGTTGGCAACCCGCTGAATAGTGGCACGGGTCTGGTTCGGTCCGCGTTCCGGCCAAGCGACGACGCTACCATTTTCGGCTTTCTCATTCCCGCAAACGCCATGATGTCCGTGGAGCTCGGCCGAACGTCCAAGGTCTGCAAGGAAGCAGGCAATTCTTCTCTTGCGGAGACGCTTCAGAAATGGAGTGAGAGGCTCCGAGCCGGCGTCTTGGAACACGGCATCGTCAAGCACAAAAAATATGGCGACGTATTTGCGTACGAGGTTGACGGATACGGCTCTTCCATTTTGATGGACGATGCGAACTATCCATCCCTACTGGCCCTCCCGGTCATGGGTTTCTGCGATGTCAAAGACGCCACGTATCAGAACACGAGAAAAATGATACTCGAAAAAAAGGATAATCCATACTATTTGACGGGCAAGGCGTTCAAGGGAATTGGAGGTACGGCATTGACCTACCGCCCCTGGACCGCATGGCTGGGTCGCGCTGACTTGAATTTACAACACCCTAGGTCCTCATATAGGCTTGCGTAATGCCTGGCCCATGAGCTTGCTCATTCAGGCACAGACCTCGGACAACGACGACGAGATCAAGCAGTGTTTAGACTTTGTCCTCAAATCCTCCAAGCTAGGTCTCGTGCACGAGAGCGTCGACGTCAACAACGCAAGGCTGTATACCCGCAGCTGGTTTGCTTGGGCCAATGGCGTGTTTGCCGTGACAATCTTGGACCTGGCCAAGAGGAAACCACACTTGATCTTTGACAAGGGAGCAGCGCCCTATGAAGTATGATTGATATCTGAGTGCTGGGCTTTGCCTCTGTTTGCAGCATCTGTCGAGACCTATGCCGGCTCCATCTGCTGCCGCGAGTAAATAGCAAATAGCTCGAGCCATGTACCTTTGAATCCCGTCAGATGGCGCAAAACATCGGTCATTGATGGCGCAATGGTCTCGGAGTTGGCGTTCATTGGCGTGACGTCCTCGGCCACGTATTTCGTATTGACGTGCATGGCGTCTGCGTATTGGGCGTGGATGCGCTGGTGCTTAGCGACGCACTGAGCAGGGAGGTGTTGTGTATATTAATTGGAGGTCCTTGCTCGGATCGACACTTCCTTCGCAATTTCGAACTTGGTCATCTAGTACCATTGCGTACTGTGAGCCAGCGCGAATTCTGAATCACAGCGCTTCGTACTCGAGGCGACATGCCCACCCGGACTGAGTCTCTAATGTGGCCCTACCCTGACATGGGGATTGTCCCAAGGAAACCTCGTATTTCTCGGGAGCCCAGAAGGCGCTGCTTCAAATATTTCGGGCGCAATTCTTGCTGTGCTTGATAAGACGTGTTCAGGCCGAGGCCGTGATCTTAGGGGCCGGAAGCTATCACGACGGACCACCGCCACCAACGATTCCATATATACATAATTCTCCGAACCTTCGCAATTGCAACAACATACATGGCTCATATACCGACCCACCAATCTACCGGCAGACCCTTTCAGAGAGAAAAGTCGCATAGCGACGCTTGGGGAACGATCCCTAGGCGAGAATCATGCCTGCGCCAGTCAAGCAGATCAACCTCATGCGTGGCTGGCCGTCACCAGACGTCTTGCCAGCCAGCCTCCTCTCCGCCGCCTGCCAGCGTATTCTGACGGATTCTGCCGATTACACGCCAGTCCTGCAGTACGGGCCCAGCGCAGGGTATGAGCCGCTGCGCCATGCCCTGGCACAATGGTTGGGTCGCCATTACAGCGTCAAGCCCGACGCCGAGCGCATTTGCATCACCGGCGGCGCCAGCCAAAATCTGGCCTGCATCCTCCAGAGCTTCACGGACCCTAACTACACCAGGGCCGTCTGGATCGTCGCCCCATGCTACTACCTTGCTTGCGGCATTTTCGAGGACTCTGGTCTCGCGGGTAAGCTGAGGGCGACGCCCGAGGACGAAGAGGGTCTTGACCTGGAGGCCCTCGAGCGCAGCATCAAGAAGCTGGACGAGCATGCGAGTTGCCAGCCGCAGCAGCAGGTGAGCATTTCGTCCTTGCGGGATACTGGGAAAGCAAACGTGCGCCTTGAGAGACTGACGCCGCTGGTTTCGCAGCCATTCAAAATCCCTGGACCGACTAGGAAGCTGTATAGACACGTCATTTACGCGGTTCCGACGTGCTCCAACCCTTCTGGCAAGACCATGTCCCTCTGCCGGCGTGAGGAACTCGTGAGGCTGGCCAGGGCATACAATGCCCTTGCGGTGTGCGATGACGTCTACGACTTTCTGCAGTGGCCGCTCGAAGGCGAGCCCACAGTCGAAAGGCCCCCTGAGATGCGGCTGCCGCGTCTCTGTGACATTGATTTGGCCTTGGAAAGGGCGGACAGCGACCCTCGGGGGTTTGGGTACGCCGTGAGCAACGGCTCGTTCAGCAAAATCGCAGGGCCCGGCATGCGGACTGGCTGGGTGGAGGCATCGTCAGCTTTTATTGCCGGGCTTTGCAATACGGCATCAACGCTTTCCGGCGGAGCGCCAAGCCAGCTATGCGCCGCCATGCTAAGCAGTGTGGTCCAGAATGGGGAGCTGGGCAAGCATATAGACGCTTTGGTCCGGCCGTCCCTGCAGCGGAGGCACAGGCTTATGATGGACGCCATCCGCCAGCATGTTGCGCCGCTCGGCTTCCGGACACGAGACACTAGTGTTATCGGTAAACGGGTCTATGGGGGCTACTTCATCTGGTTAACGCCCAGCCAAGACTTGACGCCGCCATCGAACTCGGTCGCCAAGATTGCTCTCGAGGAGGAGAACCTCGTAGTTGGTCAAGGCGACATGTTCGCGGTCCATGGGGACGAGGAGGGCGCCACATTCGACCGAGAGATTCGGCTGTGCTTTGCTTGGGAGCCTGAAGAGAGCCTTGTCGAGGGCGTCAAGAGGCTGGGCAATGTGCTGACGCGCATGCGGGCCAACATGCCTCACTATGAGGGGCGAGTGACTGGATCGTAAGAAAGCAGCTCAATGGACACTTATTCGTGACTACAATAAGTCATATATTCTGACGAGGCCTTCCCTTCCGAGCGCCGAGGTTCTTAATCTGGTACGCCCCAACACGCAAGCGGCTTCTCATTTCCGGGAGAAAAAGGACATGATATTACCTTGGCCGGCTTTGCCGGCAGCCTTCTTCGCCTTGGGACCCGATGATGACGGTGTTGAGGTGGGCGTTGCCCTCTTAGCTAGAGGTTGGGAGACTTCGTCCTCCGAGAACGCTTCCCAACCAGGCTCTTGGATAGTCACTTTGATTTCGAGTGAGCCATGTTGCCTTTCGTTGAGGCTAGCTCTTGGAACGACTTACCCATATACCCCTGATCATCTAGAATGCGCTTCTTCTGCATGATGCGACGTTTGCCCCTTCGTCTACCATCTCCACTGCTTGACAACACCTCTGCCGGCTCTGTGTGCTCCTTGGCCATGGACGCAAGCCCAGGTTCAGGCTCTGCCTCGAGTAGTGATTCTTCCATTTCCTCATCGTCTCGGTCGGCGTCCTTTTCGGGAGGCTCCTCTTCATTGTCATCCTCTTCCATCATACGCCTTAGCTCTTCTTCTCGCTCCTTCCTGCTTTTCCTAGCATCATCTGCATCTGCATCTTTTTTTTCCTTTCTGGATGGCGGCATTTCTGAGTCATCTGCCTCGCCGTCGTCGGACAGAGCCATGGCGCCATCTACCTCGTCCTCGACCTTCTGCTTGGGCTTGGGAGATGGTTTCAAGGCAGCCTTTGCAAAAGATTGCATGATGCCTCTAGGGCCACCTCGCTTCGAAGTCGATGCGATATTCTTGCTGGAGCCTGATGGCGTTTCTGCTGCGTCCTGTTTCACCTTGGCAACCCGGGCAGGTTCTATCGCAGCTGGCTCCGACTTTGTTGGTATTGGCGCGGCGGCGGCTTGAGCTGCAGGGCGACCCACACGGTCCCGTTTGCGAACGTTTGCATTCAAGATGGTTCCATACTTGGTGGCGGTAACGGTAGGATCTTGCTCTTTGAGGTTCTCTGAAACGGCACCAGAGACATCTGCCATCGAAGCCAGATCTCTTTGCGCATAAGGAGCTAGGCTATAAACGTGAATAGAAGTAACTTCCTGATATCCGGCTAGAACATCTACATGTCTGTTCAGTAAAGTGTGAAAGAGGGGGCCATCAAAATGCACACCTTTCAAGCTCTGCTCTCGAGCGAGGGTGAGAGTCTTGGTCGATATCGGCTCAGAGAATGGCTCTGGCTCAGGCAAAGAACTGCTCATCTCGACATCGCCATGCTCCAGCCCGAGCCTGGCGGATTTGACGCCATAGACTAGGTATGTGGCATGAACCGAATCGGCACGCAGTAAGTTCTGGTACTTGTGAAAATCGCAGAGCATGCTGAAAAGCGCCTGCGTCAGACGGGACCAAGGTTTATGTCACATAGGGCAGTCTGGCCTACCATTTAGCGGTATTGACATGCACGTCCAAAACCCTACTCAGTTGGCGATAAGTAATCTGGGGACACACGAGACTGTCAGCATTGTCTCTTGGAAGCAGGGGCTTTGGGTCACCCACAGGCCGTTCCTCGCTCAGCAGTCGGTCTGCGAGGAACTTTTTGTGCTCGTCCATCTCGAAAAGTCCGAATGTGAGAAGCGGGAGCGCGGAGTTGCTGCGATATACAAAGTACTCCCTCCCCCCCCCC
>JALHBZ010000143.1:0-40305 GCA_024340015.1 Tolypocladium ovalisporum
GGGGGGGGTATACCATAAAGACGACAAGGTTGCCGATGCCAATAATGGTGGTGCCGATGATGGGCGCGATCCAGTGGAGCTTGTACTCGGCCGTCCACCCGTAGATGAAGAAGCCGGCGGGCAGCAGAAAGGCTCCGGCCTTGAGCGGCGGCAGTCGATACTCGGGCTTGATGGTGGGCTTGAAGCGGCCGCCGCTGTTGCGCGTGTCCGCAGCCGTCGCAGCCTCCTCCTGAGCGGCCTTTTTGCGGATGTACCTGTCGCTGGCGACGGAGAAGTAGGCGACGCCAATCATGCTGCCCACGCCGAGGCCGAGGAACGTGAGGCCGGCGTGGATGGTGTCGAAGTGGTAGATGCGCATAAAGAGCGGCGTGAGGCTCGTGAACATGAGGTACAGGTAGGCGTAGGCGAGGCCAACGTAGGCGCCGCATATGATGCAGATGGGCGAGAAGAGCAGCATCTTGAAGGGCCGCAGGATGCCGCGCTTGAAGTAGTCGGCGGCCCCGAGCCCGGGGTCCAGCTTGGACCGCAGCATGGCGTTGCCCGTCTCGCGCTTGAGGCGGTCGACCCTCTTCTGCAGTATGACGGGCGCGTACGTCTCGCGGCCAAAGGCGACGAAGCACAGCGACAGCACGCCCGAGATGATGGCGATGATCCAGAAGACCCAGCGCCAGCCGAGGGCGTCGGAGACGATGCCGCCGACGACGGGGCCGATGATGGGGCCGAGCAGCGGGCCGATGGCGAAGCTGGCCATGGCGGCGCCGCGCTTCTCCTGGACGATCATGTCGGCGATGGTGCCGCCGCCGTTGGTGATGGGGCACGAGCCGAAGACGCCGCTGAGGAAGCGGAAGGCGATGAGGGCGCTGAGCGAGGGGGCCTTGGCGCAGGCGATGATGAATGCTGGGTTGCAATCACGTTTAGTGGATGCGCGCATGAGTTTGGAGTGTAGTGTGTGGTCCTAGTCGTGCAAGTGAGGCGGGTGTAGCAGACAAGGACTCACCCAGGAACCCGACATTGGAAAGGTTATACACGGCGGGCCGCCCGTACAACTCCGACAGCGGCGCAAACACCATGGGTCCGGCCGCGAAGCCCAGCACGTAGACGGACACGCAAAAGGCGGCGAGCTCGGGGCTCGTGCTGCCGAACTCGCGCATCAGCGTCGGGACGCCAGGGGCGAACATTGCTACACGAGACCCGTCAGCGTTGCCCCTGTTCATATACACGCGCGCGGATGCGAGGGCCGCCGAGGACAGGAGGGCCTCACAAGATGCCAGCGGCGTGACGAAAGTCAGCGAGCTGATGAGAACGCAGTTGAGGACCTTGGTCCATCTCGGCCAGTTGTAGGGGTTCTCCGGGTCGTCGTCGCCGTCCCACCAGATGGTGTTTTCGTCGTCGCTCGTATCGCCTGCTACCACGATTTCCTTGCCTCCGAGGGCGCTTCTTGGACCGACCTGTTCTTCGAGGTCGACATCGATTGTATCACTGCTCTGGTCCGCGTAATGCTCGGCGGGCTGCGGTTTCTCTGAGCGGTTGCCGTAGCCTACTTGTCCAGTGCGCAGGTTGCCGGCTATGAAGCCGCCGCCGCTTTGCAAGTCGGCGTCGTGGCCCTCGTCGACGGCGGCCTGCAGCTTGTCGTCGCGGCCAGGCTCGCGAGCTGCCAGGCTGACGGCAAGCGGAGAGCCCGTGTCGGCCATTTGCGGCAACTATGCGTGCTGTTGGCGAAGGTGAGATTCGTTAGCCATTGCTTCGGCGGAGGAGTAGAGAGGGGGGGGGGGCTGTTGTTTCGATCGTCGTGTAAGTGACTAGTTGGGCAGGCGACTGAGACACGAGGAACTCAACAGGCAACCACGGAGGACCTACAACCAATAAAGTCTCTAGGATTGCGTCTGACCCGAGAGTCAAGACGGAAGCCCATAAGTCCATACCTTGAGGTGCGTGTGGCTGCGTCTCTGGCTGTAACGGCGCCGCCGCAATCGTAGCGCGCTTACACAACAGCGACTCCTCTTCCCCCTCGATCGATTCCTATCGGCAACGGCGCTTTTTCGCGCAGCAAACCATGGGACGAGATGATCAAGGAGATGAGCACGAGACAATGGATCTCTAACCTATCGGCCGCCGCTCCGGGCAAGATCGACGAGTGTTGTATAAGGGACAGGTTCGGAGACGCAGCAATGGGCGGGACGGAGGAGACGACTTGAGCGAATTGCTGCGACAACTATCCAGAACTGGGAGCGCCGACGCCGACGCCGGTATATGTAAGGCCGAGGAGCCGTTGCACAATATATCGCGTCGTTGCCCGTCCGGTGCAACGCCAGCCCCGAAAAGAAAGCTCCTGCAGCCGATCCTCTCCTTGTGCGGCTTTCCCCACCCCGCTTCCCTCGGACCATGCACCTTCTCACGATGCATCCGCGGCATCGTCAGCACAGCTGGGGCAAAACTCCAGACTGGGGCCCGCCCCACTCGCGGGCGGGATACCTACCAGATTGCATCAGGCAGGCAAGTCAAAGGCCCGAGTGGGTGCTTGGCCGGGGCGGCCAATGGGCATGGGTCGCGGCGCCTGGGGTACGGGATGGGGGCCATGCATGGGGGCATGCGGCGGAGTTAAGTGCATCTGCTGGACGGAACAGTCTACTCTGGAAAGAAAGAAATCGACGGCAACTCGGCTCGCCACTCGCCCGGGCTGGGCTAGCACTCGGACCGGTAACACGGGAGCATGCCGTGCGGGCATCGGCGTAGTTTGCTATTGACCCTTATTGTGTGAGCATCGTAGGTCAGGCAACGACCGACTCGTAAGTCGACTTGTTGCAGAGTGTACCGAGTAATGTACTTGTACGGTTCGTCGAGATGTGCATGTTCTGCGCGGCGTTTCAACGTCGAGCATCGGATCCGGGAATTAAAGGACCGAGTTCTTCACAGCAATCCCTGTCTCCTGCTACCAGATGCATGCCCTGGAACCTCGCTGCTCCGCTACCACTCACTCCCAGCCCGCGTCGCGGTACCTCATCAGTCCTTTTCTGGACATTTGCCATTGTGCAAGCTTCTTGCTTTCCGTGACACCGAATACTCGCGGCGCGTGCGCCTCGGACACTGACTCGAATTTAGCCAGGCTCTGTTGGCCGCCTCGACATGTCCATCGCGAGTAGCCATCCCTGGACGCTGCTGCAACCTGCACAAATCAGCAGTCAGCCTGTTTGAGGGTTCTGCGTCTTATTGGCGCCACGTCGACCCGTCGGTTGGGCAGAGTAGAGCCAAAGGCAACCCGTACGAACGAGAGTATTGACGTGGACAACGGCCCAGCAAAAGTGCAATGGCAAAGTTGTGCAAGGCAGGTTAGAGAAAGCTGGACATCAGACCAACTATATTCTCAAATCCGGGGTCCCGAGGTCCAGAGTTCGGCAGGCAAGGTCCTTGGCATTCTCCAAGGTCCACCACCTAGCCATGTTCCTGCATCGCGACGCTCCACATCTCATGCCTCGTCTTCATCACCTCCTGCAGAATGTGGTCGCCTTTGCGTTTCAGCTCTCCACTTATGCCGCATTGCTCACCCCTTCACTCCATTGCAGCGCCGGATTTTGGTAGTCATACAAGGACCGTATATTTTGTCCAGGGTGATGGACAGCATGATCTGGGTCCAGCAAAACCAGGGAATGCATCTCCAAGGCAACGGAGCTCCTACGGATTCCTGGGACTCTGAGAGCCTTCGCAATTCCAGATCCCAATCGCCATCCGCAAGGGTGAACGATTCGTAGAGGAGGATAGCCAAGGAGCGTGTCCACGACCTCGCCGTCGGTAGGCATGGATGTAAGAAGTAGCAGATCGTTGCTTGCGTCTGTTGCCACGACAGAGCATTGACAGATGGCCATCATCTCAGGACCCCAACACTGACCAAGTGTTCCTTGAGCTTCTTCATCTCTTGCAGAGTCGCGTCCGCACGGTCATCAAGGATCTCACTTTGCAGCCGCATAACCTCGGATTCTCGCGTTCGCGCAGCGTCAGCGCCTGGCGAAGGAAATTCGCCCCAAACCTTTCGGCTCTTCTCCATCAGCAGGAGCTGGAGTTCGACTAGCGTAGCCATAAAGATGGACGCTGCCGTATTTTTGGGCGCGATAAAGGACCCGATGCGAATCTCAGGCATGTCAATTTTAGGTTCGTGGTCCGCAGGCAGCGAGGGTGTCTGCTCGACGCAAAGCTGGGCCAATCCGAGCAGACTATCCAGCACGTCGAGCAAGCGCAGGTGACAAGCCAACAATAGATTCAGCATCGCATGGTCGAACGGCGGTCGACTTTCTCGGCTTGACGCGCACTCTGGGACCGTGAGCACCGGATCCCTCTCGCTCGTCTGCTCGGCCTCGCTAATGTCAACGCCCCGGCCAAACAACCTCGGGGTGTCGGTGTACAGCGCTGCCAGGCTTTGAGCGAGGAGCAGCAACTCCTCAAGCTTACAGTGCAAGTCCACAACGCAGATATGTCCGTCAGCGTGCGCCCTCAACTGATGCTGCAAGCTCCGACGATACCCTGAAGTCGAAAGCAGGCGCCACATGCGATCGAGGGCCACGAGGCAGTCAGCTAGCTTTGGCGTTGCAGCTTCCGACGGCTGAGTGTCGGGCCACGGCTCAGGAGGAGTCGTAAGTTGCCCGGGCCACGAGGGATCTGCTTGATAGTCGTGATTTAGAGCCGGGAACGAGGACCAATCGAACGACGATCCGTCAACACCAGGTCGGAGCGGACGTGCGGGTGGACTGAAGACGCAGGGCACATTGGCCCTCGCGCAACGGCTGCAGGTGATGGAGCCGGCCGGCTTGGGGCATCTCAGGTTCTTGTCGTGGCAGCGGTCGCAGGCCTGGCGGAGGTCCTCCATGGTGGTGTCTGCTCCCGCTCACGGCTCCCGTTGTCGCAGCCATCAGACACAGTTCATACTGCACAGAGGGGTGAGGATGACGCACGCCGTGAGTGCCTCGGCGGCTGTCGGTCACCACGACGGGATGTTGTAGATTGGCAATTCACTCCATCACGGTTACTGAACACAGGGCTGAAGAGATGGGAGGCCGGGCGGCAGCTTGGGCGGGTGCGCTAGGCTGGACGGGCTGCACCAATCGGTCCACAGCTCCAGCTCCGGCTACAGCTCCAGCACGCAGCTCCAGCACGCAGCTCCAGTGACGGCTTCCTTCTAGGCACCTCGTCCGTCTCCAACGACTCCGACCCTCTCGAACCACGTACTATCGCGACGACAGCCCGTCGTCTTGCGTCCTGGCTTGCCTGGCCAAGCGCCATCGTGCATCGAGCGAAGACGGCCCATGCTCTAGCATCTTGCGGCTTGTCTACAGGCCCCGCGTCATGTCCGTCCCGCCGCCGCCGCCGCATCTGCAATGTCGCTGATCCCTTACCACCCGCGTGAGGGTCGCGAGATCGTCCTGTGCGTCGACAGGCCGCTCCCCCTCACCATCCCCTGTGTTGCACTGCTTTGGCTTCGCAGTCCCTGGTGCTTGTTGCTGACCTTGAAGCATGTAGTCGTCACCACAACTCCCTCGTCGTTCGTGACCCAGACTCTCATCGCCTCGAGATCCGGGCCACAGAATGCCCGACATGCCACCAGCCACTGGGCCGCGCCGCGTCCCCCGAGCGGTCATTTGACAGGCAGTTCGAGATGAACCACGAGTACGTTGACCCGGAGTACTTTCGTATGCTCCGCGCCGGGAACCACGACTTCACCCCCGCCAACGGGCCCCCAAGCCCGGCCAGGAGGCTGTTTCAGCCGGCGCTGGCGGGCAGCTCCTCCTCGCCACACTCTACGCCGCCTCCGAATGCCGTCGACGACGATGCCGAAGTCCACTCGAGCGCGCCCGGCGTGCGTCAGGCGGAGGGAAGTAGGATACGAAGGGAGGCATTCAGTCCCAACTACTTCAAGACCTTCTTCGTGGAAGAGACTGTCCTGGGACGCGGAGGCAAAGGCGTCGTGTTGCTTGTCAGGCATGAGATTGATGGCTGCCAACTGGGTCACTTCGCCTGTAAGAGGGTCCCTGTCGGCAACGACCATGCCTGGCTGGAAAAAGTCCTCATCGAGGTTGAGCTGCTCGCAAAGCTATCTCACCCGAACCTCGTCTCCTACCGCCACGTCTGGCTCGAGAACATGCAGCTGACCAGATTCGGACCCGCCGTCGCGTGCGCCTTTATCCTCCAGCAGTATTGCAACAGCGGCGATCTCCACCAGTACGTTGTTGGGAGCGCCCCGAGGGAAGCCACCAAGGAAGATCTCAAGGCCCAGATGCGCCGCCGCTCCAAGGGCCAGCCAGAGCCACCCCGAAATCTCTTGCAGAGCAGGCCGCAGCTGTCTTTTGAGGATATATACTCGATTTTCAAGGATGTCACCTCTGGAGTCGCCTATCTGCACGCAGCCAACTACATCCATCGCGACCTCAAGCCGAGTAACTGCCTCTTGCACAAGGAAGGCGGCAAAATGACGTGTCTAATTAGCGACTTTGGAGAGGTCCAGCACGAAAATGTAGTGCGCAAATCCAGTGGGTCTACTGGCACGATCTCGTACTGCGCGCCGGAGGTGTTGAAGATGGACGCCGAGGGTCGTTACGGCAACTTCACCACCAAGTCTGACATGTTCTCACTGGGCATGATTCTCTACTTTATGTGCTTTGGTCGGCTCCCATACCATGGAGCCAACGCCATTCAGGAAGAGCTGGAGGATATCGATGAGCTGCGGGCCGAGATTACTGACTGGAAAGGCTTTCAGGACGAACGCCGAGAGCGCCCCGACTTGCCGACTAGACTGTACCAGTTGCTTAAGAAGCTGCTGTCTTTGAACCCGGCTGAGCGTCCGAGCGCAAACGAGGTATTGCTCGCCATGAGGAGCGAGACCAACTTTGATGGAATTGCTAGAGGAGACAGAAATCCAGCACCGTCCACGAGCCTTCGCGGAAGCCGAGTTCAGAACCTGGATTCTCCTGTTCCCGCCGGCAGTCCGGTTTCAGGTGCATTCCCCTGACAGCCACCATGCCGAGCATAATTTGTTCTGACTCAGCTGTAGACCTCCGAAAGGACAAGACTCGGAACCATAGCACATCCCAAGATGAGAACGGCCCCTGGCTAAGGGCAGCTGACGGAGATGCGTCGTCGTCGCTGGACAGTGGATCCGCTTTTGCACAACCAGGGGTCACTCAGCGCCGCAGATATACCTTGACACAGACTCATACCGACCATCATGATCCTCAGGCAGCATCCAGCCACGATGAGGGACCGACCGACGACGAAGGGCCGCCATCTCCCCCTCTTCTCATGGCACCTCCTCTGACAAGGGGAGGAGCGGTACGCTACCAAACGGAGATTGCACTGAACCGCATCTCCACCGTCTTGGGTCTCAGGTGGGAGTTGCTTAGCTACGCCACCCGTTTGGGCGTCTTTTTGCTCAAACTCGTTACTCTTGGCCGCCCATGCTGGCCTTATGTTGCCAGGCTCGAAGTCAGTGTACCCTTGGTACTTGTTGCGGCCATGGACCTGGGATTACCGACGCCTACGACAAACATTGCTGCCCAGCGGGGCCATAACAATCCAGACGGTCTGGTTCCAAGGGATTTACCATCTACGGGCTTGGGCACAAGCCTCATACTTTTGGCTCTCCACTTTGCTATCCTGTGGATTGCCCGCAAATGGGACACCTTGTGCGTCTCTATCCCACGAGACGACTGGGCCGACTGGTAGGACGAGAACGAGCGCGGACAGGTGCATATTTTCCTACACCATGCTGGGGTTTCATCGGAGCGGCTCAATGTGAGCCGCCAAATTTGGTGGAGGGTCTCGGATGACCAGACACGATCCTCTCCGCTGGCAGATTATCAAGGGCCAAGAGACACTAATCATCTTTTTCCAGTATACCATTAGACCATGTGTGGTGAGTAATTACCAGTGACCCCTACGATAGCGAGGCTAATCCTGCAAAGTCAGAATCAGACTTATATCCTAGCGGCGAGGCTTAGACAAGACGAGAGTTCACCCTTCATGCATTCAGATGACTTTCGAAAAGTCAGCTTCCAAAATTGATTTAAAGCTATCAAGAGTTCAAGCATCCAAGTATGCATAGCCTAGTGATCATGATGGAAAAGTAAGCCATGTCGTGTGGGCACGCCAGACAGAGTTTCTTTTTCTTCTGAGACTCTTCTCGTGATTGCTTTGCATGACTACGCTCTATACTTGGTTGCTTACGAGCTTGTTCTCAGCTGAACCGATGGTATGATGCGATGGCCGAGGTTTTGGAAGTGGCCAGTCTCAGAATCCGCCTCAACCGCGCCCTCCTCTTGAAATGGAAGTCGACGTCGACTGCCGTTGGGATCTCAATCATGCGTGAGGCTTCCAACCTCAACGACGATGCGGTCCGGGAACGTAGTCGACCTGCGCCCCTCAATGAAGACTTTTGTCAGCTCCATCTTGTCAAGCCATGGATTTGTCGTCGAGTTCAAAGAGCTGAGACATGTCAACGGGGTTTCGCAAGGAGCCACTCTGTCAGGTTAGGCGAAAGTCAACGAAGAAGAGAGGAAGCTTGATTGATGACTAGGATGCAGATTCCGACAGACATCGGCAATTGAAGCTGCAAGTCTACGGGGGACAACCACATGACTGCGCTCATGAGTCCCTAAGCCCTGTACTTCGTACAGTCTCAGCAAAATCTTCAAATGACGAGCCTCCGTTGGGTGATGATACACAAAACAAAGAGTCATGGAAATGGCTGATGACTCAGACCCCGGAAATTCGGATGTCAAAATGAATGCGGACTTTCAGCCAGCGAACCAGAGAGGTTGAAGTCGTAACGGAACTTCTACGCACGTTGATACTCGCAGCACGATGCCGACCTTCACGCTGAACGGTCTCGGATCCCTGCTTCAAGGGTTTAGGACAACCCCCGTTCCCACCGTCCGAGGCCTACGTGATGTTCTGGTGCTCAGCAGACCGGTCGACATCTACCGTGTGAACCCCACGAAATCTCAAGCCAAGCTCGCCGGATGCGAGCCCACTGTCGCCTGTTATGCTATCCAGACCCGCAGCACGCTACCTACTCATAGCTATGGTAATCCAGCGATACTGATACCTCGTTTGCGACAAGAGTCCGATCAACCGCCGCGACAAAGTATTTGGACCCCGAAATTTATGCGGACTTTGATTGTCGAAATTGACTTCTCGAGCACATTTGCTTTGAAATGACAAAAAGAAAGGCGTGGCCACGCCAAAAAAAACATACAACAGCCGGTGTTCGCTGGTCGTCACCGACCCAACTACTAATCTGCCGCTCACAGGCTTGTCTCTGGGAGAGCGAACGGGATCCCGAATTCTCCTGCGGCTATGGTCGTATGTGCTTAGCTTTCACGCAAACTACATTATATAGAAGGGTGTGTGTCGCTGGTTAGGCATGGAAAAGGCTGGCAGCCACAATGTGACATTAGATGCCTATAAGCCATGAGCACCGTCGCACGGGCGTTATAGTAAGGCTCACCGGAGTTGCGACCTCTTAAAGAGGCGGCAGGGCATGCACCCCACAGCCTCTGTAGCTATCAGATGGCTTCTCTTCGTTGCCGTATCTGACTTAGACTTGGGGGCTTGGCGCCGTGTGAGCCCGGACTCTGGCACAACTAGGGCATTTGGACTTGCGGGAAAGCACCGAAGAATTAGATTATCTGTTGAGCTTGAACGATGCTGCAGAGGTCATGGCAAATCCGAAAACCGTGGCATACCATCCTTGCGACCAATGGCTCATCTCAATGTTGTGCGGCGCTTCAGTGAGCAGAACCTCGTCAACTCTCGGACTCCTTGTGAAGCCACCAGCCAGGTCTTGGAGATGCTCCTTACTTCCATTCCATATCCTATCGCCTTGCGCAATCCCAATCATGAGATTGACCTGTACATGAGGGGCCCAGTCAGATCTCCACCGAGGAGCCCAAACCTGCGATGCTGTCTCAATTTCCCCAGCACGTGAATGACATCGCAGCTCTTCGTCCATCTTCACCACCTGAGCCTCAGCAGTCCATCCCGGCAGCATCAAGTCTTGAAGTGTCTGCGTGTCCGCTGGTAGACCTTGTCGCTGACGCGCACGGAAAGCAAGGATATCCGGATGGGGCTGGGAACCAATTCCCGAAAAAGATATTCCACCAAGAGGATACTGCGGCTGAGCGTCCTTTGCATGTAGCGTAGCCGCGATGATGGCGCTTGGTGCTCCCAGGCTATGACAGTGCAGGACGATGCAGGTGCAGCCGTTACTGATGCCGAATTGCAGCCACAGTGTCGGCAGGATGAAGCCATGGAGTCAAGTGGCATTCTCCTCGGCAAATGTTGAGCCATCTGCAATGACTTCAACTGGAGTAGAGCCTTTGTAACCAGGTCGGTCAAAGGCAACAAAGGGAATTTCAAGGCTATCGCTGACTTTCTTGGCAGAGCATCTTGCGTCGACGTCGAAATACTGTGAGGAGTAGCCGGCTCCATGAATGCCAATGATTAGTGGCCGATGTCTGGGGCAATAACTTGAAAATCTTGGGATGTTTTGTAGGCCCGTGAGAGTCGCATTGTTGGGTAGTGTAAGTGTGAATGGCTCCATCATGTTTGATCACGCCCTCAGCTGGCGGCAATTATATTATTCAGAGTTTCGAAAATTTGCATGGTGAATTCCCGAACATGAGCTTTTTGTGCCTGCTGAACGAGTATTTAAGTGATTTTAGGTCGAGGCTCTTCATCTGCGTGGTACTTGTTAGATGTGCCCATGATCAGATGTCTACAAAGCCAAGTTAATTGAGGTTGGCCCAATGCCGAGCGGATAGGCTAGACAGCCGAGCCGATAGCTCCGATGGTTCGCGCGTGCAACGCAGAATTGCCCTATGTATCTAACCTGTTTCTCGCACTCACTGGTGGCCAGCTCGGTGCATTGAGCACACTCCGGAGCCTTCGGATATCGAGGCCGAGGCGTGTAAACGCCAGGCGATTGGCCCTGGCACGGTACTCGGCAGCAAAATCTCCACCCCCAGTTGATGCTACGGGCGCAACGGAGGCTTACCCTTGTGGCGCCACTGCCAGCCAACGTCCACGTTGGCCTCGGGTCTTCTGGACTTGAATAGACATCATTGCCGTAGTGTCCAGTCCATGCACTAGGACACACTCGTCCGACCAATGTGCGCTAAAAGCGTGTTTGACCGCTTCGAGTCCCTTGGCCCCTGTTACCCCACGGGCATCGACCATCGATCTGGATCTGACATTTTTATGCATCTCGCTCGCTTCCATGCGCTGCGATTGCGACTGTAGTGTTTTGAACAGTTCACTTATGCAGTTTACTGTAATAAATCACTGCAACAGAGATGTGCGTGACAACCGCCTAGAATCTGTCCCTTTGGAGCGCGACTCCTCGCAAATGGCCCATGTCTCCCGAAGTGCCATGGCTTTGATCGCTCAGCCACCGTGAAACATTGTGGTCAGACAACTGCCAGCAAAAAAGGCGGCCCCAGCGGCAGAGACTAAACTTTATTGCTAGTACTCAGACACGTGGTAACAAGCTCGATAGGCCTCTGATTGAGGGTTTGGGCATGAACATGAATCAAGAGGCGCAGCAAAGATTTATACGGATGGCAAAAAAGCGACTTCTCCTTTGAGATATGATTACGCGGTTGCAGGAAATACGGAATCGCGCACTGCCGTGATACGATAACAGAATGCAATCACCCATGGACGAGTAATAAACAATCTGCCCGAATTATACATGCTTGCGTGGTTGACGCTAGTCACTCAAATTGACATCTCCACTTATTACAGCCCCCTCAACTACCAAGGTAGCCACACGTACGAGTAGAACCTGCACGCGAAGGCTTGGGGGGTTGAAAATCAGTGCTGAAATTTCCAAGCAACTCAACGAGAGTCCAATAATGTCGTTGGTACACGGTATTGAAGACGGAGATGATCCAAAGACCCTCACATTGAACATTATGCCTTCATATGATACCATCGCACGCGAGGCGAGAGTGCATCGGAAGCTAAGAGTTCACTGTTAGGTGTGATTCTGATCCACGACGACATTCAAATCCGACTCAAGTCTGCGCGCGACGGAATTCTTTATGGATCCTTGCGTGTTGCAAGTGACGCAGCATATCAATATCCAACAGCTCTGCAGACGGACGTCGGCCGGCAAGAGCTGGCACCGCATCAAGGAGTCGTCAGATTAGGCCATGTGGGGCAATACGAGATGTCTCCGCCGATGTCACGTTTCGGGTAACGTCCTGCGAGATTCAAATTTTTCCGGAGTGCTTTGCAGCGAAGCGATTGAGCTTTTTTGCACATCATTCGAGCACCGTCACGTTGTTCGGCAACGTGCCTGATCTAGCTCAGCCATTACAGGTGGCGAGGTCTCAAGGTTGACGGCCAAACGCGCGGGGAGGCATGTGGAGACTAAGGGCTTTATACACATGGTAAACTACTATGGACCCGAACCAAGCTCAGCCTCATACCTTTTAATAGAGGGAGAATCGAACGATTATTACGGGTTAATAACACGAACAAGGGACAATGGCGGGTCCGGGAACAGCGGATCTTTGTGCGCTTGAAGCCGGAAGACAGTCCGGAATGCGTTTTGCTCCGCAGAATCAGACTTGGCTTCGACACTGAATGACATTCTAACTCCCCCCGACTCCATCAAGTTGCCCTTTCACCATCCCTCTGTTTACGTTCATGTCCAAATCGAGCCCGGGAGACTACGTACTTCCATGAGATACGCGTCACTTCCGACGCTCGGTACATGTCCTCCGAAAGCCTCATACATCCAGGTAAGAAGCAGTCGAAACTCGAAACATCCAAACACGTCACGCCAAGCCAGGGCAGGTTCTGTGTGCGTCATCATATGTGAGACTTGCCATATATGGGCCGACTGAGGGACGCGTTTCTTCACATCTCTCTGCAGTACCCAGTAGCAGCACCCATGCATCGCTCGCCTTGAGTGGAAGGGGCCTTCCTTGCTCCGTGCCCTCATGCCCAGTTTGCAGAATGTCTATAGGCTCCCAACTCATCAGCCTTGATTCTATGCCAGCAACTAACACAACGTTTCACACAGCGAAACGGGCAAATCTGAGCACGGTTTCGCTCCCGATGATCGCCTATACGGTCTTGTAATTGCAAGCCTCCGAGCCATCGCAATCTGCCTGTCAGGCCACCACAACGACTTCGCTCAGCATGAAGCTGCCCTCATGGCCCGGCTATTCAGTCGCCATCATCCTGGCTTTGGCTAGGGTTAACGTGGCAAAATCCGCATTCTCGATTGATTCTGAGGGTACGGTCCATTCAATCATTCAAACTCAGCCTAGTCCAATCTGGGTCCGATGTTCTGGTCTTTGCTTCGTCCAAAACTGACCTCGGCATGTAGAAGCCATCAAAGCGACTGCCAGCCAACTTGCTCGGGACATGCTTCAGTACTATCACGGCAACGAATCTGGCCATATCCCTGGTGTTCTGCCGGGTCCGCCGCCTATTGATGGAGACTATTACTGGTGGCAAGCCGGTGCCATGTGGGGGGCCTTGATTGACTATTGGTATTGGACCGGGGATTCGACCTACAACGACTTGACTATACAGGCTTTACAGTTCCAGGTGGGCACCGGCAAGGACTATCAGCCTGCAAATGTAACGTTGTCATTGGGCAACGACGATCAAGCTTTCTGGGGGATGGCGGCTCTCTCAGCAGCCGAGTATGGGTTTCCCGACCCTCCTTCAGACAAGCCGTCATGGCTGGGACTTGCGCAGGCCGTCTTCAATACGCAAGCTTCGCCCGACCGTCATGACGGCCAGTGTGGCGACGGACTGCGGTGGCAGATTCCGTTCTCAAATCTGGGTTATGACTATAAAAACAGTACGATACACATGAAGTTCCTGCGTCGCTTCCTGCTCATGATAGCTAGGTATTGCCAACGGTTGTTTCTTCAATATGGGTGCCAGACTTGCTCGGTACACAGGCAACAAAACATTTTCCGACTCGGCCGAGAAGACATGGGATTGGATGGAAAAGTACGGCCTTCTCAACGACAACTGGGGCATTTACGATGGCATCCATCTCGACGAGACCTGCAAGAAATATAACAAGGCTGAGTTCACCTACAACAATGCCATCTTTGCTGAGGGAGCGGCATTTCTGTATAACTTTGTAAGTCTTTACAATCTCAAGCATGAAAGCGCGCGACAATAAATCGCTGACCGGTGTCTCCGCATGCAGACCGAGGACGCAAAATGGAAGGATAGACTTGACAAGCTGGTGACGTATGGTCTTGATACTTTCTTTTCCGACGGCATCGCCACCGAGATAGCATGCGAGAGCGGAGTTTGCAAGACGGACATGTACACATACAAGGGGTTTCTTCACCGATGGTACGCAACCATTACTCAATTAGCGCCATTCCTCGCGCCCAAGATCCTGCCCGTGCTCAAGACCTCGGCTCAAGGCGCCATTGACCAATGCACGGGTGGCGACGATGGACGACAATGCGGCGCTAGATGGTCGAGTGGCAAGTATGACGGCCAGACGGGCCACGGCCAGGAAATGAGCGTGCTTGGTGCCGTCTCGTCTCTTCTCATTGACTATGCAAAGTCGCCTGTTACGCACGACACTGGTGGTACATCGAAACCAAATCCCGGAGACAGCAGCAACGGTACGGGCAAGCCAACCGAAAGGACGGCAACCACCGGTGACAAGGTCGGAGCTGGGATCATCACAACCATTTTCGTCGGACTAGCATGTCTTTTCTTCGGATGGATGTGTTTCGAGATGCAGTGAGACGACTGAAAGACGTCGTTGAGCGTGGAGCGAAGCAGGAGATCCTTTTTTGCTTGAGCATCATGGGCAGAGAATTTTCACTTGGAAAATTCTCGAAGGCTAGGACTTGCCTTGGCATCAAGTGACGACGTGAGAGGACTGAAGAATCTTGTCGCTTGGAATACAGCCTGCCGTTTGCTCAAGCCACAACTTTGGATAGCATCTGGCGTTGATCATCACCATTCCGAACAGCTTTCACTGACCGAAATGCTGGCAGACCCCTGGTTGGTTGACCTCCGAGAACGGAGCTCTTTGATTCATAAAGTAGAGGCACTCGGCGTTGGAAACATGCAAGCGTTCAACTATGGAAGGAAGACTAACGAGACCTCGAATATCCCTGCGGTTGTGGTCGTAGGTATCGGGTTGATACCCAAGACTTCTTGTCAGGAGCAGCTTTGTTTCACTACAAAAATCTTCATCTGAATCTCTCCTGAAAACAATCACCGAGCTGTCGTAGAGTGCTGTTTCCTTCATACCCCCTCGAATAAGCATTGATTAAGAATCGAAGTCACGTAGTGAGCGGATGGGATCATTGTCGGGGGTTTAGCTGATGTACAACGTACGAACCTCAAAGTCTTAAGAACAGAGCTGTCTGGAAGGTCACCCACACCAGTGACCCAACACTTGACGAATGTTGATCCCCATCTCCCAAGCCAACTCACCAGTCCTCTCCACAAGTCACGACTTCGTGACCGCCCTGGAGCCAAACTGTTGCCGCCGGTCCATTTCCAGCTTCGCCAAGTCACCGGTCCTGCCTGCTTTCTCGACACGCTTTCCGCCCGTAAGGCTGCCAAAGCCAAAGTCCGGGCGCCCGCCGAGGCTGCCGAAGATGTCTCCAATGTAGTTACTGGGCGCGATGCCGCGCCGAAAGGTACAGTTCCAGTCGTGGACGATGCTCTTGACGATCTGGATGCCGGCGTTGAAGATGTTGTCAATGGCAATGTAGAACCCATCCTGGCTTGTGTTTGTGAGGTGCTGCCAGTCCGATACGTCTGGCGGAGGGCGATCAAAATTAGACCCTAATGCAATGGCCGTCAGTCAAAGCACTTCCTAGACCGCACCTGTGAATGTTTACCCGTTCGCATGATGATGACCCTCGAAAAGTCAACAAGTTCTTCGATGGCCCCCCTTACCAGCACCTCCAGCGTAGCGTTCTCTTCCTGGGCGCTCATGCAGTAGACGCCGGTCCCGTTGGTCCACACGTCTGTTGTATTCTCAAAGGCCTCTGCAAGCCTCGTTCCCGAATAGTACACGTCGCTCGTTGCGCTGTCACACCTGACCACACTCGGAGGCTTGGAGCCCATTGCATAAGGGTATCGTGTTCCTGCATACTTTGAGCGATATCGTCGCGGTCCTTCCTCGTCTGTCAGTGTAGCCTTGGATGCCAGAGTAAAGGCCACCTCTCGTAGGTTCTCGTTGACTTCAAACACCTCGGTGCCGTACGTGATGCAGGGGTACTCAAGAGGATGGTTGCGACCGTAGGAGATGTACCCCGTGGCCCAGTCTTGGGGCAGAGATCTCGGGTCAATCTCGTACTGAAGGGCAACCTGGACGGCAAACCGCGCTAGCGCAACGCTTCCAATAGTAGCATATCGAGGGTTTGCCCCCGCGATGCCTGCAAGAAGAAAGTACGACTGGCGGAGGTCGAATTCGCGGGACAGTACAAGTGCCATCGTGGAAGCGGCCGAGTTAATCTCGCCTTCTCCGACCGTCAGCTGACAGACACGACCATCTTCTGTACAGAAGACGTGAGGGAAAAGCATGGATAACCCCGGCAGAGTTATAGCGAACGAAGATAGATTTCCAAGGTTAGCCTCGTGAAATCGATTATGCCACACATTCGCTTCAGGTGTCCACTATTGGAGTAGCGCTCGACATTTTGCTTTCACGAAGACGTGCATGGTGAGGTGGAGAGACGTACTGCGGAAACTATCATGACGCGTGGAGCGATTCGGTCTCCAACTTGACTGCTCGCCATTGCCAGAGCAGAATGGAAGAATGATAGGAACGAGTTGACTGATAATACGTGGCAGAAGCGCATCTTGTTGACATTTTGCAGCTGCTGGTTGTAGAGGGACTTCCTTTGCGACACTGCAAGAAGCTCAGCTAATTACGGGATGGCCCTTCCTCTCTCCCCTATATATATACAAGGATGATCATCGTCACACACGTGAGCAAGCACGAAATACTTCAGAAGGATGGCTGGTATCAAGGCTCTTTGTCTCGGATCTGTTGCCGTTGAATGACACAATTCAACACCTTTGTCGAAGGACCTTGTTCATTTGTATCTGGCCGTTCGTTGAAACGTTGCGCGCAGAACCCGTGTATGGCAAGGGCAGAATGTCTGCATCACGTTGGAGCACACCAACTTGACCCTCGAATGGTACACAGGGCAGTGAAAGGATGGGTGCATGCGGACATTGCCGAGAACCTAGCCTTGGGGGAATGCTCGATCCAGTTGAACCTAACAACGAAGTTGATTTCACATTTGCAACCGTGTCTTGGCCACGGATCGGCGAATTGCTGCTTGGTTGGACCTGAGAACGGCTAATGATGCCCGAATGGATCGTTTTGGCACCATATTTGAGGGGCACAGATAACGCGAGTGGGATCGAGTATGCGAGATGTTTGCTCCGTTGAGACCTCGAGCCGCCGTTTCACCAGCGCCGACACATTGCCGAAACATGGTGCAGGGTCTCGACGGCCCCCAAAGACTCGGATCTGGCGACGAGAGCCGACGCACGATGGCGGTGTCGGCTACAGATAGGCCGAGGCGGCTGAGGCGTGCAAGGCGGACCAAGATGGTTGCAGGCATCAACAAGTCTGAGTTTGTGGCGGCAAATGGCAGCCTTTGGCCAGTACTGTACTGGGAAATAGTGCTGCTATTTCAGTACCGAGTCGGACGGCAAGGCCGTCTGCGCTGGCTGTAGTTGTTCAATTGTGGAAGAGAAGGGTTGAGCAAGATTGCACACGATTGACAGTGCAGGGTAGCCCACTTGGCATCAACTCGGGCCTCAGGCCTCTCTCCCCCTCCACCCCAACAGACATATCGAGATCGCTGCATCGTCTGCCCTGCATCTGCGGCTCGGACTGCGCCGCAGATCGAGGCATTCATCGGAGCCGCCGCCATTACGACATGAACTGACCGCCGGCGGGTCATATCGTCGGTCCCGGAGGGCTCCACCCGGAGGGAGCGGCTCGAACTAGCGAGCGCGCGATAACCGCAGACACTCATGTGCTCTCTCCTGCAGTTCCCGCCCAGGCTCACTCACTCTCCCCTCCCCCCAAGGCTCGTGCGTCCAAGGCTCGCCGTATCTCCACTGCGATACGATGGGGGAGGCGGCGGCGGCGGCGGCTTTGGTGGCATCAGCCCTGAGAGGCCAAAGAAGGCCTGGGCCAGGCTGGGGACCTCCTCCGGGAGTTTAGACTTGCCGCTTAGGTTTACTGGTTTCGCAGCCACATGGCCAAGACGGCGTCGCCGACCCCACTGTCCGCGTACGCTGGGCCCGCCAGCATTCCTCCATTGGCTGGGTGCCCGGGCAGTTGGATCGACTAGCATGGTCCCTACCGGCTCGTCACTGGCGGGACCCTTCACTTTTGTGGGCGCATGGAGTCGTCGTGGGTGCGCCAAGCGGCCGGACAGTGATGGTGATGGTCTGTCAATTGCAACGCCGACATGGGGATGGATGCACCGAGCGAGCGAGAGTGCGCCGAAAGAACTTTGCTCCGTTCAAGGGCACATCGCGTCCTCCAGCTTCATCCGCGGAGCGTTGCAACTCGACTGTCCCGGCTCGACAACTTCCTATATTCTCGTACCCTGTCCGGCCATTCACCGAGGCAGACCGGCCAGAGTAACACAACCTGACCGACAACGTCGACGATTGGAAACGGTAGTGCATGCTGCCAAGCCCGACGACCCCGCGAGTCGTCCGCGATCCATCAACTTTCACTTGGAGGACATGATACAGCCGAGGACCCAGTTCCGGACCTGCTTCTCGCCGCCGACCCTTCTCGTCCCATCTCAGACCTCGACCAGAACACACAGATAAGGGGGCTCTTGATATCGTTGCAGTCCAATTCCCCCCCGACCTTGGCCTGTCCTCTTCATCCTTCTTGTCGCGAGAGAGCGCCGACGAGACCTCTCTTGCCTGCCTTCCAGGCAGTGCCAGCGTCCCTCCCCATGGATTACATTGCGCCCGCGACGAACGCGCCGTGTAACGAGGCCACACCTGTTCCGCTTCACCATGGCAAACCCCTAGCGTCTGACCTGCGCGACGACTCGCCGCTCTCCGCCAACAAATTCGCCTTCTCCCCAACCCAGCTGCATACCCTCCTTACCTTTCGCAGCCTCGCAGCTCTCGATGCCTTTGGCGGCCTGCGCGGGCTCGCGGCCGGGCTCCGTACCGATATCGCAGCCGGCCTCAGCTCCGACGAGACCGAGTTGGATGATACAATCGCCTTTGAAGAAGCTGTCGCCGCAGGCCGCGAGGGTCGTCCGCCCGGTCATCGGCCTGTCTCGACGGCGACCTCGGGAGGAGTCCACCTTTCGCTGCGAATAGGCGAAGCTCCCGACACTCACTTCGTTGACCGGAAGCGCATATTCGGCACGAATCGGCTGCCCCGACGGCGACACAGGTCTTTCCTCAGGCTCATGTGGATTGCCTTCAACGACAAGCTCCTCATCCTCCTCACGATCACCGCCTCCATTTCTCTTGCCATCGGCATCTACCAATCCCTTAGCGTCGAGCAAGGCACTTCCAACATTGAGTGGGTGGATGGCGTCACCGTCGTTGTCGCCATTCTTGTCATCATCTTTGCCAGCGCTGCCAATGACTGGCAACAAAATCACAAGTTCGAGAAGCTCAATGAGCGCAAGGCGCAGCGCGAGGTGACTGTGGTGCGCTCTGGCAAGGCTCAGAAAGTATGGATTGACGAGGTACTTGTCGGCGATGTCATGCACATCGAGGCAGGAGAGGTTGTAGCCGTCGATGGCGTCCTCATCCAGGCTTGTGGCCTGCATGTTGACGAGTCGCCCATCTCGGGTGAGTCTCACATGATCCACAAGACCTTACCCGCCGACCACGATACGTCACACGCCGGGCTCGCCGACCCTTTCATATTGAGCGGCACCACCGTGTCCCGTGGCGTTGGCCGATACCTCGTCGTTTCGATAGGCGCCAACTCGACATACGGGCGGACGCTCTTGTCCTTGCACGAGGACGTTGAGGAGACGCCCCTGCAGGCCAGGCTCGGCCGCCTCGGCAAGCAGCTCATCATCTTCGGCACCGTTGCCGGCGCAATATTCTTCCTCGTCCAATTCGTCATATACCTGATCAACTTGAAGTACATGGACAGCAAAGGCCCGTCTACCAAAGCCGAGGATTTCTTCCATATACTCATCCTCTCCATCGCCGTTGTGGTGATTGCCGTGCCCGAGGGCTTGGCACTCAACGTTACCGTCGCCTTGGCGTTTGCGACTAGTCGCATACTCAAGGACAACAACCTTGTTCGCCTTGTACGCTCGTGCGAGACCATGGGAAATGCTACCTGCATCTGCTCGGACAAGACCGGCACGCTGACGCAAAACAAAATGACCGTTGTCACGGGCCGGATCGGACTTGAAAGCAGCTTCGACGACATGGAAACGACACCCACCGCCACTGGCCCGCCTTTGTCGAGATCCACCGTCGACCGGGCCGAAACGTCGGCGCGGCTTGCCGCATCTCTGTCTGAAGAGGTCAAAGACCTCATCAAGGAGAGCATGGCGCTCAACTCCACGGCCTTTGAGAGCGACGAGACCGCCAAATCCGACTACTTCGGCTCCAGCACCGAGACGGCGCTGCTCAAGTATTGCCGCGATCACCTCGGCATGGGGCTACTAAGGGAGGAGAGAGCCAATAACCCGATACTCACAATGCTGCCTTTCGAGTCGTCCCGGAAGTGGATGGCAGTTCTCTTCAAGCTACCCAACGGAATGTACCGGCTCTTGGTGAAGGGCGCTGCCGAGGTGGTTTTCGAGTACTGTGCCTACGGTTTAGGCGATCCCACATACGTGCTCACGGCTGATCGGCTGAGCGAGGAAGACAGGACTAGCTTCCGCGAGACTATTCAGGAGTATGCTGGCAACATGCTGCGGCCGGTCGCCATTGCATATAGGGACTTCTACGCGAACGAGGTGTTTGAGGACCCGAGCGACGACCCTGCCACCGTCAACTTGGAATGGCTGGCGTCTGGGATGATCTTCATTGGCGTCTTTGGCATCCGCGATCCGCTTCGACCCGAGGTCATCAATTCGGTCCGCACATGCCAGGAGGCTGGCGTGTTCGTTCGCATGGTAACGGGCGACAACTTCTTGACGGCAAAGGCCATTGCTGCCCAGTGTGGCATCTACACCGCGGGCGGCGTTGCCATGGATGGCCCCACGTTTCGCAGGCTGTCTCCGTCCCAGCTTGACGCAGTGGTTCCCCGACTTCAGGTACTCGCGAGGTCCAGCCCGGAGGACAAGCTTCTCCTAGTGACACACTTGAGGGCCTTGAAGGAGACCGTCGCCGTCACTGGCGATGGCACCAATGACGCCTTGGCCCTGAAAGCGGCTGATGTGGGCTTCGCCATGGGTATTCAGGGTACCGAGGTGGCCAAGGAAGCCGCTTCTATTATTCTTTTGGATGACAACTTTGACTCCATTGTGAAGGCACTCAGCTGGGGTCGGACTGTCAACGATGCAGCCAAGAAGTTCTGCCAGGTAGGCCCGGATGCAATCCTAACGCGCACAATTTGCTCGAGCTGACAGATGCAACTCGACAGTTCCAATTCACAATCAACATTACAGCTAGTACCCTCACCGTCATCTCGGCATTCGTGGGCGACCCGATCTTCTCCGTGGTGCAACTGCTCTGGATCAACCTCATCATGGACATCTTTGCCTCACTCGGACTTGCAACCGACCACCCCTCGCCAGATTTCCTCAAGCGCAAGCCAGAAGCTCGCAGCGCTCCCATCATCAGCATCACCATGTGGAAGATGATTCTTGGTCAAGCAATCTACCAGCTTGCTGTCGTGTTCACTGTGCACTACGCTGGGTGGAGAATCACTCAACCGAACACAGAAAACGAGATTGAGGCATTGCAAACCTTTGTGTTTAACATATACGTGTGGATGCAGTTCTTCAACCAGCACAACTGCCGCAGGGTGGACAACAAGCTCGACATTTGGTACCAGGACGTGCTCAAGAACCCTTGGTTCATTGGTGTGCAAGTCCTCACGTTAGTAGGGCAGTTTGTCATCATCTTCAAAGGAGGTGAAGCGTTTGACACTGTGCCCCTGTCTGGCGCCCAATGGGGATGGAGTATGCTCTTTGGCATAATGACAATACCGCTGGGCGCTTTGATAAGACAGGTGCCGGACCGTTATGTCTTGGCCTTTTTCCAATTGGTCGGCCGCACCTTCTGCGCAGTTATGCGGCCATTTCGCCCCCTCCTCGGCTGCATTACGTGCTGTCAAGGGATGCGGGCTCGCAGGCGCCAAAGGCTCACCGAAGCGCGACAGGAGTTGGGTGCAGTCGAATCTACGCCGACTCAGACCAGGGAAACGTCCGAAACAGACCCGAGTCAGCGATCGGCGGAATCGGCCTTGGGTGGCGAGGCTCTTCGGGGACGGACCGTGGACAGCAATGGTCCACGAAGGGTGGGGAGGACGGTGGATCTGCCAGCCTTGATCGAGGCTGCCAAGACCGGCAGATGGAGGGATGGAGACATCTTGGAGTTGCACCCACAGACGCTGAAGGACGACCCCATCGTGCACACGAGGAGCGACCTCCGGCTGCCTCCAAGCCAAGATCCGGCGCTACACAGATTCATGGTCCACGAGGAGGAGGAGGAGGAGGATCGGGGCCGGCGGAGGCGGAGGAGACAACCTGCGCGTGCGGTCTGGGTGGAGCCCACGCGCCCAGTGCGAGCGCATACTCAAACACAGGCACAGACGCAGACGCAGACGCGGCAAAGGAAGTGGCTGTCGATAGAAGGATTGCTGCGGTCAAAGAGGCGGTGATTCAAAAGACCGTGGAACGATCTGAGGGAATAGAAGACGCCCAACGAAATGGTCCAAGACGGCCCGAAGAGGCCACGGAGGGAGAAACTGCACTGCACTGCAATGGGCATCGTCACATTTGCATGGAGTATGTTGTTCGAAAGCATTTCAGAAAGATACCTACTTGCATATGCGTTATTTTGTGCTACTTTCATATCAGTGGCACGGACGAGATTCAGTACATCTTTTCAAAAACGTATCATCATTCTCATCATCATCAGTTGTCCTAAAAATCGAGTGCTATGCAGATCGTTTCATTGCAAAGAGGACCCTTTGTAGATGCCAGTGATAGGTCCGGGTTGCTTCCCCTTGCCCGGTACGCCCTTTTGACTTGGAGGAAGAGATTCTCAACGTAATGTTGTCTGAGCGCTCACTCCACCGGTCGTATCAACTACATCTACATCCATCCAAGCGCCGCCGCTGATGAGCCGGCGGAACGGTCCTCCGGCCTGCATGAGCTCGCTGTAGGACCCTTCCTCGACTTTGACGCCGTGCTCGAGCACGACGATTTTGTCAGCCACCTGCATCATCTCGCTGCTGTGGGCAACGACCACGACGGCCATGGCGCTGGCGCCATCCTGAAGCCGCGAGCGGTGGGCGAGCTCGTGGATGGTCTGGCGGATGGTGGCTGCGTTTCCGGCGTCGAGCGCGCTGGTGGGCTCGTCAAGGACGAGGAGGCGCGGATGGCGGACGAGGGCACGCGCGATGCTGAGGCGCTGCGCTTGCCCGCCGGAGAGCGCCTGGCCGCCATCTCCGACGGTGGTGTCGTACCCCTGTGACAGAGATGCAATGAAGTCGTGCAGACCAGCTGCCTGAGCAGCGAGCACGATGCTCTCGGTGCGACGATACGGCGAGTCCGGCGCGAGGCCGTAGGCAATGTTCTCGGCGATGGTGAGGGGAAAGAGGAAGGGCGTCTGTGGGACGTAGCTCATCATGGAGCGCAGGTGGTGCATGTCGAGGTCGGAGGGGGAGACGTTGGAAAAGGTGAGTGGCTCGGGCTCCTCAGGGTCCGGAAAGTTGGACGGGTTGTATAGACCGAGGAGAAGTGAAACGAGCGTCGACTTGCCGCAGCCTGAGCCGCCGACAATGGCTACGCACTCGCCCGGCGCAATGTCGAGCGAGATGCCACGGAGGACCATCTCACCTCCTAGACAAGGGTAGGCGAACATCAACTTGTGCATGCGAATGGGAAGCGGGCTGTGCAGCTTCCTTGACCAGCGTCCTTGATGATTGTGGTGCTTCAAAGGCAGGTTGGCGTATTCCAGAAGTTGCGAGGCCGTTGCCTGCGCCATAGTCAGCTGCGGGATACCACTGAGGATGTCGGACGATGTGCCGACGGCGAAGAGCAGCAGATTCACGACCTGCAGCACGTCCGTAACGTTGATGCTCGTGTCCCCCGCCAGCAAGACCATGCCGTAGTAGAACACCAGCGCCGTGAGGGCATAGCTCATGGACTGGTACAGGCCGTAGAGCCAGCTCGTGTATGCCGCACGCCTCAGCCCCAGGCCAAACGTCCGCTCGGTCGACTCGCGATACTTGCGTTCGAAGCGTTGCTCCAGTGTCAATGCCCGAACGACGCGTATGTTGAGCATAGTCTCCGTCGCTACGGCGCTGGAGTCCTGCGCGCCGTCGTTGCACCTCGCCTCCCACTTACTGCTCACGGCAGCGTACCCCTTGATTGCGCCTAGGACGGCCGGCAGTGGCGCGACAGTCACCAGCGTCAGCTTCCATGACACGGAGAGCGCCCAGATGACGGATATCGAGATGATGCCGACGACGGAGGTGACGATGGGGATGAAGCGTCCGACGATGTTGCGCATCTCCTCGGCGTTTCTCTCGAGGCATTCACTGACGCGGCCGGGCGAATGGCTTTTCTTGTCGAACCAGTGCTTGGGTTGTTGCAGAATCCTCCTGAGCGCCTCGACCCTGATATTGTCGACCCAGGCTTGGCCGACCCTCTCCAAGAGATATCGCTCGCCACCTATACAGAGGCCTTGGACAAGAGCAACCCCAACGAGGTAGAGTGCCCATTTTCTGCCTTGCGTATCCTTGTCACCAGACGACCACATGACGCCGAGGAGCTGCGCGAGGCAGTACGCAAAGGCAGGGGTCGACGCAGCCCCCACGAGGCAGGTCACCAGTCCGAGGACCAGAGTCAGCCTTTCAAAGGGTCTCAGCGCTGGCCAGACTGTTTTCAGGGTTGACAAGATAGATGATTCATCGGCCGGCTTCTTCAATGTGGCAATGTCAGGTTCCAAAACGTCTGCCACGTCCTTGGAGCTTGTCAGGCGTAGTCCTGGGATGTTGTCTCGGCGCTCAGCGGCCCCAAATATGAAGCTTAGGTTGCTCTCCGTAGACGCTCTCGATTTGTTGACGTCCATCACGCCGTACTCCTCCGAAATTGTCGAAGCCGGAGGTTCAAATCTATCCGGCCGAGAGAATTGGCTGTTGATGAATGCCGAGAATCGATGTTTCTCGCCCTCCAGGTAGGCAGTAATCCTAGTTCCTGCAACGGGCCTGGCTGCGGACGAGCGCCGCAACCATGTGTCCTCGGCCCTCGTTCTCCAAGCGTAGCGAGGTCCAAGAACAAAGGATGCCCGCAGCGACCAGGCTGACCGGCTTTGGTGCATTAGGTTGGACTCCAATTCGTCAAAAAAGCCATGCAGCACGGATACTCTTCGTGGTGATAGGTCGTCTGTGACTGCGTCTGGTGAACTTGAGTCGGTTGCGCTGCGAAGTGCGGCGCCAGCCTTGTCGTCCACTGCGCATTGGACAGACTCGTTCGTTGGACTCTTTGCTATAGACGCCGAGATGCCATCAAGAAGCCCAGCGAGACCGCCTTTGAATCCTTGATGAGCCAGGATACCGTTGCGCATGACATACATGTACTCATCGTCGCGAACGTTGGATGTGTCGTGCGTGATGATTATGGTTGTCTTATCCTTTCGCCACTCTCTGATGGCGTCCATGACCAACGCCCGACTCACCTGATCAAGGCCGCTGGTGACTTCATCGAGGATGAGCACCGTCGGATCCCTTAAGCGCGCCCGTGCCAGTGCAATCCTCTGCTTCTGGCCTCCGCTGAACCCGTGGCCTTCAACTCCAACGTGAGTATCCAGGCCATTCGAAAGGTCGGCGAGCGTCGTTTGTAGCAGGGAAAACTGGCAAGCCTCGAGAACGTCTTCAAAGGTGGCCTTTTCAGGAGTCGAGTGCCCAATTGCCACGTTATTGAAAAAGGTGTCGTTGAACAAGACGCTCGACTGCTGGATGAGGGTCACTTGATCGCGAAACCACATCCTGTCCAATGTTTCGAAAGGGTGTCCGTCGAGTAGGATCTCTCCTGTGAGTGGCGTGTAAAGGTTAGCAATGAGATTGCCGACAGTGCTCTTCCCAGAGCCACTATGACCGACAACAAAGGTAATGCGGCTCGCTGGAAAGTTGAACGACGATGTATGGAGCACTTCGTTGGTCAGATTCGAAGGATATGCGAAGCTCACCTAGAGAGAGTCAGCGAAAGTCTGGTAGCGCTCAGCTTGTGCTCAAACACATACGTTCCTTAAACTGACATCTCCGACCAAATGCTCGGGTC
The DNA here is from genome assembly GCA_024340015.1 of Tolypocladium ovalisporum. Taxonomy (NCBI): domain Eukaryota; kingdom Fungi; phylum Ascomycota; class Sordariomycetes; order Hypocreales; family Ophiocordycipitaceae; genus Tolypocladium; species Tolypocladium ovalisporum. Next base: position 26,496 of record JALHBZ010000143.1, read on the forward strand.
GAAGAGTGCCTTGAAAACCGTGGCGGGTCGCCTCCGACGCCGGAGGATCTGACCTTCGAAGACTTGACAGAAAGTTGCCCGCGAACATGCCTTTGGAGAAGACGAGCCAATGCGGGACCAATGCTGCAATGCCCTGAAAGGCAGCCAGCGTCGCGTAGAAGGTGGTCAAGAGGTTGCCTGGCGGCAGACCATCCTTGACAAGAAAAAGCCCGTACCAGAAGCCCACGACAAACATGATGATGACGTAAAATGCCATATAGCCCGTCTGAATCGAGTTGCATTGGGCCTGTATCAGGTAGTGCTTTGCCGCCCGTTCGATTGCGTGGCGATATCTTTGTAGCTCATTGTCCAAGCCATTGAAGACTTTCACGAGGTCGATGGCGGTTATGGATGCAGTCGTAAGTTTGGAAGCCGTTTCCAGATATGTCTTTTGCATCTGAATAGCGGGCTCTAATCGCTGCGTTGCCAAGGCCAAAGCAATCATGGACACCGGAAGTGTCGCGAGCAGCACCAACGTCATTCTCCAGGAGTAGTAGAGAGCTATGGCGAGGGAGGCGAGGGCAGTGGCTGCATCGCAGACGAGGAAGCCGAACACCTGAGAGGTGGCGAGCTGCAGCTCCCGGGTTTGCCTATATCATAGCTTAGCGAATGCGACGATTAGCAAAACTGGATGGATGCCACACGTCTGGATCCTCACAAGGAGGCTGGAAATGCCTTGGTCCAGAGTATCAAACCACGCCAGGTCTCTGGCGAGCAAGCTGCTGAACATGTCCAGGCGAACACTGTCGGCTTGAAGCTCTCCAAAGGCAATCCAAAGCGAGAGCAGGGCGGTATTGGCCAGCCAGTTACCGAAACCGAGACCAACGAACGAAAGGCACAGTTTTGACACTTGTTGCAAAGCGCTGTCGCCGGATCGACTTTTGTTTCCAAACTCGGCGATGACATTGAAGACGCGCCCCAAGAAGATGGCGAGGACGGTTCTAAGAGCCGCAGTGACGGCGGATGCCGCAATGGCGGCGGAGAGGACTCCGGCATGGGACCGCTTGGTGAAGGCAAAAAGGTCACTCCACGAGGGCTTTGTCTGAGTCTTGCCAACGGCTGACGGCTCGATTGCCAGCGCAGAGCTTTTAGATGCTCCTGACTTGGATGCCATGTCTCCGTAAGAAGAGGGCGTTGCAGACTGAGTTCATCAGGCCGGAGGGCTTGCCGCGACGAAGATGAAGGAGATGGATGGCGCAAGCCATGATGTTGCAGAGTGCCAGAGATGCAGTCATCATCGCAGTGTCAATCTGTCATTGTGGAGCGTGTGCGCAAGGACCAGGCTCTCAATGACGATACGAAATGGTCCAGGAGGTCTGATTGTATCACAGAGTATTATCGCATTGTTCCCAGCGGTGAGCACATTGTCTGCGTGCGCACTGACGCTCTGCGCGGCCTCTCGATATTGCTGTAAGGTCTCGGAGACAAGATCCAAACCGGGGGGAAAGCTAGGCAACCGTGAGATGCGACTGTCTCGTGCATTCCGGGGCACACTGAAAGCATAAGTCGTGAGTCTTTCATCTCACGAGCCTCTCAGCTCGTGATCTGTCTGTTCATCTCACAAGCCATTTGGCTCGTGCTCGGTTGGCATCCATTGCGTAGCCTGGGAGTCAAGAGGCGACTAGAGATGGCCCTTCGAGATTGATGAAGCGCTGCGAAGCTTCGCACTACGTTTGCTGGTCGTGGCGAAGAATCCGCAAGAACAAAGTAGGTATCGTGGGGGAAGCGACTCGAGGGATCCATGGGAGTTGAGTGGCTTCTGGAGGCTTCACAGTGCTCAGACGCAGCTGGGCCTGGCGCAGGCACTGTAGCGACATCGATGTCACCGCCCACAGTTTCCATCCGATCTGCCCCTCCATTCCCGAACCCTGGGAGCTCAGAATTGCCCCACGTCCAAAGATTTTGCGACTTCATTGCCGTCACCCGCTTCATACAGCCTTTCACAGTCAGCATTCGTCCAGAAAAGGGACGCCGGTACATACACGCAGCGCGATACAGTACAGCAGCGCGGCCTCTGCCATCCAGCGCAGCATCATGGATCCCATGGAGAGCATGTCGGCGGGCCCCGTGCCCAAAGGCTTTGACGCCGAGGAGGCCATCAACATGGAAGAGGTACGTTGAATCGCGGCCGAGGGTATTGCCATGACGTGACGCTCCTTCATATGCTAACAACCTGGGTCGTCTACAGATGGAGAAGCAGTTTGCCGTCAAAGGTCCGAGCCGCCCCTATTCCCACGGCTTGTCCCAACATTGGAGCTGACTCGCCTCCAGTTGTCCAGCACATGCAGACGTACTGGTCCATCCTGGAAAAGGTCAAGGGCTCGACTCTGCGGCTGACCAAGATGGATGACGACATCTACGACCACCTCAAGGAGACCTTTCCCGAGTTCGATCCCGCCGCGACCATCAACGAGGACGAGATGAAGAGCAAGACGGGAAAGGAGCGGTGGAGGGCCTTCATGATGGCCTACGAGAAGAAGATTGAAGACTACAACTTTGGCACCATGGTGCGAAACAGCGTCAAGGCCGAGTACGACGAGGACACGACCATCTTTGGTGAGCCGGGTCTGCGTGGTTTGACGTTGGGTCACTTGTTCTGACTCCTGTAGTTCCCCGGATGCAGTTTTACGCCATCGAGATTGCCAGGTACGCTCAGTCCAGTCGTCAACCGGAAAGTCTGCTAACACAGCGCAGGAACAAGAGTGGCCTGAATGACTGGATCTACGAGCAGGCTCAGGCGGAAAAGGCCAAGTCAAAGTAAAGTTGACCTGGACGTTTGCACTTCGGCGAATGTATATGAGCTCGAGGGCTTGACCGGCCGAATATGCGCGACTGATCGGGCAGGAGATATTGGGCGTGGCCATGCCCAAAAGACGACGAGCCGCGCCACAGGGATGAAATGGATACAAGAGCGACGCAGGATAAGATGGACAAAAGAGCGACGCTCTCCTGTGATGGCGCGCCGCTGTTTTCGGGTTGCCATGCGGTACGTCAACGCCGACCGGACAGATTACGAAAGGTCTTTCAGGATAGCGCGCGAAATTCAGCGTCTTACATGACGGGCGTTCGCGCCCGACCAACACATGGCACCGAATCCGTGATTGAGCAAAGGCTGCGCGCGCGTCATAAGTGAAAGCAGTTGAACTATGATTGTTGCAGGGCAAACAAGCAGTGAGACGCCGTTTCGAGTTGGCAGCTGGCGGCTGCCTGTCGGTGTCACGGAGTTGTCCAAGCCTGACGTTGGTGTCATGAGGTACATGCACCACGCACGCAGGTGACCGAGACTTGCAGTGCCGACAGCTGCCAGATGCTCACAGCTCAACACAACGATCTGCTTTTTACCCTATTGATTGACTCCAGCACTGCTTGCTAACCTGTATTTGCTCGTCACACCTTTCTTCAAAGTCTGCAGAGTCGAAGCAAGCCAACAGGTATAGGCGGTGGGAGATCCGATTGCCTACCACCCAGCGATTGCTATGCAACGGCGCGTACAGCATGCAAAGTTCATGCTCGACCGTAAACTCCAACGCCCGAAAGCGCACACAGTATCCTGAACACATGTTCATCTCCCGAAACCTTGTTCTTCTAGTGCGAGGGACCGCCAGCCCCGTAGAGCGGGCGCCTCACGATTACCAGAGCGACGATACTAGTAGCAGCGATGACGGAGAGCAAAGGCCGAAAAGGCGCGGCCTTGGCGTATACCTACTCAGAACAGCGGCGTTGCAAGGACTCCAGCCCGCTGTCCGTCTTGCAGAGAAAGAAAGCCATGCCGCGGCCAAACCTCCCGCCGTGGGATCGCAGCGTCGACGTCGTCTACCACAGGTACAAGCACGGCGACGCGCAGCGCAACAGGACGACGCCGGTCAAAGCTTTTGTTGAGAAGAACCTGGCCTGGTTGGCATCGAGTCGCGGTCGTCGCAGTGCTGGGAGCGAGAATCCGCTCTCGCGACTGCCTGCGAACATCAGGTTTCGCATCAGCCAGTGCATCATCCGCGGATACTGCAACAGCACCAAACCCGTCAGCCTGAACCGCCACTGCTTCAACGAGGACTGCTGGGACGCATCCGACCTGACACCCCTTGGAGACATCCTCGTCCCGCTGGCGTCGTCTCTCCTCGCCTGCTCGTCCCTCCACGTCGATGTGATGCTTGCACTGCTCTCCGAGCACGTCTTCCATGTCACCTTTTCCCCCTGTGTTGGCCCGCGCCTCAGCCCACTGGCAACGACGTGGCTGAACAAGTATGGCGCGTACATGCGCAGCATCGTCGTCGAGGTCGACTACACGCGACTCGGGCTCGGACCTACGGCCTCGGCCAAGAGTCTGGAACCCGGGCTGGCCAACCTGGGCAAGCTGCTGCGTGACTTTGGCAACGCTCAGATGAAAAGAGACGGGGACTTGCCGCTCGAAAGCCTGGTGCTCCTCTGTCGGCGGTTCTACGGCGCGAGGAATGAGCATGTGGATTCCACAGCAAAGGATGTACCGGCCAGTATCAAGACGACGACATCATCAGTGAATCGAGAGACCAGCACAATGCGCTCCCGCTCCGTCGATGCTTCAATCACATCGCCCGCCACACCTACCTCGCTCGACGACATAAAGAGCCGCCGCCAGGCCTCCGTTGACGCCATCGATTGGGAAGTTGTCAACGCAATGCGCAAATCCTCCACCAGCGCCGTCAGCCAGACCACCCAGGACACAGCCGTCAACTCGTCTCTCTCGTCCGACGAGCCACAGCAGTACTGCCCCGACGCGCACCTCCTTCTGTGCAACCATCTGGCACGCCTCCGCGGCCGGGTCGACGCCCTGCGCATGTGTGGCTTCAGCAACGCGTACACGCGCCAGCTGGTCGCCACATTGTTTCCCGGAGCGTGCAGCACGCCTGCGCGGGACCACAGCTATCGTGTCGCACCGTCAACGGCGTGGCCCTTGCTGCCGGGACAAATGGCATACGTCGACGCGGGACAGGGCCGTGTCGTTCTAGACGATGGAAAGTTGGCGAAGAGCACGACGAGGGGGCTTCTTATGCCGCCGGCGCCAGTGGCGGGATCTTGGGAGCCTCTATGCCTCTCGACCGGCCCGTCGACCCATACGAGGAAGGAGGCTGCTGCTTTGAACGGGCGGTCGAGCGCATCGCAAGGGGCAAAGCCCCCCGATGACGGCAATATCGCGGCTGCGGCAGACAAGCCGGAGCGGGCCACCGTAATAGCAGGGAAGAAGTCTTTTCAGCGACTGAGGAAAATGTATGGCATCGGTAGGAAGAGCCGTTGAGAGGAAACGGTGCGGTGACGCTGCGAGGCATATCGGTTGTTGACCGGCTTCCTTCCACCTCTCTACGCGATGCCTCGCTATAGGCCGTGCTAAAAAGCAAAGCTTGCTCGCTAGACAACAGAAGTCAAGGCATGACTGAGGAGGTTGCCATTCTATCATCGTCTGCAGGGGATCTATATTCTTCGAGACTCAAGGCTTAGACGGAGCTGACCATTGCATTGCTCTTCTCTACATGAATCTCTGCACCATCAGTCTTTGAGGCCATCATATCTCTGTCTCGTTCATTGCTGCAGTGACTGTTTTGTCAACACGTTAGCACGAAAACGTCAGCATGAGAGTCTAGGAACACGCTCGTCGACTCACAGTGGCAAATCTGCTCCGCGCCCGAATTCTTCCGCCCCAAAACACCAACACCCATGGAATCGCTGTCAAAGCCACCGCGATGCCCCCCAGCATGCCGCCGGCGCCGCGCAAGCCCAGATTCGCAAACATGACGCCCGTGAGCAGCGGGAACCCGCCGCCCAGCACGTTGCGGCAGAAGCTCTGCGCCGCGAGCGCCGACGAGGCATACACGTGGTACGTGTCGGCGAGGTAGTTGAAGGTGGCCAGGTACACGCTGTAGATGCCCCAGGTGGCAAACCCGAGCCCTACGGCCTCGGCGTAGCCGTCCATGGCGCGTGGGCACAGGAACGCGCCGAAGAGGCCCGCGGGCAGCAGCAGCGCCGTGACGCACGAGAAGTAGAGGCGCGCCTCGGGAGATTCGGCGGGGAACCGGCGGCGCATCATGGCCCAGAAGCGCGAGTCCGAGTACCGAAAGTCGCCATCGTCGTCGTCCGCGTGGTGTTGCCGCCATTGCGTGTGCTTGAGGAGCTGCTGCTGCAGGATGCTCACGGCCGTGGCTACGGCCGCCGCGACCATCATGGCCACGTACACGCGGCTCGAGCGGTCCAGATCGTTGCTGTAGAGATAGGGCACTACGGAAAAGGACAGGTAGAGCACGCCCCAGGAAAAGGCAGCCCACAGCGAAAAGTAGAAAACAACTGGCTCAGTGAGGAGCAGGTGGAACGGCCGTTGGACAGACAGTGCCATCATGCTGGCCATCGGCGGCCGGTGCTCGTCTTCCTTGACCAGCCATCGGATCCGCTGAAGCTGGGGTCGCGGCTGGCTGCCCTTTTCAGTGCTGCTAGAGTCGCCATCAGTGTCCGGCGCGACCATGGAATCGCTCGAGGAGGCCGTCGCCGCACTGTCCAGGGCCGCAGGATCCGATATCCAGACGCCATAGACGCCGCGAGCCTCCAGCTCCCCATACCACACGTTGAGCCTTCTCGCTTTCCTCGTCAGCAGCACCGATGCGCGACTCTCCCTGAAGAACAAGAACAAGGCGGCCACCAGCACTGCGTCCATGATGGCCTGGTGCCAAAACGCCCACTTCCAAGCCAGCGTCGGGGTGTCGACGCTCCGCACAAGCTCCGCGGCGACCAGCGGCCCGGCGCCGGTGCCTACCAGCACGGAGCCGCTGAACAGCGCCATGGGCGTGTTGCGGTCCTGCTTGTCCCACAGGTCGGCGATGACGCCGCCGACGACGGCGCTGAAGACGGAGGCGCCGGTGCCGACAAGGAAGCGCGCGACCAGAAGTCCCCCGACGGAGGGCATGAAGGCACAGAGAACCTGGAAGATGACGAAGACGATGCCCGCGGCGACGAAGACGGGGAAGCGACCCCACATCTCCGAGATGGGCGCGAGGGCCATGGGGGCAATGGCAAAGCCCAGGCAAAAGGTGGTGATGCCGACGAGGACGACGAGCCGGCTCGAGTCAAGATCAGCAGCCATGAGCGCGGCGGACGGCGAGTAGCTTCCGGCAGCGTATGCCGTCAGAAAGGTGGCGACGCAGGAGAGGCCGAGAAGGACGTTTTTGCGAGCCGGACTCCACTTGAGAGGCGAGATGTAGGGCCTGAGATCAGGACACGGCGGTGTTTGTGTACCATGGCCGGCAGCATCTTGTTCGGCCAAGAGCGGCGTGGGTATTAGAGTGTCCAAGGTGAGATACAAGTATGAGATGGGACTGTCGGAAGCCAAGCCCGCCGGCGAGGAGGGCCGCGTCTGCATGTTGGCCTTTTCACCCATGACAATACTCGGCGAGCTGGATTGCCCGGCGTCAGAAGAGCCCCCGACGAGTCTCGGCTGCGAATCGCTGGCGTGGACAGCGGGGGCTGCAGCGTTACCGTCTGCATGCGCCGCCGCCATGATGATGAGATGTCGAAGCAGACGGCATGTGTGCGGAATCTGGGGAAGAGCAGACGTTTGGGTTTATCAAGATGCAGATTGCGGAGCATCAGCGGGCGAGACAACGATAGGGCAGCCAACCCGATCCTCGACCGCCGGACGGGAATAAGAAGGAGACTGTGCCGATCGATGCGCTCAACCCCACGCCTCGCGACCGGGGAATAGTAGATTGCGCAATTGGTGTTGAGGATGTTGCGGCGGCAGATGGAGTTCAGAGAAGCGAGCAGCTTGCAAGCCAGCCAGGGGCGTCCACGTCCTGCGCAGAATCGTAGCATGTAGAAGCGTGGCAAAGGAAACTCCTCCAACGGCGTCTTGCGGATGCCGGCCAGCTCGCGGGCTCAGAGCAGACGAGCGCCAGCTATGGTGTCTGATGAAAGTAAGTGCATGACGATGATGGCTGGTGTCAACCAGAACGGCAGCAAGTGCGGGAATAAGCAGCGGGCAGAATATGAGTCTCCGCATCAGAGATGGCGCTAGACGGACAGACGGAATGGGGGCGCATCCAAGGGGGATATGGCGCACGGATGGTATTAGTGGCCACCGTTGATTCTTGAGAGTCGAAGTGCCGAGGCCTGAGATGGCTGAAAGACAGTGACTTGCCGCAGGCTGTAGAGTACATGTACCTTGATCGGGTTGCCAACAGGAAGCGTAATTTGGGCTGGGCTGTGACAACAAAGATAATCACTTGAACCTCACTGCTCGGCCGTCGAGAAGCCAAGGGTGTGAGGTGCAACTGCATGCCTGCTGGTGCTCCTCTCAAACGGGCCTTGATGGCCACGACCACGGCTGCAGTAAGCTGCCATAGTAAGATGGTCGTCGACTACATGTACCGTTGGCCAAAAGGGGGCCCGCATTCAGTCGTCAATTGCATCCTTGAATCGTATTGTTCATAGGCACGGGAACTCCAAAACGCCATCGGGTATGCCCCAGTGCCATCATCACTACATGTACTCGTGGATTCTACGATAAGTAGCACCTGTCCATCTACTTCCTCTCAACCCTGCCCGACACGAAGTCGGTAAGTCCTGCACTTCTTATTCGCAAGTAATATCTCATTAGGCACTCGACACCTTAAAGTATTATAAAGGTAAACCTATTACCTTTTGATATTACTAGTTTATTTTAATATTATTATAAGGCTATAATATATACTATTTCTGTCTTATAATAATATATCTTAATAGATAGCTTATAGACTATTATATTATATTTTCTCTATTACTAGCGCTATAGCCTTTATAATAGCCTTTCTTACCCTTATCTCTATAATATCTACTTAACTCTTTATAATTACTACTATTACTATAGTCTCTATAATTACTATTACTATTATTACCTCTATAATTACTACTACCGCGGTTATCTCTATAATTACTATTATCTCTATAATTACTATAATTATAGCTATTACTATAGTAGTCTCTATAGACTATAAAAGCTTTAAGTAGCGTTAAGGGTAAGCTTTAGATCTTATCGTATACCCTATTATATAGTATTTACTATATTTAGGCAAGGCCTTTAGTTATATAATTACCTCTATAACTTTAAATATATAAGGCTCTCGCTAAGTAGATAATTATAGTAGAGTTAAATTAATAGCTAGCTAATTAAATTGCTAACGAGGCTCTATAATAAACTTAGGAGTCTTATTACTACGGTAGAGTTACTAATATATATAAAAATAATATAGCTAAAGGGGAAGCTCTTACTCTATAAGCTCTTAGAGCTTATAAGTATAGAGTAGACCCTAAGACTAAGTAAAGGTCTTAGTATAGGTAGGTATTATATCTAGAAGATATTTCCTTTACTGCTTAACTATTCGTAAAGCTTTATAAGATACCTAGCTATATATAGTACTATAGAGTAGCCCGTTTAAGTTAAGCGGTATATATATTTACTATTTAGCTTAGTTAGCTCAAAGGTTATTAAGTTAATTAAGTAATATTTATTTAATCCTATTCTAAGTAGTAAAAAGGTTTACCTTAGAGCTCTTAAGATAACGCTTTAAGACTAAATAAATACCTTTAACTTAGAAAGTAATAATATTACTAAAGTAAGGATATTAATTAACCTATACCTTAATAAGCTTCTCTTTATAGGGGTTAAGCTAGGTCTCCTTAATATAGCTAACCTCTTATATATACTCTAGTATATATCGCCTTTCGAGCTCCTTAAGTTCTTTCTCGTAGGCTTCCTTATCTTTCGTATTAATAATCAAGAACTAGTAGTAAAAGAATTCGCTCTATTACTTAATACTATTTATATTATTATCCCTACCTATAAAGGCTAGCTTATAGTAAGCTAGTATTACTTTATTAGTATATTAGAGGTATAAAAGAGATATTATTACTAGAAAGTAATAACTTATATATTACAAACTAACGAATAAGGGCTTACTTAAGGGTCGCATACAAGGATAACGCTTAGCCGCAACCAGTCTAACACATAACGTATACAAGGTGCTCAGTCTATAGAGGTACCTAGGTATAGGGTAGGGTAAGCAAGGGAGACCTTAATTACCTAGATCACTATACTTACCTAGATCACTACTAAATAAGGTAAACTAACTAAGTAATACTAATTAGGGAAGAACTAAACGGATATATATACTATAGTTATTACCTAGATAGTTAGCTAGATCTTTAGTAATTAATCTAAGTATTTATCTTAAATAAGAAATATAAACCTTCTTAATAACCTTTAATAAGATATATTATTTATAAAGCCTAACTTACTTCCTAAGTAGTAGTAAACCTTAGGATACTTTAGAAGTATCTATTATATTTTAATTACTCTTATTTAGTAAGTTCTAGATCTTTAGTAATTAATCTAAGTATTTATCTTTAAATAAGAATAGTAAACCTTAGGATACTTTAGAAGTATCTATTATATTTTAATTACTCTTATTTAGTAAATTACCCTTCGAATAACTTATAAATAATATATCTTCTATAAATAGAGTAACTTAGAATCCTAGGTAATTTCTTACCTAGATAAGGGCCGAAGTTAAATAACTTAGAGCCTAGCTTTAGAATAATTACTATAGTAAAAACTATAGAGTACTTAAATTCCTAAAGCCTAAAGCCTTCGATAGTTAGAAAAGTAATATCTATTTTTTTCTAACCTAGGCTAAGGCCTACCTCTATATTAACTTAACTATTAATAGACCCGCTATATAAATCCTTTATATTAAAAACCTCTTAACTAAGAAAGCCTTTAAATAATAAGAGCCTACCCTTTAAGACTACCTAGATAACGAGAATAATACTAATAAAGATAAAGAAACTAATAATACTTTTATTAGTTATAATATATTTAAAGAATACCTTAAAACTATATTTAGAGACCCTAACGAAGAATAAACTATTACCTATTATCTTAAAGGACTTCGATAGACTAGATCGGCTATATATTATAACTAAGAGTTTTAATAATTTTTAACTAAACTTAACCTAGAGAGATTATATTTATAAAGTATTTCTATAATAGACTCTAAGAAGATATTAAAGATAAACTTAATAAAGCTAATAAGCTAGATAACTTTAATACTTATATAGAAATAGTAATTAAGATTAATAATTATAATTATTAATAATAACTTAAGTATAAAACTAAGATAAGATAATTCCCCTAAAGCTTAATACCTTAAGTTAACTAAGGGAAGATATACTATTATCGCTCTATAGCTTATAGTAATTATAATAGACCTATAGACCTAGATATAACTTAACGAGATAAGTCTATAAAGACTTATTATAATTATAGAAAACCTAGCTACTTTACTAATAAATATTACTAACTTAAAAAGAAGTAAGACTAGAAGCTAGTCCCTAAGCAAAGAGCCTAAGTTATAAGGATAGAGGTCCCTTATAAGAACCTATATTTCTTAGTATACTCTAATAATATATACTTAATATATAAATCTAATAAAGATAGATTAAGATAATACCCTAGATCTAAAAGATGCTCTCTAGCTATAATACGCTAAGAGGATACCTTATCTAATACCCTAGAAACTATTAACTATTACTTTAATAGCCTAAAAAAGAATAACCTCTATTAAACCTAAGACTAAGAATATAGAATATAACTAGAGCTCGATCCTAAATATTATAGGATTACCTAATAAGATAAAGGAAGTAATAATTCCTTAGACTATAACTATTATAATAAACTACTAGAGCTCCTTATATATTTCGAATAGTATAGGGATAACCTCTCTAAAGCTAAATAGCTAATCGTAATCTTAAGTAGAGAATTTTAAGAACTATATAAATCTATATATAAAGATTTACTATTTCTATACCTTAATATAGAATTATATAATAATATCTCTCGCTTACAACCTTCGGCCTAGGACACACTAGGCAATCGCAGCTCGCGCGCGATACTAGTAAAACGATTACTAATACTAGATTCGGGTTCCTCGCACCCTCTTACCCCCCTAAGCGATGTCTTAGCTCGTTCAGAGCCGGGGCGGGGGTGGGGGACGGCGGCGAGGCGGCGGCTACGCGATGGCGAGGCGACGCGATGAAAACCTCGCCGCCGACCGAGGAGCGAGCGAGGGCAACGGCCCGAATTAGACCTAGCGCGACGATCAATTAATACGAGAAACGGAAGAATACCTCGTAGAATACTCTCAAACCTCGCAAGACCCTCGAGCAATCCGCTTACTAACCCTCTACTTAGGCAAGGTACGCACCCGCTAAGGGGAGGAGCGAGAAGGACGCGAGAGACTAGCGACCCTTAACTAACAATAGACTATAGTAATTACGTAAATAGTAGAGAATACCTAGTAGATTCTATAGCGAATAATAGTTATCGAAAACGTAATAAATAAGAAGATATTTACCTAGGTAGTAGCGATAACTAGCTAGGCATAGGCGAGGTAGCCTAGCGGTATACTAATACTAGTAATATATAATAAAGAGATTATAATTAAACCGACTATAGAAATAACCGAATAAAGTAATAAAGAAGTACTAGACGTAGTAAATATAGTAATAGGAGGAGAGATAGTTATAAGAGTAAGAAGACTACGAAGCGGCGACTAGAAATTAATTTTTAGTAGCGCGCTCGCTACGAGGATATAGCTAAACTATATAGACTAGATATATAAGGTATTCGGAGATAAATCGATAATAGTAAGGAAGACCTAGTAAGTAGTAGCCTCTAGGATTAAAGTCTAGAGGGTGCTAGAGCTTGGCGAAGATATAGTTATAGAAGAACTAAGGATAATAAACCTAAGAGCCGGGATCTAAAAGGTAGCGATCTTACGGCGATCGAAGTTAAAGGAAATCTCCTCGATATACGTTAGCCTCGATAGCGCCGAGGGCGCGCAACGACTAGTAGACTAAGGTCTCCTATAGAATATAGGATACTACTACTACGAACCCTTCTAGGAAGGCGTATCTATTATATAGTGCTTTTACTACTTTAGCTACGGCTATAAGGCGAAATACTATATAACGACGAGATACGGTTAGTATAGCTCGAAGGGATATAGCTAAGCGTAATATAGGCGTAAAGAGGATAAGGAAGTAGCGCGTTACCTATACTATAGCGGCGTATACCTAGCGTAGGATAAGGGATATAGAGTAAAGTAAGCGAGAGTCCGCGAGGCTTAGGAGAATTACCGAGCGAGACTGAATAGGTTCGTAATCCCAAGCGTAGCGGGAGCGAGCTAAACTCTTAGCGAGAGGGAAGGATAATAATAACCCTAGTAAGAGAGACCTAAGCGAGGAAGACCCCCCGGTCTAGGAAAGCTAAGGAGTCGCCCCCCGATAAATAGGGGTATAAGGACGATACTATCTTTCTAAGGGATATGGACCTTCTTAACGAGAGCTACGATAGTATTATAAAGAGGGGAGTAAGAATAGGCTATAGGCGATAAAGACTAGATATTAGTCTAGAAGAGGATGCGTATATAAGTAGGAGAATCGTAACTTCCTTGCCCCTAAATACCTAAAGTACCCGTAATATTAGAAATACCCAAAATACTAAGTCTACCGATAGCGACGGAAGACAAGCTAATAGATAATAGCGGAGGCAATACCCTTCGAAGTAGCTAGTAAGGGCGAAGTAGAGGCGAAGGCAAAGGCGAAGGCGAAAATATAGGGATAATAAACCCGAGGAATAATTAAATTTCTCTAATAGAATATATATAAAGAAGATAAGACCCTCGTATCGCTCCTAGCGATAGGGAGGGAATACGATATT
>JALHBZ010000015.1:0-54441 GCA_024340015.1 Tolypocladium ovalisporum
GTTACAGGTCTATAACCACTAGACCTCCCGGGCTCATAACTGTCACACTCAAAAATGTGACGCCACACTTAGTGCAGCAGCAATCCGCCTTTTATGACTTTGACAGCAATTGAGCGCAAGGGCGCATACGCCTAATTGGCTAGGAATGCGGAACAACGATGGTCCGAGCATACCCACGATAAGAGCTCCCGCATAAAGACCGCCTCGTCAGCCAATTTACTATGTAGTAATAATGAAGGCTATTTTGCATCGTGACTCGTATGCTCCTAATGATGCTATTGCGCATTATGTGACAAGAGATTTAAAGAGAGAGAAGAATAAGGGTCCAGGCAAACAGGAAGTTCTATCACGGGCCCCATTTTAAAGGACGTACCGCCCCCAGTCTCCCACACCCTACCTTAGTGTCAAGTCATAGAAAGGCGGATTGCTGCTGCACTAAGTATGGCGCCCAATTTTTGAGTCTGACACTTAAAGGTAGCTATAGCGCGCATGCCTTGCAGATATTGGTACCCTGCAAATACTAAAGCGGCGGCACGTCGCGCCCGCTCGGTGGACGCAGCAGCGCTTTCTATCATTAATCTGTATGGTTGGATGACTTGAGGGACGGACGGCCAAAATAGGGTTCAATGATAGCCTGCAAGAATAATAACGTGTGGGTATATGACAAGTCGAACTGCCGCACAGAGTATCGCACGTGACCATACGACTGGATCACATTCCGTTCTTGCTCTTGCCAATGACCGCACAGCCTCGGCTAGCCAGTCCCCTGTAGGCTGAGATGCAGGATTTTTGTACTGTACACGTGCCTTGCCGATCACATCTCCAGACCTCATCATCCCGGCATCACCTCCTCCAAGCCTGCGTCTACTCTGGACAGTAACCTGCTGGGGTAGGTCGAGAGTACGGCACGCACGGTGCTACATTATTCGGCTTGTGGTCCTGCAATCCTTTTGGCTCCGAACCACGCACCTCAGTCGGATTTCGCGAGAAGTCCGACAGAGGAGTTTCGCGGGGGCTGTAACAACTTGAACCTAGCAACCTCCTTTCACATCACTCTCCTTCTCAGCTTTCGGCGTTGTGTGAATATAGGTTAGTTGAGTTTCGTGGTGACTCAACAGGAACATACAAATTGACAATGACAATGTCAGCCACACTCGCCAATGTCGCCGTCACGGCATCTCTCCCCTAAGGCACGCCAGTGCAGAGACCCCTGGTAACACGCATGCATCATTCCCCTGCTGAGAAGTTGTCTTGCTCACTGAGGGCAGTTGCCCCGACAATGTTCAACAACGTTGTCAGGTACACTGACTTCGCCTCCGCTGCGTACGGGGACGACTGTGCAAGACCACCATTCGGCGCTACTGCGGTGCAGTATTTCAGTGACAGTAGCACCGACATCCAGACAACACTGTTCCGCGACGATTGTCACCTCATTCCGAGGAACTTCGTCCCCGAAGGACCTCGACACGGATTTGGAATCGACTCTGGTTGCCTTGTCTGCGACTGGCACCAGCTGCTCGAACTGCCTGGCCCGTTGAGACACGTTTCAACGACCTATTGAAGGGTTAAGATTATCTAACAATTATTGCAGGTACACAGAGGTTTTCAGTCAGCCTACAAGGCCACATCTCGCCCAGTCACGTCTGCAATCCAGGACCAACTTTCGTCTCATGCCGGCTACAATCTCAACCTAACTGGTCATTCCTTAGGCGCGGGGATTGCTGCCGTAGCCAGCTCATCCCTCATCGGCCGCGGCATCGCGGTCGCCACCACCTATACCTTGTGCGTACCGCGCAACGGAAACAAGCATGGGCCAATTACATCACGAACCAGATGCCTGAAGACAAGTACTACCGCGTTACCCGTAATGATGATGGGGTTCCTTAGATCCTACTGACGGTCTGCGGTATGCTCATCACGGCATTGAGTATCTTGAGCGCAAAGAGTCGGGCAATGATACAGCGTCCATCTTCAACTGCGGTGTCAATTCCAGGTAAGTTGTTACGCTTTCCACCCCGGCAACGCTGTGCCATGCACATTGCACTGAGGCCAAGGATAGAACTGCAATGCCGGCCAAGCCTTCGGAACAAGTCCCATAAATCTGTCGCATTCGACTTACACAAACACCATCATTGGCAGCTCCTTGTTCATTCCCGCTTGTGGAGGTAAACCCCCCAGAAGCCCTAAAGACGTGAACGACTAAGCTAGATGCCTAAGGCCAGGCGGGAAGGAGCCACGTGAAAGTCACGTAACTTAGTTGTATCTCACAACGGGTACGAAGCTCAGCCTTCTGAGCTCGTCCACGGTGCCCCCTACACCTAGCAGTCTAGGATCAAACAAGTTCCCGAAAATGTGAGACGCGACTTAGTATCAAACATTCGTTGCTGCCTGTGGGAAAGCCATCCCGCCTCAGTGCGCGAAAAGCAAACTCAACGCGCCACGCCACACGCATGGTGTTCCCTAGGCCCAGGAGCGGCCGTGATGAAAGCAGTCTATCAAGACACTATTTGTGTGCACTGTAGGGGGCTGTCGGGGGCCCAGGAAGTGCTGAATATGCCGCCGTGCGGCATACGGTGTGTTCAGCTGAAGCGCATTGCGAAGAGAAGTGCGGGGAGTTGGCGATTGGTTGAGCTTGAAGGTATATCTGCAAGACGAGCGGTGATGCACGGCCAGTCGGCTGATTTTGAGGCCGTTGTGCAATTGTTGGGGGATAAAGCTTGGACCGCCTGCTCTTCCCTCCCACGAATTGAAAGCTTCGTGTTCAGCTACACATGGTCGTTGCTCGATCCAGAATCATTCAGAGGGCCAAAATTTGCATTTGGTGAGTAGCATCTAACAGGCAATCAAGCACTGCTCCTCGGGATTTCGTCCCTGACTTGCACGAGTTGAAATTGGCCATAGTCCTCCCGCGTTTGCAACTCTTCCTGATGAATACATGCTGCCAAGTTTGGCTTCTTGCTGCTTGAACTCAATTCTATGATCATGTTGTTCTTGGCGTTCGTGCTTACTATCATCACGATCCAAATTGATGTTGTCCACGGCATGCCATTTCGTCGAGATGGTTCCAGCATCGTTGCAGCACTTACCCAGATTTCGGATCACTGAGAACCCCGAACAGTACACTGAATGCGTTCAAGGGAGTCTTTGATGGCACGCTACTTGCTCTCAAGGTTCAAGGCGAGGCAATTGATTTGGACACCGGCATCCGCAGCGCGACGAAGACGAGCACGGAGTCAGCTACATAGCTGACGCAGACTCTTCCACCGTGGCCTTCATCATAGTCTCGCTATCTGGCAAAATTTACGACGTTCTCGACAACATCGTCGCTAAGAAGCCTGCCTTTGATGCCGCCATCCTTGGTATCGGATCGGCCAGCCTCGTCGTCAAGTCAGATCTGCAGCATCTGAAGAAGGATACTGACCTCCTTGGCACCGCCCTGACCGAGAAGTTCGCTGCGAGCGTTGCGGAGGTTGCGCCGCTGGTGATATCGGCCATTGACTTCCACTTCGACTGGGCACTCGTGGTTTACGCGTAAGGTCTGGTCGTCTCGACTGGGAGAGCATGGGTTGGCGGTACGGAGAAGCTTCATGCTTGATCTGCTTGAAGGTCGTTTACAATTTCTTGCCAACATGAATGTTGAGCTGAATTGAGTCAAATTTCATCAATGGAGAAACAAGGCCTTGCCGACGTTTTCCAAGCTATAAGCGTCTGAATAATATCTACTGAGTCCGGATGCTGACAGCGTTGCGTGTATGGGTGGCTTCCCAATCTGAACATATCGGATGCCGCTATTGATGCCAAGCAGCTTTGGACTTTACCAGTGCCGTTGTTGATGGAATGCCATGCCTACTCCGTATCAAAAAGCTGCGTACGCTGCTTTCAAATCAACTACGAGTACTGTAAGAAGGGCGAAATGCATTCAAGCAGGGATCACGGAGTGCCGTGGTGCCATTCCCGACGCTGAAAAAAAGCAACGGTCCTCAACAAGAGATCATGGTGGAGGAACTTATTTGATATCCCATGTCTTCGCAAAAATACCCATTCTTGGAAACGAGAGGTCAATCACGTAGCCGACAGCTTGGGGGAGTGCTGCTTGAAGCATTGTAATCCGATAGTGGCCTGGTTCTCCTCAGCACGACAAGGTGACAGTATGCATTGCTAATTGGCGATGTAACACTCCACATTATAGCTGCACCTTCCCGGCTGACAGTCCGTCGTTGCTACCCGCCATTCCCTGCTTCGGCAGTTCTTGTGCGAGGCCTGAAGGCTTCTAAGCTGAGCTGGAAATCGGAATGTTACCCGCAGCTATGCCTCAATAATGACCATCCAGCGATTCCTATGCGCAGGACTTCAAGGCTGACGAGCTCCTACAGGACGCTGTGTAGGCGCTAAGCTATATCAACCGAGACGATTCTCTACGGACGGCGTGGGAGTAGTCGTCCAAAAGCCCTGCTCAAACTGCAATGACCGATGTCAGCGGCGACAGAGACAAACCGGTAGACGGAATCCTCCAAGAATGGGTTGTGGTAAAAGGTTGTGTAAGAACCGCTCATCGTTCTGCCACTCCCAAGTCAATTCCTTTGCTCATCTACTTGCACGCGCGCGTGTAACAGAATGCAAGCGAGTAGCGGACTATCATTCCACCCCGGTTCTGGAAGGCGGTCTGTTAGAGTACGGAGTACTATTTCCATAGATTAATAGATATTGTAGATAAGCCATGTAGGAATCATCAGCCCTTATCCATCTACTCGTATATAGGATCGCTGACGGAGATGCACTGACAGACGGCTTTCATGTGGTCTTAAATTTCACGTACCTAGCTCTCGCTTATTCTGTCTCTGAAGCGCCTTGCCTGAGGCTTTGAATATGCCCTGTAGCTTAGTGCCACACGCAGCACAAGTCGGGTCATGCTTATATCTCCGTAATGCACACCCCTCGCAGAAGTAGTGACCACAAGGCGTCACCACTGGATTATTATACAGTCCTTGACATATAGTGCAGCTAGAAGGCGCACTCTTCCGTACCTCGCCATCCGTTTCGTCATCGTCAGTCGCCCCCTTGTGCCCGAAGCCCCCAACGACTGTACCCTTGGGATTCCTCCCTTGAGTGGCTGCCTCCCAGTCTTGGTCTAGCTGCCAACCTTGCTTGTAGTCTTCCCGACTGTGCAAATACTTGCAATTATCCCCAAATCCACAATATCCCGACTTTTTGAAGTCTTTGCAGACGTCGGGCTGGAAGTCCTGTATGGTGATGGTACGTACGTTTGTTGGTGCTTTGATCGGGCCATATGGTCGTGATGCTCTCTTCGCATCGCCGTCGTACGATGGGGCCTGCTTCGTTGCATCGTCTGCGTTTGAGAGACACGCATTACGATCTGCGGAGGCTTGAGTGGCGAATACTTCGTCATGTGCAGAGCGTTGGTCCCTCGATGAAACCGTGGCCATCGCCTTCGTTCTCCTTCTCTTCACCCTCTGCCCGCTTCCGCTGTCGGACGAGCTCGCGTCGTCGTGGGCTTCCGGTTCGGTCGAGGAAAGAGAGGCTCCAAGTGGTTTGCGAAGATTGACTCTGGCCTTTCCGACTCGCTTCTTGAATGTGAGCACTTTTGCTCCATCAAGAGGAGGGTTTGGTCGTTCTGCCATATTGGATCCAAGGGAAGACGGCAAGAGGAATGAATGCAAGGTAAACTGCTCTTCCGAGACTTGCGCTGATAGTGGCGGTGTATGCCCCAATTCTTGGAATGATGAGAGAACGAAGAAACGCAAGCGTTCGAGCCTCTGTGCGTGCAAGACGGTAGCCCAACGGAACTTTGTTATATAATCAATCAATGCTGCTGGGGCGCCCAATACCGCCGCGGTCCATGCAGCCGCAGGTTCGCACAATTAGTCAGCAGCGTCCACCGTAACTTTCCCGCTGTGCCAGTCTAAGCTGGGCTTCTACTAAAACTCCGTGCATCAATGGACAACACTTTGCGCGTCGTCTATGGCCCTCCGCACGGTATTTGCTGTAGGTCGGTAAATCTTTTAATGACTCGCTTGCGGCTGGCTCGTTAGCTGGTCTGCCACCTGGTCCGCTGGCTGGTCTCATAGCGGTGGCCCTTCGAGGCACGGGGGCCCCGTGCGCCCATTGGGTCCCCTCGCGTCAGACACAGGCCTGGATTTACCGCCAACGCGTCAGTAGTCTTCGCGAGCCTTCCCATCAAATAGAATGAAGCGTGCCGTGAGTTCTCTCACATCTGAAGTCAGACCTGTGCTATTGCTTGGCGACCTACAAAGTATCCTCGGGATTCAATCCATTTCAATATCCACTGAATCGAGCTGCTCTTGAGATACCGGGGCTTCAGTAGGTTCGACAACGGGTCTCTGGCATACAACCACGTCGTGATCGCCGCGCCCCTACTATTCATTTTCCTTCCCAAGGGTCTCCCGAGTTCTTAAGAGGGAATTGGGTCTTTACGTGCGGCCCACTGCTCCAAGATGGAAGGTCCCAAGTTTGTTAACCTCATTTACGACAACGTGTACCCTTCTGGACTGCTGATCACATGCAGCTTCACCGACCCAGCTCGAGTGGATAGTAGCCCACTTGAAGTAAGAGACGCAATTCCCAGTTCTGGAGCTCGACCCCAGCAAAGCTGATTTGGCAGTCATGCGATGGCATCGACAATTCCGATACCGACTCTACCTTGTCCGAGGTTGATTCCTGCTGCTTGGAATGGACTGACGAAGAACTTGTGGGTTAAGCCTACCCTGTCGCGAGCCGAACACTGAATATCACCTAGGGTGTCTTTCCTGACGTCGGACTGCACCACGACTCGGGCGAGTGCTCGTACGCCTCTAAGCCAGACTCATCATTGACTTGGAAAGAGCTGCAAGAGCATGTCAACTCGTGCCCCTCCTCAGCGTCACAACCAATCTCTCTGAAAGTCAATGCACCAACACATCTAGAGCCAAATGGTTCCAATTTGTATTGCGCGCCCTGTGACAAGACTTTCTTGGCCGGCGTCTCATTTCGCATCCATGATGAGGCACATCACGGACAAAGAGATCAAAAATGTCAGGTGCAAAACTGTTCTGTCTCTCGCAACGCTCTGTTTATGAATAGTTGGGAGATGAAGATTCACGCCCTTTCATGCTGCAAGGAGCTCAAGAAATGCCCACTACCACCTTGCTCTTTCGGCCGCCGACGTCGTACGGAATGCCAATGGTCATCACACTTTGCCAGGCGTCACGACATCCATGCCACATCACTAAAGAGTCTGTTACGTTGTGATCTTGAGGAGCGTCGAGGCTCGGTGGGGATGGTTGATCCACAGCGGGTTTACCTGAATCTCCATGGCTCCGGTGAAACCTCTAGGCGGCTAGACGTGCAACAGCAACTGCTACAGCCGGTCGACCCTGAGTTGCTTGGCCATTCGCTGCCTACATGGTTAACAGGCGATGACCCAACAATATCTCGCGAGCACAGTAGACTACTGTGTGATGATAAACGGCCACATGAGCAAAGTCTTCGCCTGCTTGCCGAGGTAAACACACTTCCTGCGTCGTTTCCTGCGGTTAGCTGATCTGAGATAAGCTGAGCATTGACGAGTCTACTTTCGCAAACGGAGCCGTCTACAAAATAAATGTGGCGAGACTAAGTAGATAATACGTGCGGTCCAAGTTGCGATGGTCGCTTACATTTTCCCAGTCACGAATATGAACGTAAAATCGTTGTGGTGCAGGAGCGGATATGTTTGTCTAGGTGCCTCAGAATCTCTCCAATGTCCCTTCCGTCATCATATTACCCTACGTACAGCTAAAATGGCCAAGACCCCACGAGTCTCGAGTGTTGGGTTCCACCAATTGGTCTATAGCCTCCCCAAACGATGTGCAGCATGCTTAGCGCTGCGCCAAAGTATCGGAGCACTATTTCGTTACGGGTTTTGGAGAGAGAGCACTCAGATGAGTCAAGAGAGATGCTCAAGGATACAGTGCACAGGCTCCCCTTTCTGCAACACCGACATTTGCGAACAACACGCTATAGAAGCTGCTAAAGAGGTGACTCATGCATCTTTTAGCACGTTCCCCGCAGTTGTCCGTCTGGCTTCAACGCAAGATTCATGGCTTGGTATCAGAACACCGGAGGATGCAGCAGCGTTTCTCAGGGACGCCAGCCGAGAACTCCCGGCTTACGACCAGCACGATCAAAAATTCATGACTTGCCTCCTTGAGGGTGGACCAGCATTCTTCACGGATACGGAGTTCGTTCCAGGTATCCGGCTCCTTACTCAATTTGCTTTGATGAGCTCGAGCCGGAAAATATGCATCAGCGAATATGGCAGTGCGACAGTCGCAGGTGTCTGGGAATTAGCCATGAGAATGAATCGCAAACCTCTCAACAGATTGCAGGCCGGTTCTCTACGCAAAGCCTTCGGACCACCATCCCAAAACCCACCCCGGGGTAAAAGTATGGGATGGCTCGCTGCCCAATGGATCGCCCTGAAAGAGCAGTACCCCGACATGATGGTAGCCGAATGGAGTTTGTTTCGATGCGACGAACTGAATTACCGAACGGCTTTTGCAGACGCTGGTTTCGATCCTCTATCAATTCTGCCGCCAACTTCAAATTGGATACAGGCGACCATTTGTTGGCAAAATTCCCCAGGGGGACTTTGCAATATGTCATTGGCATACGTCTGTGCACTCTTTGCTCCGTCTCACGTAGTTTGGCAATGGCATGACGCATTGGCAGACACCTTAATGCTCCACGATCTGACTGTGGTTCGGGCTTTGAAAAACCGACACGGCACCGTCAATCTACATCAGACTCCAGAATCTGTGCAGAGGGTATTTTCGAAGTATCATGCGGAGCCAGTCAGACTGCTTCCCGTATTACCCCCCCTGAACAAGGCGTGGAGTCGGGAAGAAGAACGCAAATGCTTCGAGATAGTTGCTGAAGTGCACGACAAAGCGGAGTCGAGCTCGATGACTGAACTTTTGGCCAGAAGCTGCCTTCGTCTGGCAGAGAAGACAGGGTCGTTCAGGACGTTGGGTGCCATCTTCAGCAGGTGGGATCGGAGAGTAAGGAGACTGCGCTCTGAAATGTCTTACGCTGACGCCGACGAGAATGCCGTTATGATGAGCCATCTACTTGAAAGGGTGAACCGGGAAAATGGTCATCGACGAGAAGTGTTTCATGATAGATCAGGGTTATTCGAAACAGCTGAACGATTGGAATCTGCTCAGCGATACATCAAACCCATTATCGCCACTGTCTTGGAGCGTTTCGATTACGCTGGAGTTCAAAAAGTTCCCAAGCGCTCGGACACTTCATTCTGGCAAGAATGCCGTCGCCGGGCCATGAAGGACATGCTAGACATTGAAGCATTATCTGTCTCGGATTTGGATCGGGCTCTGATGTCGGAGCGGCAGAGAGCTCTTTCACAGTGTGCTACCTCGGATTGCAGAAACAACAAAACTTTGACAGGCGCGTTCTGTTCCATCTGCAGCAACCAGACCAAAAACAAGACATGCGCTGGCGAGGGGTGTACGAAGCGCACCGGCCCGAAAACCTACTGTCACAAGTGCTTTGTTCTTCGCAAGGGAGAAAGAAAATGCGCCACTAATGGCTGTCGAAGCCTCGCAGATCACGGTCGGTTCTGCAGCCCATGCATAAAAATCCGTCATAAAGACAAAGTCTGCGCTACAGAAGGTTGCGGTAGGCCGGCATCATTACAGAAGTACTGTAACCCATGCAGATACCAACTCGAAAAAAAAGCGTGTGTAGTGGCTGGTTGTCGAAACAAGACAAGGGGGCCGTTACTGTTCGCCCTGCATTCGAAAACGAAGAGCAGTTAGAGTTGGGAACTCAGTCTGCTCGACAGTCCCTTGCGGAAATAAGGCGCAATGCGGCAGGTATTGTGACGGTTGCAGAAAACGCCGCACCAAAGGATTGTGTGTTGTGCGACTGTGTGGGAAGCTAAAAGGCGATGAAGAATATTGCTCTGATTGCAGCCCTTTGCCTGAAAGGGCTGAATACTAATTGAATCATCTTGCGCATCATCTTTTGCTGCTGCAGAGCATTCGAGGAATGCCCATGACAGCGCCATCACGGCCTATCCAAGCCAATGTGTAGTGTGCAGCCGGTGAAGACAACGGAGATGTTTCCTATCGCAGCGGACTATAAGGATCGATTGCGCGTTGATACCGGTGGCCAGGTACGTGCAAAAGGGAGGTAAGACGACCGCGTCCGTAAGAAGGGAAATTGGCGGGTGTTGAGCGTCGCCCTTTCTCTTCAAGGCCCGCCTCGTTGATATCCGTCTGTGGCAGAGCAAGGCACAAAGCAGCTGCACTTGGCAGCCGATCACAACGCCATTCTATTAGCGGCATCCATTGCTCGTGAGCTCTTTGATGCGTACGGTACGTCGCAGCCGACATTTCGGTTCAGCGATATCTCTACGGTTGAACCACAACGCAGTCGCTTTGATAGCAAGAACTCATCCGACGGCGATGCGTTCCAAAGAAGGTGGGCACTCGCGGTCATAAGCAGGGCTCGTAAGCCCCTTGTTAATGAGCACAACACCAACGCGCGCGTCACGACGTCTCGAAAGGCCTGCGATAAGCGGGCCATATAGCAATGCAGCTGTTTCATAGAACTAATTAGCTTGGGCTCTTAAAACAGCGACGATGCCTCAAAATTGAGCATTTCTTCACCTTGAATGTAGACCCATGAGGTACTGTATACTGTCCTCACCACATGCGGAATACCTCGTAGGCACGTAGCTCGTGCCCTCGCCAGGCTACCTTGTGAACGAGATGTCGAATGGATTCAATATTCTCGTACGTAGTCTTTTTGCATGTGGCTTCGTGATTCGGTCATCACATACACGCCCCAGGCTCTAGCCGAGAAACATCATGATGGCGCCGCAGAACTCCGCTGGATATCCAGCCAAACTGCGGATCCTTGGCACTGAGCGGGCAGACGATTTAGCTAAGGCGGCCGGCAACCTGTCTGACACATTCTGATTCTGGTCCATCCGCGTAGGGCTGCCCGACAGCGGCTTAAAAGCGCATTTGAAGCCTGTTGGGAAGAGTCTGTACCCGATTAATATAGGCCCACTGCCTCTCGAACTGGCGGCCGACTCTCTGCTGGAGCTCGAACTTCCTCGTCCGCTTCTCCACCACCTGCTAGCGATGGGAAAGCCGTTACGGAGACTTTGCGAGCTACTGCGAGAGATGCAATCGCGACGACGCGCGATTGACGTGCTTATGTGGCGGACGAAAAGTACCAAACTACAGTCAGCGGTCAAAAGCCTGCGAATATTTTTGGTGGCTATACCGCGGGGTGCTATTCATAGATCTTGAACCCTAATTGTATCTCTTCTAATGTCGAAAGATCATGCCGCGGTATCGGATGAGGTAAGTCCCCTTACCGACTGGGGCACTCAATCGCGCAATAGGGCGAGACTTCGATAAGTTCGTTACCCTAGCGAAGGCAAGCTCGTTCTTCGGACGGTCTATGCTCGCTACTGGGCGAATCATAGGTCAATTAAGGCTACTTTCGCAGTCTCCGATGGCGGTCTTATGAAGACCTAAAGAATGGCTTACCCCAGTGTCGGACCTGTACATACCACCCGCTGATAGGGACCTTTCTCTAGTTTATAAAGATAGGAGGGCGACCGCTACTAGGTGCCGACGCTTTAGGTGGCCTCGATAGTGAGGGGCAGGGCACGAGTGCCCGTTAGCTGAGATGCACGTACGTCCAGCCCCACTTGGTGGGCGCAATAGCGCTTTTTATCATTAATATGTATGAGTCTTCACATCTTCTACGTAAGGCCGATAGAATATCCAAGCAAAAGTAGGAGCCGCCGATCTGGACGTGAGAGTGGGTAAAAAGTGCATAGCACTGTTATGGTGTCGAACAAGGAGCGTTAGCTTCCGTGGCACCTTTCACGTTCAAGTTTGAGTCAAGGCATTCTCGACGGGCAGTCCAACCGGATACACTCAGTTGGCCAGATTCAATCGGTGAAATGCAACGGCAAGCGTTGGCTTGGAATGACTGATAATCAAGACGACGGCTCGTCGCTTGCAGTTACAAGCTACTGCTCGCTACAGTATGTTCGCTGCATATACGAAAATTTTCCGATATCGTGAAGTTGTTGCAAGGGACGTTATAAGTCCGCTTGCAAGACAGCCACGGCTCGTGTAGCGTTCGTAGCCCTAATGAGGCAAGAAATGATGGTTTTGTCCGCGCCTCAATCGGCAAGTTAGCTTGGAACACGGCGTCTCGGCACTGTGGCTGCGGCGCTTACCATACGAAGCCATCTTGACATTCACGTGATGTTCGTCGAGTATTGAGAAAAACCGGCCGACGATATATTTGTTCCTCATGTTTGCACCAACGAGGCTGAGGATGGCCATGTCCCCCATAAGCCTGACTTCTCCGCAACTTGCTAATTTTTGCTTCGCAACTGCAAAATGATCCACCTTTGTGGCTCCGAAGTCAATGGCCAGAGACATGCATTCGCTGCCAATCGACATGAGTAAGATGGCTATCGAATGCTCATGAAGTATCGAGAAGACTCGTGCGAAGAGGCTGCGTGAGATAGAACGATCCTTCAAGCGAATATCGACGGCCATGATTTGATCTTTGATCGTGATAGCTGTCGGCCGCTCTGGCTCTCCTACCCGTAGCACGGGAATGAGGAGCGGACAGCCTTCTGTTGAAAGGCCGAGAGCAGGGATGCTATGGCTGCCTGTACAACGTGCGCTGTTGCCACTCAGCGTGTATATTGGTATCGGCTGTTGCTGTTGCATTGCCATTCTTTTGCTGCGGACGCTGAACCAGAGAGTCTGGAATTGTCAGCTCTCAAAGAAGTATTTGACGGCAGCAATGCTTCCGCTCAGCCTTCAACAGATTGCAAGCAGTGACAAGGTTTCCTTGCTGGAGCCGCCGCTTCTCGGCGCCTGTGACTACATCGCGTACTGGAGCGCATAAATTGGCTCCTCCTTAAATTCGTGAAAATCGTGTACTTTGGCGTAACGCTGTGTATGTATGAGCTGCAAATCAGACATGCAAATTAAGGGTTTGGCAAACGTTGACACGATACTGAAGCAGGGTGAGGGTCGGCGACTTGGCGCATGACCCATAAGCGCCGAGAACAGACACAAGATGGGTCCGGCAAGATACAACAAAGCGCCGAAGGGAGGCACACTCTGTGCTTCGGGAGTCGAGCTCACGCTGCCGGGCTGCGAACCGCGTCGAGAAGTGATGGCATTAGCACAGACGTGCGCCGTTCCACTATAACCTGGAACTATCTACGACATTGCACGCTATCACGCTAATTTGGGGACGAGCAGTCACTTGAAGCGCCGCAACCCCTCCATGTGTTTTGAAACCTAGGGTACGTCGTGACCAGCATTGCGTTGTTAAATTTATAGCGTTGCAGAGCTTAGCTGCACATCATCTTGATGTAGAGACTCATGCCCCAATTGGAAAAATGAAAGAGACTCGTGCGCCTCTCTCAGCAAACATGTCGATGAACCGCGAGGACCAGATCTGCTATGTCTCGAATGCTTTGAATGGTAGTAGGAAGATGATGTCCCTCCTCGAATTCCAGCCTTACTCTCATGCTTTGAGTCGAGCATTGGTCAAACAACATCTCGCTCTGAATTCGGTATGAATCCAGGGTGCCGATGACGTGTACCGTTGGCAGCTTGACCTTTGGCGCCTTGGCAACGAACAAAGGAGTGGTGCCACACAGAAAGACACCAAGAAGCGCATCATGAGAGAATGGCCGCTCTTGCTGTTCGACAAGCAAGCTGGCGGCAGCGCGTGCGCCTTGTGAGAAACCCAGGATGCCAGCGAAAGGACCATGCTCTCTGACGAATCGTTTCAAGTACGCAATGGCCGCATACTCTTCTTCCCCCTTCTCCTTTGACGATATCGAGTGACTGTCACTCACCCATTGTCGGTATGACCCGTAGCCCTCAAATGTGGGAAGCACGCCTGGCCCAGGGCTAGCCTCCAGCGGTGCATCAAGATAAACAAATTGGGACCGCCTGCCGAGGGCGCGTTGCAATCGACAAAGCTGGATCTGGAGAACACCGACAGAAGAGCCCCGCCATGCAGACAGAGTACCTTCGGACGCCGGGGCTGTGTGACGCCAGACGCTATCTGAACGTGAGCCGATTTGAACATAATCGCGGTATGATGATGCCGGCACGACGTGAAGATCCGGCACTGGTATCTTCGGGACATGTGCAAGGCTGTAGCTCAAATGTTAGACATTCTCATGGAGGATATGCCCAGTTCGGCGATTTTTCAATTTTTTGTGTGTCGGTGATATGTTCGTGTCCAAGGGCTGTGCTCACAGAGCATCTTCGTAAGTCTTTGCTGTAATGCACTGAGACAGGACCAGTGCATCACTTGTTCGAAATTTCCCACCGGTTTAATAACAAATAAAATATATAGGGAAGAATACTGCCCTGGTAGGGTCGGTATTCGGCAATCGGCGACGATCTAGGTACCAGATCAAATGGTAGCCGCTTCTGCACACTACGATCTCAGTGAAGATCTCCCATCCGGATCCCACCATGAGTCTTCCTCGTCCTTACTTCCTGTCGCTGCAGCTCGTCGCCGTGCTCACTGCGGCAGTGCATTGCGCAGCTACTTCAGGGGACAATAGCAGCGTTGCAGTCCCGGCCATTTGGGCAGTTTTTGGATATCTCTTCAACATCACCGTTGGCAACCCTGCACAAGAATTGACCGTTCTCAGTGACTGGACATGGATGTCTCTCTTTGTTCGATCTGGTAGGTGCATGGATCAATTCAACCCTTCCCTGTGTGTGGGAGACACGGGTCAGATCTACTTCAACGAACACGACTCAACCACCTTCCACAACACATCTTTGCCGCAGCTTTCCTGGCCCGTGACGGCCTTCGCGCCGAACTTCACTGTCGACTACGGAGCGGACACGGTTTGCGTGGCCCAGGTTTGTGCACGCAATACGACTCTACAGGTTTCAGACTTCCCTTACCCCGGCAATGTTATTCCTAGAGTGCCCTTCAGCGGCATTTACGGCATGGCTCCGGTGACACCAGACCTGGACGAGACCTTTCACACCGCCAACTATCAAGCATGGCAAGCCGGCAAGCTGGGTGCGCGCGTCGGTTGGAATTCTTGTGCTGCACTCGGGTCATCAGAACCATGCCTCGGCGGCGAGGCAAAATTTGTCTTCGGTGGCACTGATACCGCATTGTACAACGTCGAAGAGATGCGAACTTATGCCATACAAAATCCATCGTGGCTCTCGGACGCCTTCTACCCTGTCACCCCGCCAAGAACCAACTACTGGAGTACTACCTTGACAGGGAACTGGATCCATGGAAGTCAAGTGTCCCAAAACTTCGTCGTTCCTTTCAAAACGTTAAATGGAGGCAACACGAAGCCTCTGGCGCTGTTGGATGAAGGCTCGGAAGGTTTGGGCGCCCCTTTGTCGTCAAACGCGTATAGTTGGCTGGTACATCAAGTCAACGGAAGTATTGCATCCAATGCCACCATACACGCAATCACGACACAAGGGTCGTCTGGATACAACATGGCGTATCAAGACTGGTACACCGTGCCTTGTGATGGCATCGATGGCTACCCAGATCTAGTCTACGAGCTGGACGAACAGACAAACTACACTATACCCGCTAGAGACTATGTGGTCAGGCTGCCCAGCTTGTCTGAAAGAGTGTGTTATCTTAGCATCAATGTCTGGAAATATGGTAGGACTGATAGTGGGGAAGCCAAGGTCATTCTGCTTGGGGGAGCATTCCTGAAACGACTCTATGTTGTCCTGGACTTTGAGAGCCTATCATTTGGACTGGCTTCCCTGAAGTCGCATCAGCAGTAGAGTCCATGGCCTCATCGCGCCGTAGTCTTCGAGATTTTCATCAGTCATGGGGAGAGTTGTTGCATTCAAGCGAGACCTTTGCATTCCTGTGGTGATTCGCGTAATTCGAGGATTGAGATATCGTACACACGCTGGATAATGCGATCACAACCCTGTTGATTAGCGAACTCATACTCTATTCATTCAGCTCCATCAAGCACATCTGCATTGAAATCTTCTTCATTTCTAATTGAGTCTTCTTGATGCTAGAATCGGACTACGTGCTGAAAACATATCTTGAACCACAAAGGAAAGGGAAACTAACGCCCGTCTCAAGTAGCATAGGTCCGCCTAACGGATATCAGATCTGCTGGGCCGAAAACATCCTTCACCTCGCTCAAGCCAATAGTTCGTTTGTACCATGTGACTAGCCTGGGGAATCCCTTCCGCATTTTCTCGTCAATGATATGCATGAATGGCCAAACCAAAGCTGAAGCGAGGGTAAGATCAGCGAGAGAAAGCTGATCTCCCACAAGCCAAGTCCGGCTCTCAAAACGTTTCTCGAGGACATCAAGTGCGTAATGGATGCGGGCGAGTGCTCTTGCCTCCTTGGTTTCATCGTAAGGACCCAGACCAACCCTCCAAATTACCAAGTCCAGAGCGTGAGGCACAATCTCTCCATCCGTAAAACAGATCCATTGCCGGATTTGCGCAGAAGTATCTGGGTCTTTCCCTAACAGCTGACTCGCACAAGGACCCGACTGGGCGACATACTGCGCAATGGCATCGGACTCGGCCAGACAAAATCCATCAGATCCTTCAAAGGCGGGTACCTTGCCTGCTGGGAACTTGGCAAGGAACTCGGGAGTAGTGTTGGTAACCATGTGCTGATATTCTGCAAGTTCAATCTCAAGATTGTTTAACCTTGCCGCGGCCAGAATCTGCAGAACAAATTCACAGGGCAGGCTTAGAATTCGGCATCTGGGACAAAGGCATGAAATTGGTGTCACACCTTGAAAACCCGGGCATTCGGCATAAAGGAGTGAAGTCTACCAAACGGTGCCATGCTGACTCGTGCAGACGATATTTGGTGTTGGAATGAATTCTTGAAGGTTTAGACCTAGAGCCAACGTGTCTGAAGTCTACAAGTGTTAAGTACTCACAGGCCTTGCTTCTTCGGCGACTTTCTATTGGCGCGGGCAGCGTAATGTTTGGGTCCACCTACTGCGAGACATGGGCAAAGTTCCGAGCAAGAGACAGCCCGGACGACCTAGCAAGCACGAATGGACCAATCAACCTTTCTTCACTCACATAGAGCCGTCGGTGGAAAATTACAGATAATACCCGTAAGACTAGGAGATCTGCATAGATATTGGTAGCGGTCTTGTTACATGTAAAGTTCGTATGATCGAACTAGATATACACCGTATCTCGTGATGCAATATGACTGTGATAAACTCAAATTAGTGGTCCTTTGGAAACTTTCTTTGGATCCCAAATTGTTCATCCAACCACGAAAACATCTTGAAATGCATAAGCGCGAGAGCGCCAATCTTAGCCTGTAATCCTCCACCTTGCACCCCTCGACCAATCCACAAGTGCTTCTTGGTCGGGTCTAGTTGCGACAAGCTGTTGAAAATGCGAGTGGCATTTTGTTGCGGCGTAAAGTAAAAAGAGTCGGCAGCGCCGGTGACGAGGGTTGGGCATCGGATCTTGGCCAAGAATTCCCCTCCATCATCCTTCAGGGTAAAGCGCTGCATGGCCTTCATCACTTGAGCAGGAGTATCGACGCCGTATGCCCATTTACTATGGCCAAATTCCCAGGCCAGTTGGAAGTTGATCGATGCGAGACGGCCAATGACCCAGTTGAAGACTGCGTCGCTGAGCCAGCCACCCAGCCAACCGTTGATAAACCAAGCTGGCATGCGGCTGCGCGTGATGTCGAATAGATCATAGGGTCCGTCGCAGGATACGCACGCCTTGATGCGAGGGTCTGCAGCTGCACGCAGCGCGAGATAGCCGCCCAGTGACGCGCCGAAAACGGCGAGTCTGTCGATGTCAAGGTTGTGCTCTGCCGCCAATCGGTGGCATACGAAGTCCAAAACTTTGCTAGTGACGTTTTCCCAGTCGGGTCGCAGGTACAGCTTGTCCTTGCGCAGAGAAAGTCCCTGGCCAGGTCCGTCGAAGCTCAGGACGGCATAGCCCCGCGGCAAAGCGCCCGCTGCGCCGTAGTAATACAACTCCTCCTGCGTTGAATCAAAACCGCCGGTCTGAAGAATGAGCGGCAGCTTCTCGGTGACCGTTTGGAACGAATTGGGTAGATAAAGCCTGCCCGGAAGCATTGCACCATCTTCGTACGGAATCTCGACGTTCCTAACAGTCGCATCCAGCAGCACCCATCCTTGATCGAAGGCGTCAACACTGGCTTGAGCTGATGCCATGATGCGGTCGTCGCCAGGAGTGCAGTGAAGAAGGAATTCACTGGCTCGAAAGTAGTTGGAGGCCCGGAGGTATGCCCAGCAGGCTGCGGTTCGGTCGCCGCTCGCGCTGGCTTCCTCGGCCACGACTATAGCCTTCTGACCTTGGTCGAACCATGCGCGATACCAGCTATCGGGGTCGCCATCTTTGATGCGGGAAGCTGTGTCGAGACATTCCCCAATCTCGGCTCCGTAATACGTAGCGGTGCCGATGAGGCGGAGAAACTCAAAATTAAAAAATGTTGAAGGGAAGACTTGATGCATGGCGACGGGAGTAAGGCTCTATTGGCGACACTCCTGCGTACTGACATGCATTTACTCACACATTAGGTGCAACGTGCTTGAAATGCAGTACATGAAGGAATAGCATCTAGACAAAACGCAAAGAACTTGGTCAGAAGTGGAGTCAGCTCAGACTTATGTGTCGGCGAGTTTCCACTTACATGAGTCGAAGAAGACAGACGATCGGCGTTTAAACATCACAAGACCTTCGTCAAATAAGGGCTGTTGCCAAATTCCGCATTTGGACATTCTATCTTGCCATTCCCAAACACCATCATGACAATGACTTGTTACACATCTTACTACCCTGCTTAGACTTTGATAGTCTAGAACCTCATTACCTACATTATATCCGATATAGGTTCGGTACCAGGTTAATGCCCACGCCAAAATGGATGCCCAATGCTTCGTCAAGGAGCCCATTGCAATCATCGGAACTGCATGTCGTTTTCCAGGTGGAGCCAACAGTCCATCCAGGCTCTGGGATCTCATCTGCGAGAAACGAGACGTGCAGACTCGCATCCCGGCCCAACGATTCAACGTTGATGCCTTTTACAACAAAGATGGAGAGAAAAGTGGATGCACAAATGTTAAAGACGCCTATTTGCTTGCCGAAGACATTCGCCTATTCGACGCGGCCTTCTTCAAGACCAACCCTCGAGAAGCAGAAGCCATGGACCCTCAGCAGCGCTTACTTCTTGAAACCGTCTATGAGGCAACCGAAGCCGCGGGCCTCCCATACGAGGACCTCGAAGGCTCCAATACGGCTGTGTACGTTGGGAGCATGACGGGTGATTATCACGAGATGATGCTTCGAGATCCGCAGGACATGCCCAAGTACATGGCGACGGGTACCGCTCGAAGTATCTTGTCAAATAGAGTGTCCTACTTCTTCGATTGGAAGGGTCCGTCCATGACAATTGATACGGCTTGCTCTTCCAGTCTCGTTGCGGTTCACGAAGCCGTGACAACCCTTCGCTTGGGGGTGTCCAGTGTCGCTTGCGCTGCTGGAGTGAATCTCATTCTTGGACCGGAAATGATGATTTCTGAGTCTAAGCTGCACATGCTGTCTCCAACAGGCCGAAGTAGGATGTGGGACGCGTCAGCCAACGGATATGCCCGGGGTGAAGGTGCTGCAGCTGTCATTATGAAGAAGTTATCCCGGGCCCTGAAGGATGGGGATCACATTCTCGGAATTATTCGCGAAACCGGGGTGAATTCCGATGGGCGTGAGCTTGGCCCCCTGTATCCGGCAAATGTGGAAGAGCTAGCTTGCTAACGTCTGCAGATACCAACGGGATTACGTTGCCCAGCTCAGAGTCCCAAAAGGCCTTGATTCGGCAGACGTATGCCAACGCCGGATTGGATTGCAGAACCGACCGATGCCAATTCTTCGAAGCACATGGAACCGGCACCCCAGCCGGAGATCCCATTGAGGCCCGAGCTGTTCACGAAGCATTCTTTGAGGACGGCCGGTCAAAAGCAGGAAGCTCGGACACAATGTTCATTGGCTCCGTCAAAACGGCCATAGGTCATCTCGAGGGCTGCGCGGGCCTCGCGGGCCTCATCAAAGCTCTGGAAGCTGTTCGTAGAGGTGTTATTCCTCCCAACCTGCTATTTGAGCACATCAACCCGGCCATCAAGCCATTTACTACCAACTTGCGCATTCCAACAGAAGCCTCTCCTTGGCCTGATCTTGCGGCTAGCTCTCCGCGTCGGGCGAGTGTCAACTCTTTTGGATTTGGCGGCACTAACGCACATGCCATCATTGAGAGCTTCGAAAGTGGTCCGAAAATGACCGAAGCTGAGTCTTTGGACGATTTGGTTCCCATCCCACTCGTCATCTCTGCAAATTGTCAGCGCTCACTTCGCAACCAAGTTGTCCAGCTTCATGAGTCACTGCAAACATCGGATGCCGCATCGTTGAAAAACATCCTCTTCACTATGGTCGAAAGGCGCTCGCAGCTTCCAGTTCGAGCTTTCTACTCAGGTCAAACCCTACCAAGCCTTCGGGAAGAGCTTCGACAGACGGTGGAGGAGGATGTCACTACCGCATTTTACGAGAGTGTCAAGCCGTCAGGCCAGTCTAGCAGAGTCCTCGGCGTCTTCACTGGCCAAGGTGCTCAGTGGCCAACTATGGGCCGTGAGATCATTCGAGAATCTCTGATTGCACAAGATCTGATGGCGAGACTGGAACATTCCTTGGCCAGTCTCCCAGAGCCACCGAATTGGACTCTCTCCGAGCAGATTCTCGCCGACCCGAGCGTGTCTCGATTGGCCGAAGCCGAAATCTCTCAGCCACTCTGTACAGCCGTGCAGCTTATGCTTGTGGAGCTGTTGAGCCGAGCCGGCGTCACCTTCCACTCTGTCATTGGACATTCATCGGGAGAGATCGTAGCAGCGTATACCGCCGGTTTCCTCACCGCAGAAGATGCCATTCGGATCGCATACTGCCGCGGCATTTGTGCTAAACTGGCTCGAGGAGATGGAGGAGAGATTGGATCCATGATGGCAGTCGGCCTGTCGTACGATGAGGCCGTTGAGCTTTGTGACAGCCACTTCTCCGGACGCATCGACGTGGCGGCCAGCAATGCACCCTCAAGCGCAACTTTATCTGGAGATAAAGGCGCCATTGACGAAGCAAAGGCTCTGCTTGATGAAAGAGGAACGTTTGCCCGTATTCTGAAGGTTGATACTGCGTATCACTCTCACCACATGCAGCCTTGTGCCGAACCGTACCTGGAGCTGCTTAAAGCTTGCAATATACGGCCGCTGCCGGGGAAGCAGTCTTGTCAGTGGATTTCCAGCGTTCTGGGTGAGCGCATGATTGCCCCGGCACATGCGGAGATCCTTGCGGGGGAGTACTGGAAGGCCAATATGGTCAAGCCCGTCCTTTTTGCTCTTGCCGCTGAGCTCACAGCAGAAGACGCTGAGCCATATCATGTTGCCATCGAGATCGGACCGCATCCAGCATTGAAAGGTCCCTTTGGACAAACGTACGAGAGAGCAACTGGGGCCCGACTACCTTATCAAGGTACCCTTGCGCGGAATAGTAACGATGTTGAAGCCTTGAGCGACACTCTGGGCTTTCTTTGGTCCCGTCTTGGCAAAGCCGCCGTCAATTTCCGCGCTTACGCAGAGTGCTTCTCTCCGCTTTCCACCACCATGGCAATGAATCTGCCATCGTATCCATGGGAGCACACACAATCATTCTGGAAGGAGTCGAGGAAGTCTCGCAACTTTCGTGAACGAAGTCAGCCACCGCATCCGCTTCTCGGTGTTCGTTCATCGGAAGATGCCGCCTTGGACATGCGATGGCTCAACACCTTACGACTGAGTGACGTACCTTGGCTTGAGGGCCACAAGGTTGAGGGACAGGTCATTTATCCTGCCGCTGCTTATCTGGTCATGGCGATGGAGTCGGCAAAGGCTATAGACGAAACGCAAGCCATTGACTTCATCGAGCTTTACGACGTGCACATTCTGAGCGCAATACAGCTGAGCCAGGATGATGCTCAAGGCGTTGAGGTGGTGTTCACCCTGAAAGTTAACGACAGCCAGCCCGTCTCGGAGACAGCCCAGTGGGCGTGTTTCACTTCGTCTGGTGGACGTGATGGCACTTGGAAATGCCACGCCAAGGGCCAATTGCGCGTTGAATTTAGCTCGTCAGACAATGACCAGCTCCTCGACGACCATCTCCCGCCGAGGAGTCCCCCGGTAGCATCTCTGACAGCTGTGAATACGGAGCGCTTCTATACCTCACTCGCCCAAATCGGACTGGAGTACACCGGCGACTTTAAGCATTTGGATAGCGTGGTCAGACAGTCGGGATTTGCCACAGCCACAGCCAAGGCGATGGGGCATGATTTCTCAGCCATGATCCACCCAGCACTGTTAGATTCCGCCTTTCAATCTCTGTTCGCTGCCTATTGCTGGCCTGATGACGGAAGCCTCCAGGCTCCTTTTGTGCCAACGTTCTTCAAAAGCCTGCGTCTGATAAGCAAGAACCAAGCGCGGCATGGAGAGCAGTTGATCATTGATTCTTACCTGACCGACGCCAATGATCGAAACATTACTGCAGACATTGACATCTTCACAGCTGCCAAAAGCCGACCGCTTCTGCAGCTCCAAGGATTGACATGTACCTCTCTCCTACGCGCCACATCCAGCGACTGCAAAGAACTTTACACCCGCACCGAGTGGGAGGTTGATGCGGGTAGCGCCATCGCTTCTGCGGATGTGAGCCAACATGATGCCATCGAGGATCTTGAACTTGTCGACTTGTGCGAACGTCTCTCATACTCTTATCTGCGAGAGCTCGACAAGACTATCGATCGTCAAGAGGTAATTCAAATGGAGTGGCACTTTCAGCGTATCTTTGACTGGATCGATCATCTGTTCCCACTCATTGCAGCAGGCGCACATCCAACCATCAGCAAGGAATGGTCCACGGACCGGCACTCATCGCTATTGGAGCAGGCAGCTAGGTATCCTGACCAAGTCGACCTTCTGCTTATTCAAGCCGTCGGCGAGAATTTGCCTGCTGTTGTCCGCAAGCAAACGACTATGCTGGAGCACATGATCAAAGATGATTTGCTGAATCGCTTCTATAAGTTCGGACTGGGCTTCCAGCGAGCAAATGGCTTTCTGGGACGTATGTCCAAACAGATTGCTCATCGTTACCCCCGAATGAACATCCTTGAAATTGGCGCTGGAACTGGAGGTGCCACCAAAGGGATCCTAGAATCTCTAGGCACTGCTTTCGAAAGCTACACATTCACAGATATTTCGACTGGCTTTTTTGAAGCAGCTGCAGAATCATTTGAGCGGTGGCTCCCAAAGATGGTTTTCAAGCCGCTCAATGTGGAGACGAACCCGACGGAACAAGGATTTAATGAAGGGTCGTACGATTTCATCGTCGCGTCGAATGTGCTCCATGCCACAAAGTCACTGTCGGAAACGATGAGAAACGTTCGGAAGCTACTTAAGCCTGGCGGGCAGCTTCTGTTGCTCGAGGTCACGAGCGACATTGTTCGGGTAAGACTAATGATGTCGGGCTTGTCGGGCTGGTGGCTCGGAGGGGATGATGCACGTCGTTACGCACCAACGATCACCACCGCAGAGTGGGATTCTCTGCTGCGATCAACAGGCTTCTCTGGTGTTGACCATACTGTCAATGACTTTGTGGACTCCAGCAAATACATGACCTCCGTTATGCTCTCCCAAGCCGTTGACGACAACATTCACGTGCTCCGCCAGCCCCTCTCAAGTCCCGGCATGTGGCTGTCGGGACAGACGATCAGTATCGTGGGCGGCAGAGATACAGGACTCGCTGAAAGCATCGCGAACATCTTGTTCGCCATCAATGCAGCCTCGCCGCCATTGATAAAATTCATCGACAGTTTTGAGCAGCTCTCTTTGTCCAATTGCGACTCAGATTTGAGGTCAATACTAGTACTGGAAGATCTGGATGTGCCAGTACTCCAGAAACTCACGCCTCAAAAACTTTCTGGGTTGCAGAGTGCCATCAACCAGTCCCGACAGATGCTTTGGGTTTCCAAAGGCTGTTTCAAAGAAGAACCATACGCTAACATGTCTATCGGGTTGTGCCGCAGCCTCGCGGCAGAGTATCCTCACATCCAAATCCAGCACATTAATCTTGAATCTGACATCGGACAACTTGAATTGTCGCGGATCTCTGCAGCTATGGCTCGTCTCATCTTCAAAGCATCACTCAGGCAGCCAGTTAACATGCTGTGGTCTCATGAGCCTGAATTGCTTCTGAAGCAAGCGAAATGGTTCATTCCGCGCATGCTACCAGATGAGCCATTGAACCACCGCCTCAATTGCAGCAAGATGAAGATCGAAGCCCGGAAATCCGTCCCAGAGAGCATGGTTGAGGTCCATCGCGTCGGGGACAATTTTGCTGTGGCCCAGCCGGTTCCTTTCCTACCAGCATCAAAAAGCACCTCTCGTGTGCGGGTCAAAGTGAAACTGTCGCTCCTCTTCCCCATTCGCCTGGATAGTAACTCTTATTTCTATGTTTGCTATGGCCATAAGGAGCAGGACCCGACGGCTCAGGTACTTGTGCTATCGGCGAGCAACAGCTCTGCGGTCAGTGTACCGGAGTCTTGCGTATTCAACTGCTCTACATCAACACTTACGGAAACAGCGCTCTTGCGGAAATTCGCCTTTAGTCTTTTGGCTGAGTCGATGCTCGCACTGGCTCAGTCTGACACAACAATAGTCATCCATGAAGCAGATCAATTTGTTGGTGAAGCCGTTCGATGGAAGGCGGCTGAACGGGGTTTGAGATGCATTTCGACGACGTCTCTAAGGCAGTCAGATGGCATGGATACAGGCAAAGTTTTCATACACGTCCATGCCCCAGAACGGGTCATCCAAAAGCTTCTACCTCGCGATACTAAGCTCCTCATTGACTTCTCGAGCAATGCTTCACCCTGTGGCGAGGCCCCTTTGCAACGTTACCTCCCAAAGAGCTGCAAGACCTACCAAGTCCCGGCTGTCTTCGGCGCGACTATGAATAACGAAGATTCAGGAGTTCCAGATACGGTCATTGAATGCGCCAAGAAAGTCAGGGGTTCCTCGCTTCATTTTGACTTGACGACGGATGCACCAGCCATCAACATTTCCACGCTTTCTGGCTCGCCTGCTTCTGATCTGCACTATTCAACGGTGGTGGACTTTCGCGCCAACGGCGCCGTATCCACACTCATTCAGCCTTTGAGGGCCAACCATCTGCTCCGTACCGACCAGACCTACTTGTTAGTAGGATGCACGGGTGGTCTCGGGCAAGCTCTATGCAGGTGGATGGTTTCCGCCGGAGTCAGACATCTTGCGCTCGCAACAAGAAGTGTCAGCAGAGTCGACAAAGACTGGCTGCAAGCATTGCGGCTTGCCGGAGCCAACGTCCGGCTGTTTGAGCTCGATGTGGCTGACAAAGAGGCATTGGAGATTGCCTACAAGCAGATCTCCCGAGAAATGCCGCGTATCTGCGGAGTTGCTAATGCCGCCATGGTTCTATCTGACCGGTCATTTGGGGAGCTTCACGTTGGAGACTTTGCTACAGTATTTGGACCCAAGGTTCACGGCACGCGCAACTTGCACGAGATCTTCGGGGATCAGCAACTTGACTTCTTTGTGATGTTCTCGTCACTTGCAAGTATCGTCGGCAATCGTGGCCAGTCCAACTACGCTGCTGCAAATCTTTTCATGAGCGCAATTGCCGAGCAGCGCAGAGCAAGAAATCTAGCGGCCTCAGTCATGCATATTGGCATGATTCTGGGCCCTGGATATGTTTCCTCAACGGGGGCGTATGAGGCAACGCTAAGACAATATAATTACATGCCCATCTCGGAATCAGACTTCCTCAACATGTTCTCACAGGCGATCTTGGTCGGTCACCCCGGGTCGGAGCACCCTCCCGAGCTCATTACCGGTCTCAATCGCCATAGCCAGCAGCCAGACGCGCCGAAGTATTTCTGGCAAG
The DNA here is from genome assembly GCA_024340015.1 of Tolypocladium ovalisporum. NCBI lineage: Eukaryota > Fungi > Ascomycota > Sordariomycetes > Hypocreales > Ophiocordycipitaceae > Tolypocladium > Tolypocladium ovalisporum. The sequence goes on from JALHBZ010000015.1 coordinate 26,127, forward strand.
ACAATGCGAGATTCTCTCATCATTCGCTAGAAGGGCAGCACAAGGTGTCGTCTACGACGTCCAGAGCCACCTTGTTTCATCGCCTAGCTGAAGCTGAAGGTTCGGACGAGCTTCTATCAATTGTCCAGGAAGAATTCTGTGCAAAGCTTGAGCGCATGCTTCAAGCTGAAAGTGGCACCATTCGAACTTCGCAGCCGCTCATGAATCTTGGAGTCGACTCCCTGATCGCCGTAGAAATTCGGTCTTGGTTCCTCAAAGAGCTAGACGTGGACTTTCCTGTCTTGAACATCCTTAACACGGATTCGATTACGGACCTATGCTCTAGAGCTGTGTCCCGTCTCCTAGTGGCTTCGCAACAAACACAAAGTGAGGAACAAACCCCCACAGCAAGCGAGGTCAGTAAACACAATCATCAGTATCGATCATTTGTTGATACCGAACAGGGTGAACAGTCTGCAGAAAGTGCCCCTGTGGATAGCGGATCGGCGACCGCAGGATCATCAACTCCGCCATCGAGCTTTGATCCATTTTCCATCGGTTGTAGCGAACGATCAACCGAAAATTCAAGTACAACCGGTGACGACGAGTTACTGATAAATACTGATCTAAACATTGAACGAAGCGGTCGATTATCCTTTGCTCAGGAGCGCATCTGGTTCCTGCAGCAATATCTCCAAGACCCTACGACTTTCAACGTTACCTTGGCATACCGAATCACAGGGCCCCTGAGACTGCCTAATCTTGAAGACGCATTTGATCAGATAATACAGCGACACGAGTCCCTTCGTACTGGCTTCTATACCGACCGAAACACCACACTTCCAACGCAGGCGGTGCACGAACATGCGTTCTTCAATTTAGAGCAGAAAGATGACTGTTCGGCCCGGGATGAGTTTGAAAGCATGCAAAAAGTTTGTTACGACCTGAAGGTCGGTCAGGTAATCAAGGCTGTAATCATCAAGTACCCGAATCAAGACGAACACATCTTAACACTTGGGTTCCACCACATCGCGCTTGATGGTTACAGCGCTCAGACTCTTGTTGCCGACCTGGCCGCGGCGTATAATGGAAAGAAACTTGATCCTCTGCGCAAAGGGTACCTCGATTTTGCCCTTGAACAGCGCGCTTCGGATATTCCTGCTGAGACGCGCGAGTATTGGAACTCCTCGTTCGACACTTTGCCTCCAATCCTTCCGATCTTTGACTTCGCGGAGTGTAAGACGCGGGTGCCATTGACGAGATATACGACGAGAGCATCGGATACAACACTTTCACCCGGCGAATCGTCGAACCTCAAGGCAGTGGCGCGCCGACTCGGTGCAACGCCTTTTCACGTCTACTTAGCAGCTCTACAGGCACTGCTCTACGACTTAACATCTAGCGAGGACGTCTGCATTGGCATCGCGGATGCAAATAAGAATCAAGCCGCCTATATGGATACGCTTGGCTTCTTTGTAAACCTGCTTCCTCTTCGTTTCCGAATGAAAGCATCTCAGACAATTGCCAACCTCGTTGCGCAAGCAAAGAACAAGGCCACAGAAGCACTGACGCATTCCCTCATGCCTTTTGACATACTTCTTGATGAACTGAAAGTGCCACGATCTGCTACACACAGCCCCTTGTTTCAGGCTATGCTGAACTTCAAGATGGGCTCCACGCGAGAGGTTCCCATTGGGGAGTGCCAAGCAAAGATCATCGACTTTAAGGATGCAGCGAATGCTTTTGACATTACCTTTGACATCGAGAACTACTCAGACGGTTCTACTTTGATCAGTGTCAAGTCTCAAGAGTACCTCTACACTGCGCACGAGCTTGACCTTGTCCTGGAAACATACGTTCGAATACTCAGCATGATTGCCAAAGACACTTCACATACGCTCAGCCAAATCACTAAGCCAACACCAGAAGAAATTGCGATGGCACTCAAGCTGGGGAGGGGCGACAGAATGCAAGCCCCAAAACTCGAAACTCTTTCGCACTTCTTTGAAGCATGGGCCATCCGGCAACCGGCGGCGGCGGCGGTCAGAGACGATAGTGGTACAGAGATGTCATACTCTCAACTAAGTATTGCAACGGACACTGTGGCCGCAGCACTTCTGCAATTGGACCTAAGCTCAGGACCTAGGATCTGTGTTTACTGCGACCCTGGTATTCACATTCTTATCTCTTTGTTGGCCATTGCGAAAATTGGTGGCACTTACGTGCCATTGGACCCCCAGAATCCTCCAAAACGGCTGCAGCTCATTGTCGATAATTGTGAGCCGAACATCATTCTCTTCGACAACTCTACTAGGGACTTGGCACCGATCTTGCAGACAAGTGCAAAGATCATCGACGTTCAGAGCATCCTTGCAAGGTCAAAGGCCATATCTCTCAATCAGAATCTGGCGCAAGCATCGGGATCGGCATTCATGTTTTACACCAGTGGCACCACAGGAACTCCCAAGGGGGTGGAGCTTACTCACCACAATCTCGTGCATCACATCGATTCCATGGTGAACTTCTACGGCATTGAGCGGGGGACCATACTCCAGCAGGCACCACTAGGCTTTGACATGTCACTTACACAGATGGCATTATCAGTCATGACAGGCGGAACCCTACTCGTTGCCTCCAGCGGTGCCCGAAAGGACCCGAGGCAGCTTGCCCAGCTCATGCTTTCGGGCAAAGTAACGCACACTTTCATGACGCCTACTCTAGCCCTGGCCATGATCCATCATGGGGCAGACGACCTTCGCAAGTGCATGCAATGGTGCTTCTCAGTTTTATCGGGTGAGGCCATGCGCGCCCATGTCATTACCGAGTTTCAAAGTCTCCAATTGGCCGATCTCAGGCTGTACAACGGCTACGGGCCAACTGAGATCACTATTACCAGCAGTATGGGGCAGGATGAGCTGAGTGTCAGAACGACCAGGGACACTTGGAGCCCAAGCATTGGATCCACGCTGCCGAATTACTCCAACTACATTTTGGACGACAAGTTACAACCCGTCCGTGTAGGCCACGCAGGAGAATTAGTGGTTGGCGGGGCCGGCGTCGCAATTGGCTATCTGAGAAGGGAGGAATTGACTCGGGACAAATTCATCGTCGACCCATTTGCGGATACCGACGACTTGGCTCGTGGTTGGACGCGTATGTATCGCACCGGCGATCAGGCCAAACTTTTGCCGGACGGCCGTCTTGTCTTCCTTGGCCGCCTTGCCGGTGACTCTCAAGTCAAATTACGAGGATTCCGCATCGAGCTCGAAGATGTCGCCAATACAATTATCAAGAGCTCCGATGGCACTATCTCTGAGGCCGCTGTATCGTTGCGCCAAAGTACCGACGACAGCTCCCAAGACAACGCGTTTCTGATAGCCTTCGCTATCATGTCCGAGAAGCATCGTCCTTCAAAAGTCTCCTCGTTTCTCAAGCACCTTCTAAAGCAATTGCCTCTCCCACGATACATGATTCCAGCCAAAATTGTGCCGGTCAATCAGTTACCGATGAATTCTTCTGGCAAGCTGGATCGGTACACTCTAGATGCCTTGCCGATACCACAAGACACCGACGTCGGCAGCAAGGATCTCACCGCGACGCAAGAGATGCTTAGGAAACTGTGGATTGAGGCACTGCCGTTTGTTGGAGCAACTATGGCCATTGAACCAGATACCGACTTCTTTCAAGCTGGTGGCAACTCGCTACGCATCGTCATGCTGAAAGAACACATTGCCAGGCAGTGTTCTGTTGCGGTCTCAGTGTTCGATCTGTTCCAGGCAAGCACTCTAGCGGGTATGGCAGCCAAAATTGATGACTGCTCTGAGCTACGAACGGAAAGGCATCTGATTGACTGGGCCACGGAGACACACGTGGAAATGCCAAAGAATAAGACTTCAGACAAGTACGAGGGCAACCTTGCCTATAAAGCTACGGACAAACTCGAAGTCGTCCTCACAGGCGCCACCGGCTTCCTGGGATTAAGCATTCTTGAAGTCCTCCTCTGTGACGAACGGGTGTCTAAAATTCATTGTCTAGCTATCAGGCAGTCTCTCAAGGGTCTTTTTGAGCGACGGCCACTGTTCAAGTCGCCTCGAGTGATTTGCTATGCGGGGGATCTTTCAACACCTCGCCTTGGCCTTTCCGAAGAAGATTACCACATGCTGTCACAAAGCGCTCACAGAATCATTCACAACGGGGCCGACGTCTCATTCCTCAAGTCTTATCAATCCCTCCGAATGTCGAATGTGATCTCGACCAAGCAACTGGTTCATCTAGCAGCCGCTCGTCGAATTCCTGTACACTTCGTTTCGTCCGGAGGCGTTGTCAACCTGACGGGCATGGATGGTTTACCAGAGATGTCCGTCTCCGCATGCAAGCCGCCGACAGATGGCTCACAAGGCTACGTTGCCTCTAAATGGGCTTCCGAAGTTTACCTCGAGAGATGCGCAGATATCATCGGTATCCCAGCCTGGATCCACCGCCCGTCAAATATTACCGGCGTTGGCGTACCCTCCACGGACCTGATACAGAACCTCTTCCAGTTTTCAGGCCGCATTCGTGCTCTGCCAGACGCAACTGGCTGGAGAGGCTGCTTCGATCTTGTCACCGTCGAAGTTGTGGCCCAGGCCATTGCTGCCTCAATCCACCAAGCCCCTTGCTTGGAAACGGGAACGCCAAAGTATATTCATCACTGCGCATCCCAGAAGATTCCTGTGAGTGATCTTCAAAAGCTCCTTGAAGCCGAGCAAGGTGTTTCTCTGCAGGTTGTCAGCCTTGATGACTGGCTGAGCCGAGCCGAAGAGGCTGGTCTGGATGGTACCACGGCTCTGCTCGTCCGCAACATGCTGAAGGTGGAGGGCACCTCCATTCTTCCCTGGCTCAGAAAAGATGGTCGACTTTGATGTTCGGAGTGGAATAAAGTGGCTTGGACAGACGCCTTACGCAGGTGACGAATGCCACGTTTTTGGACTCCATAGATTGAGCCTTGCGCAACTATCCGAAGTAACCTGCCCATTTCCACTTGGATGTGTCTACTTTTCGGTCCAGGCTGCCTGAAGCCAAATGCCACTCTGGATACACAACTCTGTAGTCATGCGCGGTACTTGCTAGTTGGAGCGCAACTTTACCGCCAGCGCAAAAAACTGGCATCTGCTTTTTATAACCCAAAATATATGGGATGTATCTCGATAGTATCTAGCATCCCCGAGCCAGATTTTCTTCCTGTAATCCCGATATGGTGAGCGCTGAGTGGTGCTCGTTCCCTGCGGGCGCGATGCAATGAACAACTCAGACAGTGAGGCTCAAGTGAAGTAAGACAGGAAAACATCGCGGTATATAGCAGAAAGAGCAAGTCAGCCAAGCGACAGGCTCCGATGCAGTACAGGAAATAAGTCATTATTCTCTGAAGTACTCAACGTGAAGTTATACCTTGCTGCCTCTGCAGCTGTCTCGCAAAAGAATATGGGCAAGAATGAGAAAACGTCTACGATCAAGCTGCAAACACTGGTGATAAAAAGCATAGGCGGGCCTGTACATTTCTATGATATGTGGGGAGCTTGGTTTCAGTGGAAGGCAATGAATGAATGTCTGTCGTCGAGCCCGCTATGCATAAGTGTGCTTGAACAGAGCTTCGGGCAATATAATGAGGCCCAGTGTTCTGACCATTGTGCAGCGTAAGGCTACATTACCATCATGCTGGAACGACAGGGAATCCTGCTGCAGTGAAACTGTAGGAAATGGCCCGTGGCGGGAATTCTCCGGTCAAAGAGATATCGTTACTCTATCATTTCATAATTGGCCGGTCTCATGTGCAAGTTTTGATGATGCAAAATAAAGTAGCAGCCCAAGCTACCCATGTACCACTGACACAAGGCCGACGAAGTCAGTAGTTGGCTGGTTGGGAGCTGCTCACGGTCGTGGATCCGGCGAGATTGTTGGCCGCCCAGGTCGGCGAGTTCCTTATGCTGGCCAGGCTCTCCAGAGATTAAACGAAATCCTCTTCCCCAGTTTTTTCTTCATTTGAATCATACGGTGGATTGTAGCCGCAATCCTTCTTTCGATCATTGTCAGCAAACCAGAAACATTTTACCGCTGGGCATTGCGATAGCCAGTACACCGCTGTCGTCTCTGCTTCAGCATGCACACTTCCAATGATTCTGGCCCCCTGGTCTGCGCTCAACTTGGAGCTGCTGGCCTCGATATGCCGGGTCTGGAGCTGGAACCTTCGACAATGCCGCAGACGGCCCCAAAGGATGCAAGATTTTGGCTAGTCTTTGCTGCGATTGCTTTGACAACTTTCCTCGCTGCGCTGGACTCGTCCATCATCTCAACCGCACTGCCCACCATCACGGCAGCCTTAGGGTCAAATGATTTATATGTGTGGATCATCGACGCATACTTGCTGGCCTCGACGGTGACGATACCCATCTTTGCTCAAGCCGCCAACATCTATGGCCGCCGGAGCCTGACTCTTCTTGCCGTCTGCTTGTTCGCTCTAGGCAGCGGCCTCTGCGGTGGTGCTTCCAACACAGCGATGATGATTGGGGGCAGATTGGTCCAGGGTATTGGCAGCGGCGGCATATTGACCATGTCGGAGATTGTCGTTTGCGACATGGTTTCGATACGCGAAAGGGGTCTCTACGCAGGTATCATCGGTGGTGTTTGGGCCATTGCTTCAGTTGTGGCTCCAATCATGGGCGGCGCTTTCGCTGAGAACATGTCTTGGCGATGGATCTTCTATATCAACCTCCCTATTGCTGGAGTATCTCTCATCGCCCTGGCCATGTTTTTGCAGATGCAGCGCCCGCCCGCCGGCACGTTTCATGAACAGCTCACACGCTTCGACTGGGGAGGCAGTGCTCTGATGACTCTCTCCGTCACTGCCGTCGTCCTGGCCCTCAGTTGGGGCGGTTCCAAGTACCCATGGGCTTCCTGGCGGACTCTTGTGCCCCTTGTGCTGGGGCTGGTTGGCCTCCTGGCCTTCCTGGCGTATCAAGCCGCCCCTTGGCTCAGGGAACCGACAATGCCTCTGCGATTCTTTCAGAATCGAACATCAGCAGCGATGTTTGCCATCAGCTTCGTTCACAGCATACTCTTGTTTTGGATCTGCTACTTTCTGCCTGTTTACTTCCAGGTAGTGAAGGAGGCCAGCCCTACTCGGTCCGCCGTCATGCTCTTCCCTATTGCGACGATGACTGCCCCTGCTGGAGTATTGGCCGGCGCTCTCATCACAAAGACTGGCAAATATCGCGTGTGGCATTTCCTAGGGTTTGCTTTCATGGCGCTGGGTTGCGGGCTTTTCACCCTTTTGGACGAGAACTCGTCCACTGGAGAGTGGGTTGGCTTCCAGCTGCTCTTCGGACTCGGCTGCGGTTTCGTGTTCACCAGCTGTCTTCCGCCCATTCTCGCTAGTCTTCCCAGCTCAGACGTCGCAACAGCGAGCGGTACCTGGACCTTCCTCCGCAATTTTGGGTCGATATGGGGGATTGCCATTCCGGCTGCTGTCTTCAATACCCATGCCAATAATGCCGCTTCGAATATTTCCGACCCGTCAGTCCAAGCTCTGTTGGTTGATGGCGGTGCATACGAGCATGCAACGAAAGTGTTCATACAAGCTTTCGACTCGAACCCTTCCCTCAAATCAGAGATTGTGCAGCTTTACTTGAGCGGACTGAGAGCGGTATGGCAGGTATCCATAGGATTTACGCTTTTCGGCTTTCTTCTCGCATTCCTCGTCTCTACAATCGAGTTGCGTGACGAATTGAATACCGAATATGCCTTGAAAAGTACCGAGGCCACGCGACAAAAGCCATCGGGGAGGGATTCTCCGTGACTCAGGCGAGTACATGGAGTGGACAACTCGACACATAGTGTGATTCCCGATGTAGTCGGTCTCCGTAAATAGTACTCCATGGATTTCATTGCGGGCTTTTTCATGGTATTGGCACTATAGTACAATAATATTTCATGATTCTTCATGTGAGAATGGTTTCAAATATTGCTCTATCATAATTTGTCTTGCTCCATGCGTGGTCTTTATCAAAACTACAACGATAACGACGACAACGACGACGAAGGCGATACCAGGATTCATCCGGCTACAGCGGCAGGCCGTCGGCCACGTCATGATTCATCTTAGCAGCCTCAGTTGCGCCCCGGCCATTGTGAACAGGGAGACGATTCTATCGCTTCATCATGCATCGTGTGTCATCGCTTTGCGCGTTCGCATACCTCTTGATGAAGAACCTTACCATCGAAGTCTCCGAGCTTGGAAAGTCGCCGAACTGGGTGCCCTAATAGAGTATGTCGCCGAGCGTGTCCATATTGACTTGCGCCATGCCATTCTGAGGAGCCAAACTTTGCCCATATGCACCAGCGGAATGTTTGCAATGGATTTCGACACGTTCCATAACATCGTTGCTGGTGGAAAACGCGGAGGCAAAAGCACACGGTCGGGAACGAATCCGCTCAACAGGAAGCAACTGTGGGATGTCCCTGTAGCCACTGCCCAGGATGTAGAGGACAGTGTGATTGCTGCGCAGCAGGCCTTTCCGGCCTGGGCACGGATGTCATACAAGACGCGAACGGAGCTGCTTGAAGCATTCGCGGACCTCTATCTTGCCCACGCGGACGACTTTTGCAAATTGCTTGCGGCCGAATCTGGCCGCACTGTAAGTCTTCAGATTATGGATGACCTGTGCCAGCTTTTGGTGACCAATTTTCAAAATAGATCGACAATGCTGCGATAGAGGTGTTGTCGGCTGCCCAATGGCTTCGTTATCCTAGTATGCTGCAAAAACTCCGGAAACGTTTATACCATTGCCTACTCACAGCAGAAGGCAAATACGAGATCCCCGAGAAGCGATTTGAACACGATTCAAAAGTCACCATCGTAAAGCATGAGCCACTGGGCTTGGTTGCAGCTCTTTGCCCGTGGAATTGTACGAGTGCTCGACTCCTACTTGCCTGCGATGGTGGCACGTGCTGAGATCTATCTGCGCTGACTCACAGTTCCACTCATGCTTGGTAAAAGAGTTCCATTCTCAATACCGTCTGGCCTCACCCTGATGACCCTTGATAGCAATCGGCAAAATGTCACCGGCTTTGGCCACTGGCAACTGCGTGATTCTAAAACCTTCGTAAGCCCACACTCATCGTCAGAAGACTACCAGCAAATCGTCGCTCATTCTCTTCTGGCTGCGAAGACCATTCACGCCTTATACGTCTCTGAAGCTCGCAGAACTGGCGTTGGAGATATTCCCGCCAGCGGTCGTCCAGGCTCTCAGTGGCGAGGACGATCTTGGACCTCTGCTGGTCAGGCATCCGGGTATTCAGAAAATATCATTCACTGGATCTACTAGCACAGGAAAAGAAATCCTCAAGGCTGGAGCCGAGCACATGAAACGAATTACGTTGGAAACGTAAGCAGCCCTCAAGTCCGTCAAATGATATTGTTGACTAAGATTGGAGCGCCGCAAATAGAGCGGGCAACAACGCAGCTCTTCTTCTCCCAGACATTGACATCAGCGACGTTTGTCCACGAATTGCTGGACATCTCTGGTTTAATGCGGGGCAGGTTTGCATCGCACCTCGGAGGCTTTACATCCACGAGGACATCTTTGACGACTTTGTGGAGACTCTCGCGACTGCCACAGCGGACATGGCCAAAGATTTGGCCAGTCGTATTGGCCCAATACAAAATGAAGTGCAGTTCAGGAAACTAATCAATCTGATGGATGATGCAAAGGCTGCTGAATACGACTTTGTTGTTGGTGGGCAGGCCTCATCTTGCGCGGAGGGACTTTTCTTCAACCCGACCATCATTAGAAACCCGCCCTCCAGATCACGAATTGTTCGGGAGGAAAACTTTGGTGAGTGACGCTTACCAGAATAAGCTTCTGCGCTTACAGCAGGACACTAGGGCCTGTGGTAACTTGTCTCAAATTTTCATCGTTGACAGAGGCAGTCGAGCTTGCCAACAGCGTTGAAAGTGGACTCGCAGCAACTATCTGGACCAAAGATTTGGCTCTGGCGGGGCGAATTGCCTCGCAGCTTGACGTCGGTAACGTATACATCAATGGACCTCCTCAACCGGATCCTTGCGTGCCTTTTGGGGGTCACAAGCATAGCGGGTTAGGGGTTGAATATGGATTGGAGGGGTTACTCTCATTCTGCCAGATCAAGTCTGTCCACATGTATGTATAAAGTCTCTCTTCCTAATAAGGGAGCTTGTAAAACAGGACCAACTAGTTACCTCACCATAATACTCTGGAATCTTCATCTGGGTGCTTGCTATGTAATGCTGCCATTTAAAACAAAACTTTTGGTGGGTATCGGCGCATTGGTGGTGAAATTGTCAGCCCAGATTCATATCTCGCCGACTCCGCGAAAGTTCCGTAATGTCAAACCCCCCCATGACAGCGGTATAACAACGGCAATGTTCTCTACGAGAATGCTCTGGCTTGCCCTTGACGGTCTAATTAGTGCTTCAAAGTACATGGTCTTTCTGTGATGAGATAGCCATGGCTACAAATTCTTCTTCATCTCCATTTGCCGCGACGGCCGACTTAGTGGACCGTTTCAGCCCAAGCGGTATGCTCATTACTTGCATCTTCATCATAATCATCCTGCCGAAATTCATTGCAGTAAGCCGCCGGCAAGAACACCATGTCTGCTCTTCGTGTTCTCCGATCATGAGCTGACCTTCGCTGATGTAACAGCTCGTTCAAAATGCCACGTCCCCGATTTGCACTGTTCCCGGCCCCTTGATCAACAAAATCAGCGCATGGCCTCTGACCGTTTCGACAATCAAAGGCAAAAGGTAACATTGTCATCTACAACTGTCTTCGTTGCCTCTGTTCTTTAATCCATGCACAGTCACCACTTTACTCGTGCGCTACACGAAAAGTATGGGCCCGTAGTAGTCCTTGCGCCTAAAATGATTGCTGTGTCGGATCCCAAAGAAATCAACCGAATTATTCGAACAGAAGACTGGACGAAGTCGCACGCAATCTATGGCAATTTTCGTCAAGACCCTGAGCGCCCCACACTGCTTGCCTACACGGACAAGCAGGCGTATGCGAAGCGCAAACGCATGCTGTCCTCTATGTTTGGGATCAAGTACATCCGAAGCATGGAGCCGCTCATGAAAGAGTGCGTGAAGGTCGCCATGCAGGAGCTGGGCAGAGCCTGCGATGATGCTCCACAAGGCCTGGCGACAGTTGACATGCAGCACCTCATTCACGCTCTTGCCATCGACATTATTGGTATCACAACATTCGGTCAGAGTTTCCACGTGGTCGAGAATGGCGGCCATCCTCTGCCAAATCGGTTGAAGCAGGGCCTGAAAATCGCTGGGCTGATGCAATTGATCCCCTGGATTCGCAAGGTCCCCTTCCTACCAACTCGCGATCCGTATATCGATAGCTTCACATACAATATTGTCAGCCAGCGCCGCAACCAACTGGATTCGATATGCAGTCAGGACCTCTTGCAGAAGCTCGTCAAGGCGAGCAGCGATGCACCTGGCTCTGAGTTTCGGACATCGGACGTTCAAGACGAAAGCGTCGTCATGCTGACGGCCGGCAGCGAAACTACAGCGAATGCCGAGCTCTTCACCCTTATCATGCTGCTAAGGCATCCCGTCGCGATGGAACGACTCGTGAAAGAAGTCGACCAGTGGTATCCTCCGGAGTATCAAGACCGGGAGACGGATTGCAGCTACTCTCAGACCGGCATGACATATTTGCAGGCTTGCATTGACGAGACCATGCGTCTAGTACCAGGCCAAGCCACGGGAAGTCCTCGGGAGACAGCCAAATCCGAAATCGTTCTTGGCTACCGTATTCCAAAAGGTACAACCGTATTTCCCAACACGCAGCAAGGCCAGATGCAGGAGTTCTGGGACCAGCCACACCAATTCATGCCAGAAAGATGGCTTGACATCTACACTGCAGGGTCTGCGCACAGTCTGCCATACTGGCCTTTTTCTTCCGGAAGTCGCGTTTGCATTGGCAAACCGTTTGCATTCCAGGAGATGCATCTTACACTTGTATCGCTGCTTCGCAGTTTTACCTTTGAGTACGTGGCAGGTCAGGATGAGAGCACGGTTTTCCGAATCGCGCAGCAGCTACAGTCTGAGTCGTACAGGATGAGGGTGAGAAGAAGGCCCGCCATGCGCCGTTCTACATGAATGATATCAAGTGGCTCATCATTTTCGGAGATGGCCACACAATGCTTTCGTACTACGTTAGATGACTCTGATGAGGGACTACCCTGATGAAGGCCTTCGGTGACTTACATCCGGGAGCAATGTCGCGTTACCGTCCTGTTCTAGACTACCTGGCGTTGCGTGCTAGGTGCATCAAAGATCTACTTACTACGAGAAAGTAAAGATCCGAGAATGATCCTGACGAGAGGATCAAAATTTGACGCGTAGGTGTGAACGCCCTCGACTCTCTGCTATATCACTTAGTTAGTCGCCGAACCACATACGATCGGAACCATTTTCCTGATTGCCCTCGTGCCCTATATAGTACTCAGGCATGCCCAGCAAAACTTCCTTGTGCGATACCTTCTCGACTTCTCCTTGACTCAATATGGCGACAATGGCTGACAATGCGCTTGTAAACAATGTTCCTATGCAGGGGCAGGGCCTGTACAGATCGCACTCTGCACTGCAACACGAGGCCATGCTGAAAGCTTTGCCTCTTCTTCGAAAGGCTGCCAACAAGATAGGCACTGGCAAGTCACCAACCAACGACCGTCAAATCACAGTGGTTGAGTATGGTTCGGCGCACGGCAACAACTCGTAAGTGACTGTTTGAGGCGATCAACGGCAGTGCTTGACTGATCACTTCCAGAATCGAGCCCTTTCAAAACATACTTCGATCTACACGAATGAACCCGGTCCAGCTTCTATTCAGTGATCGCCCGGAGAATGACTTCAGCACTCTGTCCAGTACGATCAGTGCGTGGAGCGACGCCCTAGACAAGGACAAATATCCGCAATCGATTTTCCTTGGGATGATTCCGCGCAGCTTCTATCGAGCTGTTACGTTGCCCGGGTCAGTTGATTTAGGGTTTTCCTTGGCGTGTCTTCATCATTTAGATCGCATGCCGAAGCACAGTGACGCTCACATTCCCGATCAAGACGAGAAATCATTGTCCCAAGCACAGGCCCATACAGACTTTTGTCTTTTTCTTCAGCTACGCGCTGAAGAAGTGGTGGCAGGAGGATTCCTTGTTCTATCGTTCGTCAGTCAGGCTTCATCCGGCCGAGAGAACTACGCAGGGCTGGTTGACGCATGCCGCAAAAGTATGATGCAGATGGTCCAAGACGGGAGGCTGCCGGCGAGCGTCGCCATGGCGTTCCGTATGCCTACCTACAATCGGACGCTGGATGATGTGCGCAGGGGTATAGACGAATGTAGCGACATATGGGCGATACACGACAGTTTCGAAGACGGAGTACTACATCCAGCCATTCTAGAATTGGAAAATCGGAGACTAGAGGGAAAGCAGGGCCAAGCTAGTCGCTGGTATGCTGACGTGGTGGTGGACTGGCTGATGGCAGTCTGCTCCGGCTACTTTCTCAAGGCGATCAAGCTCGGTTCGCAGGCTGCGTACACAAAAGATCAGTCAGAGAGGCTCTTGAAAGAATGGCTTTACATGACGAAAGAACTCTTTCTACGAGACCACAAAGACGAGGAGGTCTTCTGCTCCTTCATATATGTTTGGCTAGAGCGGCTTTAAAATGTTGTTCTGGGCTCATAATTGTTCAAGCATGAAACGCGCATTAAGCGCAGTCGAGCGCCCGTTCCAAGTCATGCCGCTAGAGATGCTCTGCTTGAACACTAGAGGTCTTCACAGCAACATTGCCGTCGTGGCTTGTGTGTGCTAACAAGGCCAGCGGCTGGTCGAACAAAACAGCCAACTGAGCTCAAAACGGGCCCAAAAAGGGACCGACTTAGCGCTGCAATAAAGACCCGAGGAGTGAGAAAAGTCGCCGAATGAGACCCGCCGTCGATACTCCAACTACGAGGCGCATGATGTGTGTTTCGCGTCAGTCTACAAAACAGCGCATGCCGCTATTCAAAGAGTTCCGAGTTCGTCTAACATTTTCTGACGCCAACTATGTAAGACGCAGTACTTTGCGTGCTACTACCTCGGAATACCGCTTGCTCATTTGCTCTACTCTAGGAAATTGCATGTGCTGCTCCTCACTCCCGAGGAAGTTTGCTGTGCGTGCCGACGGCCGGATAAGTCTATGCGTTCGTTCATCCAGCTGTCTTCCCCGAGCTGGTTCTCTTCCATCAGCATGGTGGAATATTTCTTCTGTCCCTGTGACTGAGCGATGGCATCTTTAATACAAACGCACTGTCCACTGAATCTTCAATCATAACATCAGAGCAACTCTAGGATGCTGCTCAGCGTTTCTTTGACATGGGCGGCGAGGTTAGCGACGTCGCTATTGCTGCTGCTGATCATTTCGGCGATGCTGGAGCTACCCGAGGGCATGTACGCGAGTGGCTGTTGGGAAGGCACCTCACGGCCGAGAAGCGGCAACCTTCTCTCAATCTCACTCAGGGATTGAGAGAGAAACTGGACGATCAGAGACATCTGAATAGCCGGCGTTGCGAAGGCCGTCTGAGGGATGGAGCCGATTTGCACACATGGCAAGTATGGGAACTCTCCATCGCTCGACATTGAGGTCACTACGTGATGCAGCCTGTTCGCAAGAGCATCACTGTGCCGAAGAATATGAGCGTAACATGCGGCTGCAAGGAAAATGGTTGCAGCGTCAATCTGGCTGATAAACATGGACTGGGATTGCGTTGAGTTTGTGGCAATCGTGATGATCTCAAGCAGACTTTTAGCGGCCTCAGTTGTCTCGCTGAAGATCAATCCGAGCTCCTCAGGTTCTTTCATTATCGAGAGGCAGGATGTGTCGAGAAGCCTTCGTTGAAGACGAAGTAATTGCCAGTGAGGAGTATTGATCGGCTCCGCTTGCGGCGCCAATGCAGAGACTTTATAAGAATCCTCGTCGTCCATACTGCAAGCAACAGTGATGTGTGGTTCATGATTCATCATGAAATCCTGCATGGTGGCGGCCAATGGTGAATCAAGTAGAAGATCGGAAGGGGTGGTGAAGGAACCCTCTTCCGAGCTCATTGAATGTGGAGTTATGAGAGATTCAGCTGGTGTCAGAGCGATTGATAGTGCTGTAGGCATCGTTGGAACGGTTGTACCAGCTTCTCCTAGTACTACAATGGTTGGCGAGTTTGATGACCTTGTGACTAGGGTCGAGCTTGAGTCTATGAGTCGAAGTCAGTCTCACATTTACTTCAAACACTTCCGTACTTACCCACCATTTGGTGTCAGACTAAAGTCTCTGTCGAGACAGTCCGTTTGCGAGTGTGTCCTCCATATCTCCGCTGGAGACTCGATGGCTCGGTCATATTGTATGACAGGCGTGCGCGTTCGTTTTGGCCCCGTATCTGTGACCGATGAGCCGACTTTTCGACTATGGGCCCGGGTCGCGGAAATGTCTTACTGCTGCTTGATAAAGCTTGAGCGCTAGAGCTTGCTCCTGGGTTGGGTTTGTTGGCTGGCCTTCCAAGACGGAGAGGTGGGCTGTAGTTGCATTTCTCTCCAGCCTTGACGCATCGCTGGCAAGCCTGATTGTCTTTGGAACCTCGTCTGCAGCGTAGCTTATGCCGGTGGCAACGGTCGCAAGCTAATCTCTCCAGTCTACCCTTGGACCTTTCCATTATATCAGATTCGACCATTCAATTAATGTAGAAAAAGCAAGATGTCGCCTCCAGTCGCCGTGGAAGTGAGTGGACAGACATTGATGTTTTGATGTGGCCGCGTCACCGGAACGCCAAGAAAGCGGAATCTAGACTCCGCAAGACAGCTTACCTCGCAACGGCAATTCACTAAGCGCCTTAAATCTCGGACTATGGCATTGCTCAAGATGGGGATCTTTGTGCCCTGTTCAAGCCATGTAAATATCATTCCGACTCGTAGTGCTGGGAAGGCTTCCGTGAGGTGGAACGTCCCAAGGCCGCTGATCCCAGCTTCTAGTGTACGAGTACCTAGCTTTCACTGGACCTACTTCGTTCTCGATTGGCGTTGTAGGGTTTTGAACCTACTCGTACCCCAGCGTGCCACCTTGGCGGCCTGCTCGTTCATTCTTCTCCACGTCGGCTCGCATACCGAATGGCCAAACCCTCATCATGTGCGGCTTGACCGCTCCGAAGGATGCAGATCCATTTGGAGGATTCTCCGCGAAGCCAAATTACGGATTATGGGCTCATGGTACCCCTGCTCATCACCCCACGCCGTCATCTTGCCTCGGAACCATTGCGAGGGGCGTGTGGGTAGTACCGTATGAACTCAGAAAACTCATAAATGCCCCAAGATTGCTGGCTAGAGATGGAAGCCGATAATTGGCCGTTTCAGGTTATTCATCCAATGTTCAAGGTTGGTTATTGGCTCGCCTCCGCATACTAAACGGGATGAAATACTTATGGGGCACTTATAAATTTTCCGAGGTTATACTGTACGAACTCGTCGTAGTGGCTCTATGAATATGCCAGTGGCTGTCACTGGTCGTACAAACTACTCGTACTCCGTACTCGTAGTATAACGGCCGGGCGGCATCTGGAGGTGACGAGCCTACACGAGCATCCGGGGCAATTAATCTATCGACAAACAATTTCATCGCGACGTACACGGCGAAACACGGAACATGGCGCGTCTACGACGGGCCCTGCCGAGACGTTCACAGAGTACGCGATTCAGACACGATCAAGTAGCGCTACCTCGAGCATAGTTCATGACCTAACTTGACGGGCCGCAGGGCGGGCCGACCGGGCGGATCAATGGAGCCTTTAACTTAAGAGTCTAGACTTCAATAACCGATGTATCACGAAAATGACAGGCTTGACGTCTGCCGCGACCCCTGCGCGACTTCTACGAGCAATGACTAGCGCCACCCTTGACGCTCCATAGGCGCAGGCCAAAATATCCCGTCAATACCAGGTTTGCCTGGTCAGCGGTTAAGGAAGTCGGTTTTCATCACAGATAGACGCAACAGGCGAGGTCTCAAAATGATATTGCAAGTTCCTACCGGGAAAGAATAGAAAAAAATAGAAAAATTGTGCCGGTCAGGAGGATGGGGGACCCGCAATGGTCTTCCAGGTCGGCTGCGCGAGCCAAGAAAAACATCGGGACAACGATGCAGTTTACCAAGCCTGCGGCGACAGAGCCATGCACGCTCCTGGACTCATTCCAGTTTTCCTCGGTAAATGCTTCGCATGGGTTGCCCCTCTGCCCACCTCGCTTTACGTGACTGCTCACATCGAAAGGCTGGCGTTGCGCGCGTTGCTCGTATTGGTACATGTAAACGTAGGATCCCACTGTCAGCAATACCCATCAGTTGAGTGCAACGTTGGGAGTCTCTTCCATCTTGCGGCCAGTTGTGCATCTGCGACTCATGTCTCTGCAGCACTGTCCACTGAGAGAGTGAGTGACAGCAGAACTCTATCGCGAGCTGGGACTGCCCAGCGGCAGCTTCTCCAATCATCAGCTACATAAGCCGACGGGTAGTTGTTGTTAGGGCCAGCACTTGTGCTGCAAGTACAAAATCAACCGCGTCCAGATCCGAATGAAGTCTTGATGATCCTCGCAGCATCGGCTTAGCGGGGCAGAATCAAGCACAACAAAGGACAATGTCTTACTGGCCCGTTGAATTTGCCCGGTAGAGACACATATTGCACCACATATCCGGGAGGTGAGCATCCTCCGTCATCCATGAGCAAAGGCCTGGCACTGACAGAACTTCAGCACACTTATGGCATCCTCTGCTTCTCATGCGCTCTGATGGACGGCGATGCGCGGCACGATTGACTTCATGAACATATGGGTCGAAGAACAATTGTAGGACGAACAGGATAATTAGCCCGATCTATACTCGTGTGCTTATTACTTCTGTTGCTTCGGTACAACGTAGTTGCCAGCATGACTTTGTCAACTTCACCACACAACATGACAGCTTCAGACACTCAATCAACCGATTTCGGATGGTTTGATTACCTGGTACCTGAGACAACAAGTCATAATATGAGCCCTGGGAACACGTTTCTCATGTCCGACTTTGAGGGCTATCAGGACACGCCCGTACCAACCACGATGCAAGATGTCACGATAGGGCAGCACCGGCCAGTAGGCACGAAACACGGTCTGGACGACTTGTACATGGATATGATGCCTCAGACACAGCCGTGTCCGTACGGGCCCCACTCACATTCGAGTGTTGGCTTTGAACGTCAGCTACTACACCTGCAGGAATGTCTTTGCGAGACGCCTCCAGCCTCTCTCATAGACAAAGCCACCGGGTTTGAACTTACTTTGAGTGAGACCACCCAAGCCTCACAGAAGCTGCTTGTTATTGTTACAGGAATTACCACCTTGGCAGCATCTTCGACCAAGATTTCGTCCAATATCGGGAGTAGCGGAGGTTCGTCGCGCACCGCTGCCAACGCGGCGACAATCTTCCTCGTGGCGGCGTGTTACGCGCGCCTACTTCGCAGAGCTGAAGTTCTCGCAAGCCGATTGCAAGACATTGTTGGCTTAGGCAACGAAGAGGCGCGGCGTGGCCTGCCTTGCATGCAGATCGGCTGCATGAATCCGTCATCTTTCGTGACGCCGGCTGTCCAAATATCTATGCTTATTCGGCTTCTTTATCAATCACTCCGCCAGATTGAGAAGAGGTTGCCACCTCTCTCCCGCGCCGTATTCAGCCCGCCGGCATCGGTGCGCGGACCTTTCGGGGATTCGCTCACCGCCGCCAATCAAGACGTTGCAACTGTCGAGACGCAGGTCAAGAAAGTGCTCGACAGCGCCTTACAAATGCTTAATTGATCCAAAAAAGAAAGAGGAGCGATTTCGAAGCAGGACTCAGGCAACTGTAAAGATGTTCGGAAAGTGGGACGAGATACATGATTTAGCATATTCATAATTGGACGGCCTGGCTCACAAACATGAGATCACATAGCATAGCGGAAGGTTTAGGGGTTCCCGCTTGAAGAGAGAGAGAGATCGTAACTTTGTTTCTCGTCAGACATAATTGATGTACTCTCATTCGAGGCTCTTAGCACATGTCCTGGGTGGTAGACTCGAGACTATGGCGAGAAGAGCTCTGATCCTAATGCAGTAGCACGGCTCGTGACCGGTGGGATATTGTCGCCGATGGATACGCCAGGGGTGAAGGCGTCGCCGCTTTTGTGATGGAGACCCTTGCCCGGGCCATCGCAGATGTGGCATCGCAGATGGTGACAACATTGAGTGCGTCTTTCGGAAAAGTGGTATCAATCAAGATGGGAAGACCGCAGGAATGACTTTTTCATAGTTCCGCACCGATTGCGGCGTGGCCTGGTGCAGGGTGCCCAGACACTCAACCTGAATGCCTCCATGCACTGGTGACCAATGTCTACCTTCATCGTAAGTGCTAGCAACGGCGCTTCATGAAACACAGCCCTTCCATCAGTGCTGTTGGGCTGTTCTATAGCCTCGCAGGAAGTCGTCTGCAGGCCGATGCTCCCTTACGTGACTTGCCGGTGGGGTCGCGACGAAGAACCGATCAAATCTCACGTAACTGCCGTTGATGCGTTCTGACGTAATCGCACCGAACCCGAAAGGTGTGCTCATCGCTATAAACCGACCATATGCGTCAAGACGAAGAAGCTTAACTTACCATCTGATAGGAAGAAAAGGGGCAATGTGGGCAAGATGGAGGCATAGCCGAGCTAGCTGCCTGGTCGCGGGCCGTGTTCCCCCTGGTATAGTAAGCTACATGGACTGTCGCACTGCCTGGAAGCCAATTGATCACCGCGTGCTGCTGGGTGAGGGCACCTCCGCAGCGCCTCATAGACTTGGCCGTAAAGAACCTGAATTGCTCCCTTAGCCCTCAGCGAATTGAGCGCTGCAGTAAGGATGTTCACCAGTAGATGACCAACGCAGGCGGGAACTGGCCACTGGCCTTATTCGACGCTTGAGAAATCTCGGCTCCGGTTCCAGCAGCAATAAGACACCCTATTGCAAAGTCGTGTCACGGGCAGAGAAGGAGTCAGCAGTCGCAGTCTATGATCCAAGTCTTTGTCCGCGAACTCTTGCATATTCCGCTCCAAAGTACAGCCGCGACATCTTGGAAACAATGCAAATCACCACGCTGTAAGCTCGCCAGGCCGTTGGCAGCCAATCCACATGTAGAGCAACCACCGCGTTGGCTAAGGTTCAACTCCAACAACTCAGGAATTCTCAAGCGGGCGGCTGTGCAAATTTGTTAGGATATGTCAAATGTTTACGGCGTTTCCCAATCAGGTAAGCCGGCCCGAGGCCCCGTTGCTATTCGCTTTAGTCCACCTTGTCGACCCGACTCACTCCCCACCATTACAGTTCCATACACATCAAGATAAATGTATAAATATCCCGAGGTCGTCTCCACGACGCGTTTGGACCCTACATTGTTCCGAGCTGCCTAGACAGCTAACCTTCGGCAACAGCAAGAATGGATCGTCACGCCAATCTTTTCCGGGCTGTCATCGACCTTTACACCGTCCTCGTGCAACTTGCCGCCTACCCGTCCTCCAATTTTCACATCCCAGACGGTCCCGATGCCAACTTCAACACGTCGGTAGCCCTAGAGGCAGGCTTCTCCGACGAGGCCGCGAGGGTCATGTCACAGCTTCCATACCTAGATACGCACGGTCTGGGCTTTACCGATGCGCAAATTATGCCCGATACTTACCCAGCTAAGTATATCGGCAACCTCGGGCATTTCGAGTGGCTACGCTCAGTGGACACCGAACCTGATGGTGACGAGAGGATTCCGGGATCTATCATTCGTCTAACAACCCAAGATATCTACGGTATCGCATTTCTATACGATACCGAGACTGGTGAGTCTTGATGTTGTGCCGTGTAATAATCTATTCCTGGATCGACGGGTGCTAAAAGACGTTCTAGGTTTGATGAAAGAATGGAAGCCTTTTGATGGCGACCCGGATGTCGAGGGCTTTCACGCACAAACCAATGACGTACCCGCAAAGCTTCCAACAGAAGTTTTGGGACCATGGACGGAAAAGTATCGTAAATTGGAAATCCTTAAATACCCAAGGGGGATGGAATGGGGGCCCCCCCCCCAATACAAAGGACCAGGAGGGCTATGATGAATGGCTTGCAATCCACAAGCTAAGGGACCTGTATCTCGAGTGCGGTTGGGATTTCGGTTCCACAACACAACATGGATATGACAGAGAACAGTTCTTAGAAAGGCGGGATATTCTCATTCGGGAAACTATTGCCCCAGCTAGCTTTAGGTATATCGCGGCTGTTGATAACAAGTCCACAGAAATGACACAGGCACGATATCAGTCATGAAAAGATAGGGCGACTTTCCATTGCTAAATTGGAAGCAGTCCCTACGTCAATATGCGCTATGCTCCGGTGGCAGTCGGAAGATGTCCCTCCGGCGAAGGAGGAGTGGGTGGAGCCATTTGTACTTTGGATTGTCCAGGGGCGAAAGCGGAAGTCGTCGCAACCGGCGTGGTATCCGTGCCGATCGCCATTGTCGGTAATCCCAGGTCAGCTTGATGCTGGAGGATGCTAAGAGCTTCATCTTCACAGTCCTGCGATTCGCACTTCTGTAGACCGAAGTCGCTGACCAACTCTTCTTCAGTGGCGCGCCGCGTCGAATTGCCTTCGTCGATTAGGCAGAGCGGCTCCCCATCAGACTCGCCATCGCCGTCAACGAGACCGCGCCTATATACGGGCTGCGGCTTTCCATATGTCCAAAATTCGGTCGGTTTCTTAGCGTAGTACGCTGGGGCCGCGAACCTTTTCTTCATGTACCAGTTGTCGGTCACGAGGAGCTGGAAGCCGTAGTCGTCGATCAGCACAGACGGCCAGCAAGGATTCAATCTCAAGCCATCCGGGTCGCCTGCTGGTGTGCTGATGTCTGTGAAGCTGTAGTCCATGACGCTGAGCGTGATGTATGAGGATGTGTAGCTCGTCACGAGGTAATTGGGGCCGACATACATGACTGGGCCGCCTTGGACCTTGGCTTCCTGCGGAGGAGGATACTTGCAGAACCCTTTCCACCCGCTCAGCTTATGGTTGGCGACTCCTCCATTCTGGGCACCGGGACGCAGTCGAATATAGGCCAATCTTTCGCCGTTCATGAAGAGGTTTGGCGGCCATTCGTCACGCTGGCACCTGATATCCGGTTTTTTACCCGCGGGGTTAGTATAACTTTTGGCAATATAAGAGGACCAGCCCGTATGATGATGATCGTCATATTCCGTTACCATGGGCCGCTTGGTATTGGTGACGTCGGCGTTGGCGCAGGAGGCCTCTGGAAGTTGTTGTCGGAGGTGTAGACGCGGGCGACGCTGCTGTAGTGCATGCACGGCTGAGGGTATCTTTTGCTATCGCACGTTCTGGCTTCGGTCTTGTATGTCGTGATCGTCGTGGTCTCGTGCATCGTGCGTGTTGGCTTGTTTTTCGATACAGACTTCGTGGGTTGCATGGAGGCCGTCATTGACCAGAACGTAATGCTTTGTTGTTCATACACCAGTGACTCGACCAGGAGAGCAGGTATGTCAAGGCCAATCTGGTCTGGCACCATGGCGTAACGGCACCCGCCAGCTGCGAAGGTTCCTCGCTCGTTCAAGGCCATTCCGCTTGTCCCCTTGCCATTTTTCAGTGCGTTTCGTTCCCCGAGATGTCGCTTCCGGAACGCGATATGTTTCTCAGCGGCCACCGAGCCATCCCCGACGGACTTAAATTTGAACGACCGGCCCGTGTTCATGTACGGCCCGAGCGCGAGCCCGCCACCCAGCATGTGGTCGCGGTAGCTGCGGTAGCAAGTTTTCTGGTGGTCTGGGTCCGTCCACGTCTTGATATAGTCGCAGCACAGAGGGGCATACTTGCCGCTCCTGCACCCTTTGTCTTAACCGGCTATGTGCGAGTTCTTCGTGAGCATGATTCATCCGGCTGGGCATCTGCTATTGCATGCTTTGGATCTCGATCCCGGGCCCCATTGACAGGATGCCGCAATATTGTTTTCAACGCAGAGAGCACGGTTGAAGCCATTTCTTCCGCCACCTGTCGGTAGTCTGTGTCAGCAATGCCTTTGTTACCTTTGTGAGTAGTTCCCGGGCGGCCTATCGGAGGTAGAAAGACTTACCATGACAACCCTCCCCCGTCATATGGTTGACGTCGGCGTCGAAAACTTTTCCATGACCATAGAACATATCATTGAATCCATTGGGGCATGGCTTTGAGGTCCCTGGCGGAAGACATGCCGTCCAGAATATGCCCAATTGAGGGCGGTTGTTACGATTCAACGTCGTCCTCATGTTAATGGAAAGCCTGGAGCTGCCTTTGAGCAGTTCGTCTATACCACTCCCGAAACCGTCACTGCCGCCGCGATCGTCGCTTTCGACGTCTCCGATTGAGTCGAGATCCAGTGCCCAAACCATGGTGCCGCCAAGGCATTCCTCATTGGCGTACTTGAGCTTCATGGCAAACGTCTGCGAATCGTTATACGAAACCCTCTGGTCGTTATCCCACGACATGTACTGACTGCAGCAGCCTCGTCCAGTTTGGGCGTCAGATTATGATCCTTGATGATACCTTTTATCTCGTCGTAGGAGAGGATGCCGGCTGTATCGGTGCACTTCCCAGGCTTCGCACCCCGGAAAAACGGGCAGCCAGGGTCCTTACACCCTGGGTCCTTCAGGGTAAAGGAACGTCCGTAAAAATCCAAGCCGAGAACTACCTTGGATGGGTTGATGTTGTTGCGCCACATCAAATTGAGAGACTCGTCAATTTCCGTCAAGTTGGTATGGCCACGAACCTCAGCCTTGGTGAAGCTTTCATCCGGTTTTTCTTTGACAAGAGCAGACCTCTCCCCAGCCCACCGATTACGCGTTCTTGCCGTCCCAGGTACCATGAATATCGTAAGCTATCACTTTAGTCAATCATCGGCTTTTTAGCCAATTCGCCCTTAGTTGTGACTCACTCATCATGTTGAACCAATCAAGGTAAGGCTCCATCGCGGCGACGTCAACCCCTTGAAGATACCAGTACGAGGACGGCAAGGTGGCAGTGACGCCGAAATCGTCGCCTACTGCGCTCCTCAACTCTTTGAGAAAAGTAACAAAGTTGGCAAAGTCGGCTTTTTCTCCACCTCTATCGTCGGCTACCGGATATTCCCAGTCTAATGTCGATTCCGTCAAAGGCGTAAGTCTTCATGAACTTGATGGCAGACTGGATGAAGGCTTGGCGATTCGCCTCTGTGGACATCATCTTGGAAAAGATAGCGCCACCTGCATCCCAGCCGCCCAGGCTGATGTATACTTTCAGGCCGGGGCTGTCAGCCTTGAGGCCCGTAACCTGAGGATACAGCTCCGTGTCAAAGCTGTTCATCTGAGCGATATGATATGTAGAACCGTCGATGAGCGCAAAGGCGTAGTTGATGTGAGTCCACTTATTGCCATCAATCATGATAGGGTCCCACACGTTGCATTTCCTGTTCTTGGTCCAGGACTCATAGTATCCAATGCGTTTTTTTTTCGGCAGAGCGAGAGTTTGCATTGCAGCTTGGTCGCTTGGGCTTATCGCAGCCGCTCTGGCATTTCTTTCCACAGAACCCAGAAGTTGTGCCGCAAAAGCTGTCATCCATGTCAAAATGTTACTTCCCACTCATAGTCTCGCAATCGAGTTTCGCAACTTACCCAAACTCTGAACAGCAAACGTTCAGGGGGCACTTTTTTCCACGTATTGCAGCGTATTGACCACATTCTGCTTCAGCGTCACAGCTAGAAATACAATTTTTACCGCAAAAGTCAGGCCCATAGCCGCAGTACCCAGAGGAGGAGCAACATCCCTGAGCGCATTTTTGGGTTTCGGAGCATTCCCCTGTTCCTGCTGAAGCAGCATTGGCATTAAGAAGCAGACATATTGCAATGAATGAAACTAGCCCCCTAAGCTTCGTCATGATGCCGGAAGGAAGTGAAGAAGTCGACAGCCAAGGAGAGTTACGAAGGACACCATGCCATTGACGAGACCTTTAAAAGAAACGGTTCCAATGACGACCTATTGCCAACTTTTCAGGCCTTTGCTGCCTTCGAGGTCCTGTTTGGGAACTTATGTTGCCAAGAGATTGAAATTCTCCGACCTAAGCAAGATCGAGGACATATCCGCTTCTCAAAGTATTAAACAACAAGCGAAAGTTGGTTATGGCGGAGAACAAAAGCAGTTTCCCTTCATCGTGAGCCTCTCAACCCCAATCATTCATGTTTAGACTGGTCCTGCAATATGCCATTTGTATTTTTCAAGACTCCGCACTGCATCCAGACCTAATGGAAATCATTTCATTGGTAAAAAGACTCTTCATGCTGCGAAGCTCGTCCATTTGATGTCACTTGATGTGGGCCTCTTATCTCGGCGTAGTCGGAGCTGCCAGGAACCTTTCCCCATATCTTGCGCCAAGTACGATTAGGTGCCACTGGCGGAAATGTCTCTACAGTTTGTGACTCAAATAAACCAATCAATCGCCCAGAGTTCTTGCAGTTGACCTCGGCTTCCCCGTTCTGGCAGATCTGAAGTGGGTCGTACGAAATACTCGTACTGAATTAAGGATGGGTGATAGGGCATATCTGCCAGTGGATCGTCTTCAGTCCGGACTTTCCGGGAGGAGCGAAACAGCAAGAAATGAGCCTGAAATGGTTGTGAGCCAAAAGACTTTGTGAAATGAGCGGCACGTCGCAGATGAGGAATGATTTTTCCACCTTGCAGTTCTAGTTCCTGCCTGACAGGTACTTTGCAAACACGAAGCGTATCAGCATGAGTCTTCTGAGAGTCGCCTTCTTCGCCAGTCAAGCGGCAGCCTCGGTGACGCTTTTCAATGGCGCACAGCAGGTGTTGTTCGATGAAGCCCCCCAGGCTTGTCTTGATGCCTTCAACGCACAGCTTAGTTGCAATGCCGCAGTACAAAAGTTGTCATTCGACTTGGATAAGCTCCCCCTCACTCCCAGCATCTGATTTCTCTTTGCACGAACGAATTCGGTCAAAGCCTCGTGTCACTAAAGAGCTCTGTGCAACAGAA
This sequence comes from Tolypocladium ovalisporum, assembly GCA_024340015.1. Lineage (NCBI taxonomy): Eukaryota > Fungi > Ascomycota > Sordariomycetes > Hypocreales > Ophiocordycipitaceae > Tolypocladium > Tolypocladium ovalisporum. The sequence continues at coordinate 52,282 of JALHBZ010000015.1, forward strand.
ATGCGACGACTATGACTTCTACTTCAACGGCGTACACTGGCATGTAGTTGATGTCATCGATTTATATCTTTACAAGTACGCGGGTGTACGCGAGACAAGGCTGGGGACCTTTGCCTCGCGGTTGAGGAGACTTGGGATATCGGCGCCCTCGACCGAGCCGGGCGGGCAACATGGCCGGCATACACAAACAAAACGTTCCCCAATTGGACAGACAATGATGACGGCTCCCCAACCTTGGATGATGACGGCTTGCTGATTGATGACTCGAACGACGTGCCCCAATTCAAAAATCTAGGGTTTGACTTGGACGCATCGGCATCGGACTTCTATGTCAAAGGAATCAGCCCAGACTGGGTTGGCCACGGCTGGGATGGAATCCTAGAGTATGACGAGTATCCTCTCGAGATTCAGTGCTCAGAGTGTTTCCTTGCCCAGTACAGACATGGTCTTGAGTCCCAATGGGGCGAAATGTACGAGTAAGTGCTTCCGTCCCGCCCAGAGAACATGTCTTTTGTGCCTTTCGTTACGTCCGCAGCAACGATCGAGAGCTGACAGCACGCAGCGAGGTATCAGCGCAGGTCTGGGACAACATGAAGCGCAATTCCAAGCTTGATTGGGATTTAAAGCCCGCCAACGACTTCAGTCAGCATGGCCTCCAACAGTAAGAGAACTTCATTCTCGCCTTCAAAAGACCCTATCCGAGGCGCATGTGCTGACTACACGCCACCATTCAGCAACATCACTGCTCTGGTGTGGGATAAACCCATCACATGCGCGCAAACCATCACTCGCAATGAAATTGATCTGAAGAGCTGCGGAGAGCTAGGTCTGGAGTGGAGCATTCCCTCTGCTGCCTTGTCCGAGCTCAACGGCGTCAATTGTGCTGGAGTGAGCGATGGAACCTTTTGCGCGCCCGAGTCGTGCGCTGTTGCCGTGGTCCAGGATATCTGTAACCCGGCGGATTTTCTCAAGGGCCATCCCAACATCACCATGACGCAATTGGTGACTTGGAATCCTTATATGAATTTGCGAACGCTGAAAAAAGGCGAAACTATTTGCATCGGGTGAGGGACCCTCGTCATTACTTATGGAGAGACCTTGGCTTTACTGACTGCAAACGAATTATGTAGGCCGCCCGGAGGAAAATATATCCCGATCTTCACTACGTTGCCTGTTACAAGGACGACGACTACCAGCACCAGCACCAGCGTGTCCATCAGGTCGACATCAACATCAACGACTAGCACGGTGTCCAAGCCTTCAAATGGTAAGGCCTTGCCCTTCAGTAGCTTCATCATCAACGCTCGTCGTCGATTCTAGGAATTGAGACTCCTGCCCCCGTCCAGCCTGGAATTGTGGGCAACTGTAATAAATTCTATTGGGTCAAAAGGGGCGACAATTGCAATAGCATTGCCTCCGAGAATGGAGTCCCGCTGAAAGATCTGCTCTCTTGGAATCTCAAGGCTGGCCAGCAGTGTACCGGCCTGGTAGCCGACACCTGCGCCTGCGTTTCCGTCATCGGTTACAAGCCTCCTCCTACGGGCACAAAGCCTAGTAATGGCGTGGAAACACCGTCGTCTACGCAGCCTGGCCTGGTAGACTACTGCGAGAAGTTTGTCTACGTCAAGCCCGGTGACTCGTGTGCCGATATTGCCTCCGCCGCTCGCATCTCTGCGTCCGACTTCTCGAAATGGAATACAAAGGTCGGCAGCCAATGCGGGGGTCTATGGGCAGATGCATACGCTTGTGTCGGTGTTCTGCCCTGCTTTCGCGTGAAGACCCGATATCGCGCCGACTGCACTGGTGACGTTCACAATAAGGTGTCCGTCAACGGCGGCGCGTGCATTAACACCGACTGTCGCGTAGCCTCGCTCGAAATCGCCGCGCAGGGACACTGTCCTGACGGCCAGGTTCAGATCAGCTACTGGGAGGAGCCTAATTGTAGCGGCAGGTGGCTCGGATATGGATACACTAACAGGGGTCAGTGCCGCTCTTTGTGGACAGAGGGATTGGAATTCAAGGTCATCCACTTCAACTGTGCCAGTAAAGAGACCGACTGTAATACCTATGGATCGTGTAAATTCGATGCCGAGCCTTCTCAAAATCTTTGTTAGTGTGGGCTATAAGTCACGAAAAGGGGGGGGGGGGGGGGGGGGGGGG
>JALHBZ010000146.1:0-15876 GCA_024340015.1 Tolypocladium ovalisporum
GGGGGGGGTTGTTCAATCGCGAAGCCGGGGAAGACAAAGGAGGAGGTTCGGATCAGGATATTTTGCAGCTTGCATGACCGACTCCATCCCGTTCGGGGGGCCGAAGTGCTCAGGAGAGAGGGGGGGGGGGGTCCCCATCAACCCAACCCATCCATCGACGAGTGCATGTACGGGGGACGGACGACAGGGGCCCCGTCTACTGCTCCGTAAGGTAGCTAGTGGAGGAGCATCAGGGGTCTGAACCTGCAACAACCTACCTAGGGAAGGCTTGCCGCCTCGTTCGAGCCGACGACGTGCGATGGCTCCAGCAGCCTCCAGCGCCTTCAGGGGCGGGCGCGTCGTAGGTTAGGTTCCATCCAGCCACCAGCCACTCCGTCAGTGCCGAAACTCTACTTGTACTCGTACGCTTTTGGAGAATACTGCCGACAGCAGTCTGGATTTGACGAGTACCTTGGGTTTTCAAGAGACACAGGACGAGTTGTACGCATGGGCCAAATAACAGCTCCAGCAATCTCACGTGTGTAATTACCCCCTTACCTGGCTGCAATATCTTTGACGTCTTACCATTCACATCTACCCTGCCAAACTGGTACAACAGTAGTGGCCCCACCACAGCTGTGTACGAGTAGCATCCGATGCTGCAAACACCCCACGATCCCTCCCAGCTCAACGAGAATTCGTGAACCGAAAGAATACGGTTTCACTTTCTAACGTCACACTACGGAGTACAAAGATCAGCAAACTTCAAGGTTTGCTTTCAAAGAGGGGACATCTGGTACCGAGCGCGGGGATGCAAGGGGCCCGGGAACAGGTCAAAGCGGCGACTCGTCCCAAGAAGTGAAGCGCCGGACCAGGGGTCCAGCGTCTAATCTGGAACACCCGGACAGGGCAACAAGCACGAAACATGGCCACTATCTGCCGTGTCTGCCGGGACGCATTCGAGTACGACTCTCCGAGCGGCTGGACCTGGGGCATCGTTTGTCTAATGTTGGCGTATAATTACTCGTACACATGATGCCTTGGCTAGAGACCTACCACGACCCTTGCCTGCCGGCCGGCCGCAGAAACTCCCCTGTTCACCGTCGCGTCCTTGCGCGATTCCGTCGTGTATGCGTGCGCGCGCCCAAGGTCCTACCACGGCACAGTCGACGGCCGCGTCTTTGCTTTGCAGCTTGACCACTCCGAGACACCATTTGCGGCACAGTCTCACCTGGTCGATGATTCCACAAAAAGACAAGAGGAACGGACGGAGGTATTGTTTAAGCCTGCGACCCTCGGTTCGCAACCATGTCGATCAAGACAAAGTCTCTGGCGTGATAGGAAATGTCCTCGGCATTCTGCCCACTGTACAGGTACAAGTATGCAGCTACATTCCCGCATACCTTCCCGCAATGTCTTTGTCGACACCAGGCGTCACTTCGACACCGTCATCCTCTTCGATGACTCCGGGTTCCTCTTCCAACGTTCCGTCGAGCGTCGTCGGCATAAACTCTACATCGTCCGACTCTATAGCATCGTGTCCACGGCCGCTATTGCTGGCTGAGACACCAACAGCTGGGGCGATACCGTCCACAATCTTCTGCTTTGTATCATTGACGATCTTGTCCGCCTCACTGACCTTGGTTGGTGCTGCGTCCGAGTATACGGTGCTGCCCTTGGCGTTCTGACTCTGGGATGCAGCCTGCTTGTCGAATCGGACAATCATACAAGATAGATTGTCGGTGCTGAAGCGGCTGAGCGCGTGGTCGACCAACGACTTTGAGGCCGCGCTGGGATCCTGATTATGACGAACCAGGTCAACAGCTTCCTGGTCCGTACATACGTCCCACAGCTACGACATAGTCAGCCAAAAGCAAGCCCCATGTTGGTCTCGGGGCCTGACTTACTCCATCACAAGCAATAATGATGAACTCGTCGAGGTCGTGCTGAATGACGGTTTCGGTCGTATAAGGATGACCGGTGACGAGGTCCTTCATGTATGCATCCCCGAGCGCTCGGGTTACGGCCAAGACGCCGTTGACGCGGTTGTTCAAGATGAGACCGCCTGCATTTGCAATGCGCCTGCCCTCATGCTCGTCGCTGCCCTTGTGGTCGTACGATAATCGCAATGCCTTGCCGCCGCGACATAGAATGATGCGCGCATCCCCAACATTGGCCGTGTAGAGGACACGCTGGCGACTGGCGGAGCCTTTTAATCTGGCGTGCAGCGCTTCCGATAGCGGCGCGTTTGCGATCTCTGTATCAGTCGTGGACACTGCCTTTGCTGTGTCGGATGAGGCTGCCTCGTTCAATTTGGCTGCCGCCGCCTTGGCTGTTGCGGCGGCCGTGGCGGGAGCAAGAGGCAGAGAGCCGGTGACGGACTGACTGCTAGGAACACGGTCTTCCCAACGCAGCACAGCGATGGCCGCCGTGCAGCCGCTGTTCTTCAACGGCAGCTTCTCGAGCTGCGTATCGACGGTGGTAAAGGTTTGGTCCAAGAGCTCCGGAATGGCGGCGTTGGGGTTCTTGCGTATCATTTCTTCGAGGATGATGTGCAGTTTCTTCCCACACCAGTCGGCGGCAAAGGTGCCAGCATGTCCGTCGAAGATTGCGAAGTAGCCGTTGTCCGACTGAACGACGTCCTGATCGGACCTGTTTGCTTCACTGATTGCCGACTTTTCCTGGTCGCTCGCGTCCCCGGCAGGCGTAGGCGCAGGCGCCGGGGCGGGCGTATCGAGAAAGTTGTACAAGAAGGCATGGGTATCCTCCATAGTACGCCGGCATTTCTTGTTCCGATCTTCCCAAACGCCAACGCGGAATGTGGACCTGGGGCCGGGCGTTGACTCGCCCGCGGAGTTGTTATGTTGGCCCTGGGGCACGGCCAAGGCCGGGTCCTGCTTGCCCAACTTCTGGAGAGGCGACGGCGAGCTCAGCTCCGAGTTGCCACGACCTGCCTGACCAAAACTGAGAGAGTTCTTGGCCGAAGCCAGCAAACTGCTAGCTTTGCTTCCGACGCTGCTACTCCTACGCTTCTTGTCCGTGGAGGCGCCATTGTCATTTCGGCCGGGGGGACTGCCGTTGCCGCTGCGTTTCTCGCCGAGTGCTGCCTGCTCCGGTGACTTTATGGGGTTCGCGGCGCCGGAGATTGGACTTGGTTCGGGGGAGGGCGACTTGCCCTCGGCCCTGGATTCGCTCTCAGTCTTGGTTGCCGAAGAGCTGGAGCTGCCGCCGAACATTCTATTCAGCAGGCTTCCTCCCTGGGAGGAGAGACTGCGACGCTTGCTGCCTGCCAGCTTGTGGGTTTTGGGGGGTGAAGTCTGGAGAGTCGAGAGGCTCAAAAGCTGTGGTCGGGTAAAACCTGCGGCGGCTTCGGCGGCGCAGTACAGATGGACTCGCGGATTAGGCCGGATGAGCGCTTCGACGTGCCGCGCTTGGTAGAGACAAGGCTTCTTGTGCCCCGTACGTAGCAAACAAATCAGACGATGGACTCGACGATCGCTATCGGTGGCGAGGGGACCAGTCCTTTGACTTGCAAAGCCAGCTTGCCAACTCTTATCTATGATATCACAGATGTCAGCGGGGTTCGGAGCGCTGCGGGTGACAGAAGCAAGAACTTCAGTCGAACAGCGGCGAGTAAGAGAAGAGGCAGGGACAGTCGACTGATGGGCGCATGGAGCGGCTGTGCCATCGGCTACTGCGTGACGTCGGGCAGCGACCTTGAATCACAGTGGACGCGGCGCACCGTACCGACTGGTCGGGAGCCTGGGGCCACGGGGACCAAGATAGCAGCTCCACACGGCCGTGCATCTGACCCAAGGTTGCAATGACGAGGGGATGGGATGGGGACGGGGCTGCTGCACATACTTGCCTAGGTATGCGAAATCGCAGCGAAGTCGTGGCCGTTGTCGTCCGTCTGTGGTAGCTGCCACTCGAGCGCTGACAAAGCCGGGGAGTAGGGAGGGCGTCGTTCAACTTCAGGTGTCGAGTGTCAGAAGAGCACAGCAGATTGACAAGGCGGCCAGCAGAGTGGTGTCGGTGCTGCTCGGGCGATGGTGTTGCTGTCGCTGTGGCGGGGGCAGGTGATGGCGATGGTGGGTTTGGTGTTGGCGGTAACGGTTGTCTCATCGAAGTTGACTCGAGCGGGCTTCTATTCGTAGCGCCGCGGGAATGCAGCAGAAGGGGATGGAGGAGGGACGGTCGGTACCAACAATGGCGGGGAAGCTGCCGCAGGGCCCTGGAGAGCAATTGCTCGGGGCGATTTGACACGCTTTCCGCTGGCGACTGCGCTAGCGGAGGCCGTCTGACGCCCATCCCAGCGTCCCTCCGTAAGGTAAGGTACCTAAGCCGTCGGAGGTCGGGCACTCCAAGTGGCAGCCAGCTTCTGCCCTGCTGCACATGTATTCATCGGCACCTCATGTACCTTGAGGTAATTAGAGACCTGTCCAGAAATTCACATCGCCGTCCAGCCGTGGCGACGTAGGCATACGCAGTCACACAATGGCTCGGCTTTGGCCGTGAAGCTCCCCCTGAGCGCGGTGCCGTCGCGAGACGCTGCCCATGATCGCGGCTACTGTGGCTAATGCACGTGTTCGCGGGAGTCACGGAGGTTTCGTCAGAGCCAAGGTAGCTAAGACAAGGTAGCTGGTCGGGCACCGCCTATTTCGCTCGCTCGGGCATCGCATGCTGGCTCAGGCAAGATACGTAATGGCCAGCCTGACGAGTCTTGGAGGCTCGTTGGCATGTCATCCTAGCGGAGCGGATGTTTCCCATGCTCCGAATCCGAGCCGACGACTTGTCTGACATCGAGTCCGCCGGGCCCGACAGACACGGTGCGGATGGAGGGGCAAAGGCCCCCGGGATTGCGGCATGCTTCGTACCAAGCATCCATTTGCTGGTCCGGCACACACAGTCTTGCTTGCCGCACGGCATGTTCGCAAGCAAGTCGTCTGCAAGGCCATGTCTCTAAATACTCTTGGCTTCATTCCAAGTCCGTGTGTCGTTACTCAACTTTCACAAGGGCACACATGGTGACTAGCATACGGGGTACGCATGCTACCACACAGACATCTAAGTCGAAACAGTTCCTTTAGCTAGTCGGCTCTGCAATTGCCACCGCTACGGACACCGTCGATCCCAATCAAAACAGGCAAAGGGGACCCCTCGTGCTCCTTCCCAAGATACAGCTCGAGGTTTGAGCTCACTTCGCACCAAAACATATGCCAGACCGAGCCAGATCTCTCTCGCGTCGAGGGCAGGTATGGCTGGAGCCAGACACGGCGGCCGGATATTTACAGTACTCTTCATGCACACGTCGTCAAGACATCATTTCCTCAAGCTGTCCAAGCGGGCTTGAAGGTCGTCGTCGACAGGGTCGCCGCCGCCGCCGCCGCCACCGCCAATCGCTTGCGCAACCTTGGCTTCGGAGACGGCAGAGTTCCCCAGCGCTGTCGGGGTTTCGCCGAGCTGTGAGAAAGTGTCAGTGCCGCAGACAAGAGTCAGAAATAGCCAGAGCAGGCTTACGTCTTGTTTAAAGTCGATGCCAATCTCTTCCAAGACTTGCTCTACAACCTCGTCTCCCTCTTCCTCAACGCCAACGTCCATGGCATCATCGACTGCGTCGTCCATCATCTCCTGCCGCTGCTCCATGATGTCGTTTTCGCGCTCAAATTCCATGGCGATGCGTTGCAGCTGAGGCAGGTTCATCGATTTGTTCATGCTCCCAAGCGCCATGGTGGCCCCCTTCATCGCCTGCATCATCTGCTCGTTGGTTCGATATGTCTGTAGAGCGAGTAGTCGTGGTCAGCCGCGGTGCGCGTATCCCGAATCTCCTGGCGCAACCATACCTGAAGCCGTAGAGAAATCTTTTGAAGCTGGCTCCTCATGGCAAAGAACTTCTCGACGTATCGCCGGGTGCGGACCAGGTCCTTGGCCTGGATCTTGCACGCACCCATCTGGCCGTTCTTGGCGCTCGTCTTGATCTGCTGTATGAGCGTCTTCTCCTGCTTCTCCAGCTTGACGCGTGTCTGGTCGAGTTCCCGGATCGCCTTGTCGAGCATGCGCTGGTTCTTGCGCAGACGCTCCGCCGGCGTCATGCGCTTGCCAAACGCCCATTCCAAGATCTAGGGAACAAGTCAGCTACGCCGGGCATGGACGGCGTCGCCGCGCACGGCACGCACATTCATGTTGGCTGTCGGCGATTGCCCACTTTGCGTCGCACGAGTACAAGTAGCGGAGAGAGGGACAGAGTAGACGAGGCGCCGAGGAGCGACTCGCACAGTTGTCTGGTGAGGTTGCGGGAATCAATCAAGGGTCGGGTGGATAAGGTGTCGGATCGTCCCAGGCTCCTACGTAACCGTCACCTGCGTTGCGGGCTTCTGGTCTGGCAGGCTGGTTGGCGGCGGCGACTCGACTCGGGTGCAGGGGTGCCCTGTGCGTGCGGGCTGCTGGCCGGCCGGGCTGGCTGGCTCTACTCTACCAGCGATGACGACGCCATGATCATACCTGCAAGTACGAAGTACGGGGCGGCATGCCGAGCTTCTGCCGCTGTGCAGCCAATCAACGCGGTTCCGTGGGCGACCGACACCCGGATTTGCCGCTGCCCCCAAATTCATGGCCTGCAGCGACGAGTCTCCCCATCGACCCATCATCGAACCCGGCCTGCCAGCGACATCCCTACATACTCGCAACCCATCTCCGCCTTTTCCCCTCCTGACCATGCCGCTCGACGAAAGCTGTTCGAGATGAGCCAGGACTACTTCACAGGCAAGGGCAAGGCTCCCGCGTCTCGAGAGCCCGATGCCGACGCGCCCAGAGACAATCCGCCACCTGGCCGGCCCCATTACATGACCGTCGGGAACGGCTCTGTCTCCGAGCACGCGGCGCGGCTGCAGAACCTGCTCGATGTCGACTCTGGCTATGGCGGCAGCGTGGCGGGCGAGGACCAACATGCGTCGACGACCATGTCGGCGTCGACCTGGGACGGGGCCACGCACCACGACCGGCCGCACTCTGGCGCACTGCACCAGATGTGGTACAACGCGCAGCGCGCGACGCTCGGCCGATCAATCAACACAGTCTTGGAGCTGCTGCAGACCTTGCGGGAGATGAACACTTCGTGGCCTGCTCACTATCCATCCGTCCAACGCGCCGACTCGCCCTCCTCCGAAAGACCTCCGTCGCGACCTGGCCTTGCGCATACTCACTCCTTGATGATGCATCATCCTGCAGACTCGTCGCCCGCCCCCAGTCATCCTCCAACTCTTCGACGCTCGGCGACTACAGTAGACGACTCGGCTGCCGAGTCCAGCCGTGCCGCAGAGAACCGAAGCAAGCCCGAGCCCCGTCTCGTCACTCCCCAGATTGCGCAGGAGTTTTCGATATTGAAGCTCGATCTGAAGCTGGGGTCTCTACATCAGACCGAGCTGGTGCACTCGTTGGAAAAGAGCTCGGTGGCATCACTCTTGGATGGGAAAATCAGCTCCAGCATCAAGCACCTTCTGTCGCTCCGGGACCGCATCGAGGACACTGCCAGCAAAGTCCTTATTACGGGCGATCTTAACGCTGGCAAGTCTACATTCTGCAATGCGCTTCTGCGACGCAAAGTATTGCCCGAGGACCAGCAACCGTGTACGGCCATCTTCTGTGAGGTGCTGGATTCGAGGGAGAATGCCGGGATCGAGGAGGTGCATGCAGTGCACAAGGACGCTGCCTACAGCAGGAACGACGAGTCAACCTACGATGTCTTCTCTCTGCGGGAACTCGAGAGGATTGTGGCCGACAACGAGACCTATACTCAGTGCAAGGTCTACGTCAAGGACAGCAGGACGATTGATGAGTCTTTGCTCAACAACGGAGTAGTCGATATCGCCCTCATCGACGCACCGGGCCTCAACTCCGACACGACAAAGACAACAGCCATTTTTGCCAGACAGGAGGAGATCGATGTGGTCGTGTTCGTTGTCTCTGCGGCGAACCATTTTACGCAATCGGCCAAGGAATTCATCTGGGCAGCCGCCGCGGAGAAGGCCTACATTTTCATAGTGGTGAACGGCTACGATACCATCAAGGACAAGGAGCGGTGTCAGAAATTGGTTCTGGACCAGGTCTCGGGTCTCAGTCCTAGGACTCGTAAAGAGGCGTCAGAACTCGTCCACTTTGTGTCGAGCAATGCGATCCCGGCCGGGCCGTCACCTCCGGGCGGACCTGGAGGCAGCGGTGGCGGCAGTGGGAGCTCCAGCGGGGGAGGTGGCGGTGATGACCCGAGCGGCGACGGCAAGGGCAAAGGCAAGGACTTGGACAAGATTCGGGACTTCGAGGCCTTGGAGCAATCTCTCCGGCGTTTCGTACTTGAGAAGCGAGCGCGGTCCAAGCTCGCCCCGGCGAGAACCTATCTCTTAAACATCCTCAACGACGTCAATACGCTTGCCACTGTCAACCAAGAAGTGGCTCAGTCAGAGCTGGAGCGAGTTTCTCGGGAGCTCAAGGAGCTTGAGCCCCAATTGGAGTCGAGCAGAAAGTCCAAGGCCGAGGTCGGGGACCAAGCTGACCAGAACATTGAAGGCACCTGCAAAGAGGTCTACGACCACACTCGCGGCGAGCTCAACGCCGCCATCACCCATGCAGGCGAGACCAACTACAACGTCCCGTATCCTGGCCTTTTCGGCGCGTTTCAATACGCTGACGACCTCAAGGAGGCGATGCTCTCGCACATTGCCGATGCTGTCACCGAGTGCGAGGAACAAGCCCGGGGCAGGACGGTGCAAGGGGTCAATGCCATCAAGCAGCTCGGTCTTCTCCACGTGGGAGATGAGTTCCAAAATCTTCTCTTCCGACCCGACGTCATGTTTCGGCGCAAGCGCGACGCCCTCGCCCGCCAAGTCGATATTCCCACGGAGCTGTGGGACTTTGTCGACTGGTCGACCCTGATGCAGCGCCAGGAGAAATTTGCTGGGACGGGCATGGCTCTCACAGTCGCCGGCGCCGTCGTGCCGCGGATGCTCGGTATGAGCACTTGGATGGATCAAGCCCTGACTGCGACTCGTGTCTTGAGCAATGAGAATCTCCGGCAGCTGGTCCTACCCGGAATCCTCCTAGCTGGTGAGTGAAGCTCGCGTGGTGATTTGTCGTAGCTTTCCACTGATTGTCCTTTTAGCCATCGCCGCATCGGCCTACGTCCTGCAGCAAATACCCAACTCGTTACCGCAACGCCTCGCCACCAAGATCTCAACGCAGCTCACCGAACTCGACTACGTGCACTCCAACTCGGCACGCATCTCGGCGGCGGTGCGCAAGGTCCTCCGCTTCCCAGCCGACAACCTCCGCGTGGCTCTGGACCAGAGCGTCAAGGATTTGGGCAACCGTCGGGATGAAACGGTCAAGGTGAAGGGCGAGAGCGAACGCGCCGGCAAGTTTTTCCGTGAGCTTGTGAGCAGGTGTCAGGTGCAGAGGTCCATGGTCGAGGACGTGGATCTGGACGCGCCGCCGCCGGGTATGCACTGATTTTGATGTTGATGATTTGGCTTTGACGAAACACGAAGGAAATGGCATCTTGATTTTACACGAAGAAGAGCCCTCTCGGGTAGAGACGGCCTTCTTGTCGAAGGCGGTTGAGATTGCTTCAAAGCGTGGGGGGGTTTCCTATAGACAGGACAACAAAAAGGTCTCCGCTCGATGTCGGGCTTTTCCCTTTATATCATTCATTTGTCGGGGCATAGCTTGCAGTCACCAGTTTGAAGCATGCGCACATGTCATCTGCCTAGGCTCCGATAGACAAGATCACTCCTAACCTTGGCTCTCATTCTCGTCATGCTGATGCCAGCTCGCTATGCAAAACAACTGTGTTTGGGATGCGGCCGCTCACGTCCACATGAAATCCCGCAGTCGCTGCTTCTCCTCCTCACCACCGAAGATGCTGTCGATGCCCTGCCGCGCGAGGGCGCAGATTTGCTCGCGGTCAAGGGCAAAGTGCTGCGCGACGAGGCGGTATTCGTTGGACAGGGGGCTGCCGAAGACACCCACATCGTCGGTCTGCATGATGCCTCGTTGTTAGCAGCTCTTCGCGCCTGGCCCGTCACGCCTCCGACACGGAAGATGACGAGACGAGAGTAAGAAGAGCGAAACACGGGGGGGGTGGGCGACTCACAGCGAGTGATATCTTGGGCCCTTGGACCCCGTTCCAGTGCCCAAAGTGATGCCCCTCGAAGCCGCCGCGCACCATGCCCGCTCGCACGTTGCAGCTCAGACACAACTCGAGGCACAGCCCGCGCGCCGCAATCTCGCGCTTGGTGTCCTCGTCCTCCCAGATGACGTGGCCCAGCCGCGCCGGGTTCCAGCCCAGCAGCGTGTCGAGCTCGGCGCGCGAGCCACTGGCCTCGGCCTCGGCGAAGTGGACCGTCACGCCGAGCCCGTGAGCGGGCGCCTGCACGAAGACGGGCGTGAAGAGCGAGACGTCGCCGCCGGCACGGGCCGTCGGGTCGCCGCAGAGGTCCAGCCCGACGACGCCGTTGCTGCGGCGGCCCTCGGCGCGCAGGCGGGACGCCAGGGCGAGGACGGACTCGGCCGTTGCGAGGGAGTGCCGCCGGTCGATGGAGAGGATGAGCCGTGTGCGCATCTGGTCTCCGTACGTGGCTTCAAAGTCGGCAATGGTCGCGAGCAGCAGCCTGACGTAGGCCTCGGGCGAAAGTGAGCCTGCCGCGCGGGGCGTGGTGCGCAGCTCGAGGTACACGACGCCGTCTCCCAGGAAGTGATGCAGCACCGACGTCGTGGCGTAGCGAATCGAGGTCTCGTCGGTGAGGAGATTGTAGATGTAGCTGCTGAAGAGCGGGAAGAAGCTGCCGCGTCCCCCTCGTCAGTCGCTTCTTGTTTGTTTGCCACGTCCTGTTCTCACAGAGGCTCACGTCTCGAGATTGTAGTCGTGCTTGTCCTCCGGCATGACCACCAGCGGGTCCTCCAGCTTCGTCTCGCCAGCGGCTTTCTTCCGGCGCCATATGTCGTGTAGGGTGCGTCGGGAGATGCTGCCCGTAAGATGAGCGTGCAGCTTAGGTGTGTGTCAGTCGTTTAGCATAACGGGGCATGAGGAGATTCTCGATTCGCAGTGAGATTCAACTCATCGAAGCCGACTTGCCTCGATTTTGGGAAGAGCTACGTAATCCATCACGGCCATGAGAGCCCGTCTTCTCGGCTCTCGTGTTGTGCAACAATGTGAGGTTCAAGTCAGACGTCCACCCCGCATGCATCTCCCCACGTAAGGTACGGGCCAATATCTCGTGGAGATTCGGCCTGCAGATTGCGTCACTGCTTGCCAGTGAGACTCGGCCGCATGCCTCGAAAGCAATGATGTATGCAAGCGCTGGATGCCAAGAACTTAAGGTAGTCTGTTTGATGTCCTCCAATTAAATCGGATAGGTACCTGAGATAGGGTAGGCAGCTAGGTGGTCGCGGGTCGCGGCCTTACGAGAGCGGTTCCGCTCTCACAATGGACGCCGCTGCCAAGGTTCACATTGCACATCGTCTTACTCGAATCTGCGGTAGCGCGTCAAGACATATATAAAACCATCTGTCCCGGAGATGCGAGATTGCAACAATTGCATGTATTTCTTCACGTCGATTTATGCCCCCAAAACATGCAGTCTTGTCCGGCATCGCCAGGCCCATCCGTGCCGCGTTTCATCGAGTAGGGATCTTGCAGTGACTGCTCATTCCCGGTTATTGTACAGATAGGGCTCATCTGCAGCCCAAGATTACCACATCCTAGATTTGATGTCGTACAGCTTGTGCAGGCGTTCATACATTGGCAGCGCAGCCTGTTTACAGGGCCGGCTTGGCCTGGTTGTCGCCCAGAGCCGCTCCCACCTTCTCAGCCGTGCCCTCGGACCCGGCGGTGAGCAGCTCGCCTCCCGTCTGTCGCATGTTGTACTCTTGCTCCATAGCAGTGAGCTGCTGATCCTCGGCAAAAGAGAGGGCAAAGGGGACACCGAAGAAAAGAGCCGAGGTGGTGATTACCCAGGCGCCTTTGCCGCTGAAGGAAAGGACGCTCCAGGCCTTGCTGGAAATGTTGCTAACGTGGCCAGAGACCCAGCCTCTGGTGGTGGGGGGAATGATGTCGCGTAGGGCGTATAGCCGCTCGGAGAAGGACTCATTTGTGGGGTCGAAGTCGGACTCGTTGGAGATCTCAGAGTCTAGGGACATGCGGTTAGTGCGAGAATCTCAAGGACACGTCTGTCTTGTTGCACAAACCGGTATCGGTGAAGTCCTCCTCGTCGACGTCAGGGCCGACCTGGTGCGCCTGGAAGTGCTCGTCCTCGACCTCGGTGAGGGTAACCATGTTTGCGACTTGAGCGGGTGGAATTTAGGATATATTGAGTGCGTGTGCTTGAGAAGCAAGGTTGCAACGTGAGAAAAGCTTCCTCGGGCGGATAGCGACTGCAGAGGTGGCGAGGTCGTCTCTAAAGGGGGTTCGCGATCCGGATGATGCGACGACGGCTTGTAGGTGAAGCGGACGAGCTGATGACGAGCAGACCGACTAGTCAAGCTGTCCTATCAATCGTAGAGAGGGTAAGAAGTCCAGATGCTCAATCAGAGAGCTGTGCTGGACTGTGTCGTTGGTCGTCTGTAAAGATCAATGGGCTTTCGGAGCTGCGTCACGATATTGTATTGCAGTCAAATTTTTCGGCCGTTCAGATAGCTGACTGTAGACGGCGTGGGCCATCGGCTCCGTGGAGGTTTAGCCGAGGAAATCACGTTGGTCACGTGTCTTGGCTCTCAGCTCGCTGAATTGAAACACACTGGCTGCCCACCAGTGTAAGCGTCTCGAGAACTCATGCCGGCCACCAATCCAGCCGAATGCTCGGACCGGCAAGAAGCTGCCACGCTTGAAGCATTTGCGATTGACAGTGTGATTTGCAACAGGACGACGGCGTGAGCATTGGGTTACTTGGACTTGCGGGTCGCCAGCTTCTTCTTCGGGCGGCGGGTATCAAGGGAACTAGTCCCTTTAGCTATTACGGCTTTTAAAAGTCTCGATGCAGCTACACTTGTCGGCAGAATGATGACTGGACAAAGGACACCAGCTGCCGTGGTCACGGGACGGACAGCGAGGAACCAATTTAATTGTTTCAAGAGGTACTCGTACGAGTGAAGCCATTGTACCCATGTTCAAGAATGGAGAGGTAGTGGCGGTGCAGCAAATTAGCTTTCAGGAACCAAGGCCAGGGAGGGGACCCAACACGGGGAGCCGCACGGTGGCGAGCGCACGCCGCATAAAAATAGCCGTGAAATGTCGCGAATCCGGGGAGGCCAGCTGGCACGTCGGGGCAAAGACTGCCAGTTACGTGCGAACAACGCCGGATGAGGTGCTCAAGGCGTGCAAGCCGGGACCGGGCGGGCGAATGGACTGGAGCTCCTGTACGTAAGACGCAACGCGAGCGTCCGTTGCCGACGAGCATCGTGACCTGCCCACAGGGGTGCTGTTTGCCGTTGCGCAATGTCAAATAAGCAGAGGTGCTGGGCGAGAAGCCTCTCTCCATTTCTGCCGTCCTCGTGATGCACTGCCGACGCCAGACTGGACCCCGGCTCCCCCTTTCTTCGCTGCTTGGGGGAAAGCGGGTTAGCTGGCAAGCGGGGAGCCTGATCTCCGCTGGCGCGCGATTCAGTAACTGGAGCATTGCCCAAGGCATGCTGGCAGTTCCGATCAGGTACTAGGTGCTGTACACGGCTGTACTCGTGAGCCGGCATGAGCGAAGCAAGTGTAAGTGAACCAGGGTGCGCAATGAGGTAGGTCGCGAGAGGACGGCAGACGGGACGAGGGAGGAGGGGGCGTGGTTGAGAAATCAAGGAGAAATATCTCCAATCGGGCGATCCCGTGGGCTATGCCTGCTCGTACCCAGCACCGCCATCGACCACTCTGACTGCATGGCACCAGTCGACGACGTTTGCGTGGTCTGGGGAGTGTGTTTGATGGAGGAAACGGACCAAGTCTCACGCTTTGGCCTCAGCTTCCGGTACATGGCCTATACAAAGTTTGTGCGCATGATTGCCGTGGCTGGAGGTCGCGAAGCCATCGTTGGGACCCATCAAGTAAAACGGGGGTAATAAAAACGGCGGGCTGAGAAAGCTGGGGGTAATGGAATCGTTTGGCATCTCCAGAGCTGGGGTAATAGTCGGAGGACCCGGCCGACGGTAGGAGTGGGGCTCCGCCAGGGCCGGTCGTCTGCAGTTTCTTGCCTCTGTTGGCTCTGCGTCTTGGCTGCTTCCACCGACGGGCTCCGGAGGTGGAGCCGTTCCGAATATTTCTGGCCCTGCGACTTGGCCTGAGACAGCTCCCAACGGCAGGCACGGCAGACACGGCAGACACGGCGTGCCCAGAGCCACGCAGGCCGGTTCCTAGTTGGACGATGCGGCCATCGACGGCGCAATTAGGTTTGGCATCGTCGCGCCTCGTCAAACGTTTTATTTTTGTATTGCTTCTTTTGCTGAACATGAGGCCGTCCACTAGCAAGGGGGCCTTGGAATTCGCGTTGCGCATCCCCGGTGCCCGCGCCGCCCGCCGCCGACGCCCCCGCGATGTCTTACCCGTGTGATGCTCGTCCCCCTGACGAGCGAATGCAGGAATCATCCGGAAGCTAGCAAGTGGCTGGTGACCCCAAGGTGCAGCTTGATTGTGCATACGACCGAGCAAGTACTGTAGCGTTGCCGACGGGATTCCGTCGACATGGAGGTTCAGACGGCCCGCACGCCGCGGGATGCTGCCGAAGAGGCGGTAAGGAGACGAACCAACCCCAGCGACGGCTGAAACCGTAAGGACTAAGGTAGGTAGCTCTTTGAACACGCGACAACTTCCTTGACAATCAACAGAAACAGGTAGTTGCAAAGTCGCACGGCATATGAGCACAAGCAAGGGTGGGATGCTGATGCACGTTGGATTGGACGGGTTGCACGAGCACCGTGCGAATGACAGCATGACGTTGATGTTGGCGCCAACCCGGCATCACCCCTCAAGATGCTCTGTATTTGGAGGCATAGCCTCGTAACGCGGTTACACATGGCGGCATGTGCTGACTGGCCGCTCTTGTCTCTGCATTGCCACGCTTGCGTCGTAGAGACGCCGGTCTCGACTGCAAGTGATCGAGAGTGAGCGCCGGAGGTCTTTGGTGCTGGCTGCCGAACTTCCGGCCCGAGCACTGTGTCGTATATGGCTCGGATGTCCGTGGCCGAGACGTACAACGTATGTGCTATATCGACGAGCCATCGAGCAGCAGCATCGCAACTTGGCAGGGACGAACGCACGTCAACGCATCACGCAAGCTGGGACCAGACCGATGACACTCGCAATGCACTGCGTGCTGCGCGCCAAGAGGGGCCACGGCGCAGGGTTCCATTGGCCGATGAGCATGGCCTCTCGCAGCGGGTGACACCGCAGCTGCGGAAGGCTGGGCAAGCAGGCGAGTTAGGCCAGCGGCGGCGTCTTGAGCAAGACCTGGGGCAGCTGGGGGGAGAGCGACATGCAGAAAAGCTGGGGGACTGGGACCGGACGCTGGGCAGCCACCCACGGCTTGTTGACGACGGGCCAAGCCAAGAATTCTTGACACCTCAGCGAGAAATCTCTGATCAGTCTGCTGATGCGTCGCAGGCCAACCGTCAATCCACGATTTCCGGGGGGTGGGCGTGGGGACCGATCAGGCTAGCACGTCCCCACGAATGCCCCAGCGAGGCTCAAAGACCAGGACCAGAAGCGCGAAGAAGGCGAGAAAAATCCTGCGTGGCCAAGAGAGCCTCGAATAGCCGACCCATCACAGGCGGAGCCTCGAGCAGGTGTGTCGCCTTGGCGGGGTACCTACTCGCCGCCTCCCCACCCGGAGCCCACTGAAGGGTCAGTGCAGGCGTCGGGGGGGGGGGGGGCTA
>JALHBZ010000146.1:18105-34025 GCA_024340015.1 Tolypocladium ovalisporum
TGAAGTCAGCAGGCTTTGATGCCTGGCTCGCTATGCTGCAGCCCTCTTACGCCTATGACTTGGGCGCATCTACCCTCCTTCTTGTCGCACATTCCGACATCATGTTGGCTGTCGAAACTCAAATGGCTAACCTTGCGCCGTTGGACAGGTTCCCAGAATACATTGATCCCTTTCAAGTCATCGAACAGTCGCCCAGCATGACTTCAGCACTTCCCAAGCCAAAGATCTTGGCCAATGTCCAGTCCGAGGATACCAGCCGTGGACCTTCACCGCAGCCCACCCACTTCAGTGTCCCGCTACCGTCATACTCCAATGGAAATGGCAACCGAACCCTGCGGTCGGCAACTGTTGGCTACGTTGCTGCCGAGTTCACGGGAAAGCTCGAGCAGATGAAGACTGGTACGTAGATCACGTAGCACGTACTGATATCCCGTCATGAGAATCGCGACTAATCTTGCCTCGCTTCCTGCAGTCAAGAACATCATTGTGCAAGGCGGGTGGATCCCCGAATCGCTTGTTGAGGAGCAGATTCGCTGGTTCTACGAGCAGCTAGGCATTGATGATGCCTACTTCCGCATTGAGACCCCAGACGTCATTGCCAGCCAGGTCACCTCTCTCTATGCCGCCAAGGTGGCGGCCTACTCCAGGGAGGACAAGCGCGAGGAGATCCGCCTGGACATGGAGGCCAATGACCACGCCATCTACATCGACACCAGTGAACCTGGCAAGGGTCATGTCGCCGGTCCCAGATATGAGTCGCGCCTCGAGGCCAAGTACCTTGACCACCAAGGCAAGAACAAATATCGCGTCGAGACCTTCCGATCACCGGCCGTTATTGGTGCCAGCCCGTCATCCAGGGCCACTCTTCGATGCTACTTCGTCTACCAGTGCCAGTTCAAGAACTCACCGGAGGAGACGAACCCCAAGGAGACGAACATCGAGCTCATCTCCGACAGCGGCTTCTGGCAAAAGGCCACGGACAACACTAAGCAGATCTACCAGGAGATCATCGAGTTGGCCGTCAACCGAGCTGGCCCCGTCATTGAGATCTTCGACATTGAGGGCGTGGCAGAGAAGCGCCTGGTCGTCGCTTTCCGCACTCGCACGGCCCGGGGCATGTTCTCTGCCCTCAGTGACCTGTACCACTACTACGGCGTCACCAGCTCCAGGAAGTATGTGGAGCAGTTCTCCAACGGCATCACCGTGATGAGTATCTACCTCAAGCCCGCGACCCCGTCAGATGGCTACTTCCCGCCCATGGAGGAGTCCATCCATCAGATTACCAAGGAGATTTCACTCCTTTACTGCTTGCCCCAGAACAAGTTCCATAATCTTTTCGCCGTCGGAGACTTGAGTCTTCAGGAGGCCGTCTACGCCCATTCCGCCTGGGTCTTTGTGCAACACTCCCTCAACCGACTTGGACCCGAGTATGCATCTCTCTCTGAGATCCTAAGCTCGGCCGACACTGCCCAAGCCGCGCTTCTGTCGAAGCTCAAGCGACGTCTGCGCACCGAGACATTCACCCCTGACTACATTCTGGAAATCATTCAAAATTACCCCGTCCTCGTCAGGTCGCTGTATGCCTCCTTTGCCAACGTTCACCTCGGCGGCAACTCCGAACGTGACCAGCTGGCCGTGGCACCAACCCCCGTGGTTGAGGTGCTGTCCGACGCAAGACTTCAGGAGACCATCTCCAAGACTGTGTCTAATGAGCACGACGAGATGGTCATGACCGCATTCAGGGTCTTCAACAATGCCATCCTCAAGACGAATTATTTCACTCCAACCAAGGTAGCCCTCAGCTTCCGCTTGGATCCCGCCTTCCTGCCCGAGGTCGAATATCCTCGCCGACTCTATGGCATGTTCCTCGTCATTGGTGCCGAGTCTCGAGGATTCCATCTCCGCTTCCGGGACATCTCTCGCGGTGGTATCCGCATTGTCAAGTCGCGTAGCAAGGAAGCGTATGGCATCAATGCTCGCAACCTCTTTGATGAGAATTATGGCCTAGCCAGCACCCAGCAGCGCAAGAACAAGGACATTCCCGAGGGCGGTTCCAAGGGTGTCATTCTGCTGGACCCCAAGCAGCAGGACAAGGCCCAGGAAGCCTTCGAGAAGTACATTGACAGTATCCTGGATCTCCTCCTGCCCGCTGCCAGCCCGGGCATTAAGAACAAGCTCGTGGACCTTTACGGCAAGGAAGAAATCCTCTTCATGGGCCCAGATGAGAACACTGCCGACTTGGTGGACTGGGCCACGGAGCACGCGAGGGCTCGTGGAGCGCCTTGGTGGAAGTCCTTCTTCACTGGCAAGTCACCGAAGCTGGGTGGTATCCCCCACGACAAGTACGGCATGACTACACTGTCGGTGCGCGAGTACGTCAAGGGCATCTACAGGAAGCTCGAGCTGGATCCCTCAACGGTCCGCAAAATGCAGACTGGTGGCCCTGATGGCGACCTGGGCAGCAACGAGATCCTGCTCGGCAACGAGAAGTGGACGGCCATCGTTGATGGGTCGGGTGTCTTGGCGGATCCCAATGGCCTCGACAGGGACGAGCTCCTGCGTTTGGCCAAGAAGCGTGCCATGATCATCGAGTATGACATGTCCAAGCTGTCCAAGGACGGCTACCGCATCCTTTGCGACGACAACAACATCACCCTGCCCAACGGAGAGATTGTCACCAATGGTACTTCTTTCCGGAACACGTACCACCTGCGCGATACGGGCATGACGGATGCCTTTGTGCCGTGCGGTGGTCGCCCGGAGTCCATCGACCTCATCTCGGTCAACAGGCTCATCAAGGACGGCAAGACGACAATTCCTTACATCGTCGAAGGTGCCAACCTGTTCATCACCCAGGATGCTAAGCTGCGCCTCGAGGCTGCAGGGTGCATCCTGTTCAAGGACGCCTCGGCGAACAAGGGCGGCGTTACCTCGTCTTCGCTCGAGGTTCTAGCTTCCCTTTCGTTTGATGACGCAGGCTTCGTCGAGAACATGTGCGTCGACGCCAAAACCGGCGAGGCACCCCAATTCTACAATGACTATGTCCGCGCGGTTCAAGCCAAGATTCGCGAGAACGCGGAACTCGAATTCGAGGCGATCTGGCGCGAGCATGAGACCACTGGTACCCCTCGATCCATCCTATCCGACAAGCTCTCCATCGCCATCACGGACCTGGACGAGGAGCTCCAGAAGTCTGACCTGTGGGCTAACCAGACGATCCGATACGCTGTTCTCGGTGATGCCCTCCCGGCGCTGTTGTTGGAGAAGATTGGGCTGGACACGATCATCTCTCGCGTGCCCGATAGCTACCTGAGGAGCATCTTTGGCAGCTATCTCGCCAGCCGATTCGTCTACCAGTTCGGTAGCGAGCCGTCCCAGTTCGCCTTTTTCGATTTGTGAGTACACCTTGGCTGCTGCATGATGACTCGTGACAAATGACTGACTGTTGAATAGCATGTCCAAGCGAATGGCAAAGATTTCGGGAAAGACGGATGGATCTGAACAGATTAGGAGGATGTCCGTGAGTGGCGGCGCAGGACTTTGAAGCAGCCGTGTGCAAGAGGGAAGCCGTGGGGCCTCACGCTCTCGGCCGCGGAGCCAAGGCATAGCCGCTCCCGCAATTCGCTGCTTGAAGCCGCCCAGATTTTATCTGGACCTATGTCTTTGAAAGCATCAACCAGCCAGGTGGCTGCTAGCATTGATTTTGGATTGACATTTTTGGGAATGGGGTCAGGACAAGTTGAACAATAGGGACAACGATGAAAATCAAAAGCCCTTGCATAGGCATGATGATATAGAAGCCACTAATATGACCATGTATGGACTACAATCGCCCGCCTGTTGGAGATTACCACGCCATGGGCACAAAATGCAAGAGACCAGAGTGGACGATGGGTACGCATCCTAAGAACTGTGAGTACGAGTATGTGTTGTGTGCAGGCTACAGTAGCATATTGCCAAGTGACTCGTGTAACATGCCACAACACTGGTCCGTCTCTTTCGCTGCGTGGGTCTGCTGAGGTGAACGAGGTGAACGAGGTGAGGCGGAGGTGAGGTGAGGGGAGGGGAGGGGAGGTGAGGTGACTTTTTGCCCTGGTTTCCCCGGGACATGAATCATTACCTAGGTAGGTACGGTACTTCAAACACGAGACACTCGCGACCACGTCAGCTTGCCCGGATGAGGGGATAAACCATCCAAGCCTGGACAAGCCAGCCCCCCGGCGATGCCCCGAAGCGCAGAGGGGGCTGCGATTATACATAGTACGCGTTGTCGCGTTGGCCGTCTTGTCTCTAAAAACAGCGGCCTGACCCCTTTCTCAAACTGCTTGGCGCCCCCACCACCGCCACCACCACTAATAAGGTACCTTGCCTGTATTGCAGGCACGCCAATACCTGTACCACCCACCACCACCCACCAACTCGCAGCGTTCGGGACCCCCTTTGTGGAGCAGCGGCGCTGCCCCTTGGGGTCGGCCCATTGAATTTCCCCTGCTGCCGCAGTCGCAGCCGCAGCCGCAGCTAATACTGGTACTGACTGCTTGGTGCTGCGAACCAAGGGCACACGGCACGACAACGCATCCGAGTCCATCCCATCACCTACAGTTGCGCAGCGACTCTCGGCCGGCGCAGACGCAGACCACCACACGACGGGCAGAATCTAGGCAGGCTCGGTGCTTTTCCTTCTGTGCTCCCAACCTCGAGGCTCTCGCTCTCGCCAGCCAGACCATACGGCCCCCAGACCTCGCTTCATGGCCACCGTGGTCAACGCCGGGCAAACTATTCGGGTTCCGTCGATTGACTAGGGATTAGCCACGGCTGCGGGGAGCTCGGGCCGTCGTGGCAGAGCGTTTCACGACGAAGTCCAGACAGACGACGAGGCACAGAACCCGAGCAAGGGGAACGGGGGGTCGTCCAATCCCCGCGCCCTGGCCCAGCTGGCAGAAAAGTCAACGTCGCAATGACGAGACCAACCATCATCCGAGCCGGTGCGTTCCTCCCTTCTGCCTCGAGGCGTCCCTCGCGACCTCTCTCTCTCTTGATTCTGCTGCACCTCTACCCTCGATTGCCGCCTCCACCTTGTCCCTGGCTGTGTGCGGGTACCCTGCCTCTTCGTCCAGGAACCTGGGGTCGTCGCCCAGGGAGCCACACATGCAGGACCTCCTAAGCCGATCTTGCTTTGGACTCTCCCATGCCGCGTTGTGGGGACTTGTCGTCCGTACATGAGCTCTAGCTAACGCCTCCCGTTTCTTTTCTTGTATACAGACACGATCGACCTACAAGATCGCAGCGCTCCGTCGGCTCAGGACCATCCCAGTCTTCACCATCTACCAGACGCTGCCCACGGCGATTCCGTCGCACCCATTGCTCCTCACCAGGCCGAAACCCTCCGTGAAGTGGCACACGAGACCGCCGAGGAGGAAACCCGCAACCCGCGGGTTTCGTGGACGAGCGACAACGGCGTGGGTACTGGGGTCGCGCTCGGCGACGGCGCCGACGTTCACGACCGCTCCAGCCCCGGCAGCGGCCAGTCCAGACATCTCACGGGGGAATCAAACGGGTCCGACATGTACCGTCACGACTACCAAGAGCAGCCGCAGGATGCGCCGGCGGTCGCTCAGAACGGCGGCGTCTCGTCGTCGGACGAGGGAGACCTCGATGGCGACGGTGATGCTGACCTAGACGACGACCTGATGGACAAGATATCGAGTTCGCCCTCTATTGAAGATGGTGGGTACACCCCCAGTGCTGCGCCTGTGGCCTGGCCGCGGCGCGTGTCCTCCCTCCCGTCGTTTCTGCGAGGTTCATGCCCTGTGAAGAAAGAGCCTGGTGCTACCCAAGTCATCATTTCAAAGTCTGCCTCAGCCGGTTCTCCTTCCCCCTGCCCCCGGACAAGTGAACATCTTCAACATATGGGAATCGCAGCTGCTGAGTGGCAATGCAACCGTCATCTTCCTCGTGGTGAGTATCGTGGTTGGCGCGCCGGCGAATTCGACATCTGTCACGACTGGTACCATGATCAGTACGACACCAAGAGATCCATTGATCAGTGTGAGAATGGCAGAGAAGCGCTGCGCAATGACCGTGACCATGTACAGGACCGCTGGCCGCTGGGTTAGAAGCCCTTGGTGACGGCCGCTGAACATGGTGCGCGAAGGGGGCATGGATCGTTGAAACTACGCGGGCCTGCTGGTGAAGAGAGCGAGGCCGGGCTAACAACGATGAGTCGTGGGCGCTCTGATGGCGACGAACATGACAGCTACAGCTCCGGAGGCTTACCACTCACTATCCCTGGCGAGCCGCCACTCGAGGAAGATGATGACTCTGACTACCTCCTTCCTGACGAATTGCGTTCTGTTGAAACTAAGTGGATGGGCGAATGCTTACAAACTTCAGAGGACATCGATTTCGAGTTCGTGTACGCGCTTCACACGTTCGTGGCTACCGTCGAAGGCCAGGCAAATGCGACAAAGGGCGATACGATGGTGCTGCTGGACGATAGCAATAGCTACTGGTGGCTGGTCCGAGTCGTCAAAGACAGCAGCATTGGTGAGTGATGGGCGCCCTGTTGCTTCTGCGAATGAATGAAAATTGACAGAACTCGATTTAGGATATCTACCCGCCGAGCACATCGAGACGCCGACGGAGAGGCTGGCCCGCTTGAACAAGCATAGGAACATTGATGTGAGTGCAACAAGTGGGAGGCGGGCGAGGAATGGGCTGACAGACCATAGCTTTCCGCCACGATGCTCGGCGATCAGGCGGCGAAGCAGAAGAATTCGTTCAAGGGCATTCGCAGAAGGAGGAAGACAGTCACCTTTGCGGACCCGACTTACGTCGATTACTCCGATTTCGACTATTCTTCCGACGACGAGGATATTGAAGAACTGTCTGGTCCGCATCCCACCACTGCCCAGCAACAGCGGGAGCCGCAGGAGCAGGAGCAGCAACAAAGCGCCTTGAAAGCATCGGTCGAGGACGAAGCAACGGAAGAAAGCGCCAAGGTTGAGCCTCTTAAAACCCGGGGCATCGGCCAGGACACCGTCGCCGAGTCTGTAAAACGGGACCCTGCAGGCCAAGAAGACGTCAGAGGAAGCGACGACCTCATCGAAGACAAACCCGAAGGTCTCAGTAGATCAAGAAACGGCACGGTCAGGAACACCGACTCTTTTTTCAAGGACGAAAGCGTCGAAACCAAAAAAATTACCCTTACTCCCAACCTGCTGCGTGACGACAACACACCACGAGAATCGACAGAATCTGCTACCAGGGATTCCAAGTCGAGGACCAGCCTAGACAAGCTAGACAAGGAGCTCGTGTCCGACAAGGAGAGGAAGAAGGGCAAAGACAAGGACAAGAAGGACAAGGACAAGAAGCCAAGTGCTATCCGGAGCTTCTTCTCGCGAAAGGACAAGAAGAAGACATCCGAGGACGACGACGAGTCGTTCGGCAAACGATCCATGGACATCGTTTCGGAGTCGCGAGATAGCGAGGATCTCGCGATGGAAGAGCAAGCTTCCACGGACAAGTCCACTGGTGTTCAACGAGGTCCTAGCAAGCTGCAGAAAACACCAAAGGCTGCTGGCAGCCCAGCGCAGAGGTCCGTTGAGCTCTCGTCTTATCTGGCCGAGGGCCGCAACAACGACGTATCGAATGTGCCACCCTCGTCGATGCGGATCATCGAGCCCGTGACGCGGGAAACGCAAGAAGACAAGCCTCAACAGCAACAGCAGACTCGCGAGGCGACACGTGCGCGCTCTTCCTCTGCTGAGAAGTCTGTCATCTCCAAGATCATGCCAGCACTCAGCGGAAGCGCTGGTCAAGATCCCAAGCCGCAGAAGACTGTCAAGGCAAAGGCGCGCATGGAACTTGATGCTTCCGATAGCTCGGATGTGGATGATCCGGTCAATGACCAGGCCCAGCAAACCCATCTTGAACCTTCGACAAATGAACAAAATTGCGAACGGGAAGCTCCCACGCGACCTCAGATGTCTAGCGCGTTTTCAGACAGCTACGAGACGACGTCAACCTTCTCCAGCGACAAGACACTTACTCCGCAGCACCCGCAAAAGGCCCGGGGGGGGCGCGCGGATGTGCCAACAACCCAAACACCTCCTCTCAACACATCGAATCCACCAGCTCTTGTTGTCGATACATCATCACCTGAAGGCAATTCGTCAGAGGTCTCGCCAACTTCTGACCAGGTTCAAATGATGGCTGACAGCCAGAGGGGCGGAAGCTCGGCCAGTAAGGAGCCAGCTTGGGATGACACCAAGTTACGGGCCTTTTTCGACGAAACCGATCACATTAGAGACCTTTTGGCTGTGGTGTATGACAAGAGCAACGTCGAGCCCGCTGGTAGTGACCATCCAATCGTGGGAGGGCTATTTCGAGAGCAAAATGCCAAATTGGCCGAGATAACAACCGTAAGACGCTCCCCGGCGCAAATCGCCATTGGAAGGGACTAAAGCTGACATTGTAATTCTTACAGCAACTGGACAACATGCTCGGAGACTGGCTGGCGAGGAAACAGCGTCTCCGCGGAATCATGTGAACGCGGAGCGCTGCGTCACCGTCGACGGTGAAGGACAGCCCAGCCCAGGTATCAGATGACGAGCTTGCCCGAGATCGCGGCAGATCGCGGCATGCATCACCTTATTGCACAGGAGCACGTACGCAGGGGCCTCTGACCCCTACGCATCAAAGCGTCAGGACACGCACAAGCGACAACGTTCAGTTTCTCTTCTTTTGACCAGTTCTTTTTTCCTACTGTTGATGGCACGCTGATATGAGATACAATGTACGCACGTATGAAGGTTTGGAAGGGGAATACCCATGGACACGCACAGCCGGTCGTCGAGGACAGCCAGGTCACGGCGAACCTAGCTTGCGCTTGCTTGTCTGGTCTTGACGTCTCATCTTCTTCCTACGCTCATGTTCTTTGCTTTTTCTGCGAGACAGCCCGAGGATACGATTTTGTCTCTTTGCTATCTACTGTTTGCTTTTCTTTTGACGACTCGGAGTGGCATGGGCCGTGGGCCAGCTCTGAACAGGGCGCTGCTTTTGATACCCGTGTGTGGACGGACAGACGGCATTTTTAGGGGACGGGAATAGGATGTACTACTTGGTATGTCTGCGTGGCTTGTATAGTAGTCTACTCCACCTAGTGAATGGCGATGTGAACACCAGAGGGAGAAAAGATGGTTATACGATCCCAGAGGCCGTTCTTTTGATGCTACCGTGCTTTATACGATGCGAGGTATATCTGAAACTTGTGGATTGGCGCAGTCTGTCAAGCACGGTGGTTGATGGAGTCGGCTGTAGAGCGTGGCCACGGTTAGAGCCAATGCACTCGAGACAAAATGCTCCTTGCGCCTCATCTCGGGACAATTGCGTGTCCATTTCGTCAATTGGTGTTGCGCAGTAGGCTCCTTGTAGAGGCACTAAGCCTCAACCTCTCTCGGGTTACACGACCGGATCGAGATCCGACAGAAGCGATCCTCTTCACATGGCACGAAAACCCCACGAGAGCACACAGGCAATTGCCCACACTTGTCGTTCATCGGTGCGTCATATTTCCTCTCTGGCAGTCGACAAATACATGCCAAAGAAATGTGTTTCGCGCCCCAAATGTAGCAACGTTAACGCAACGCAGACCCCATTCCGATGCAACCGTGAAAGCAGCCCAGAACCGAACTATCCCAAACCCTTTTACACCTCGGTCGTGACCTTCGCCTTGGCGTTCGTGACCTTGACTCCTAGTTGCTTAGCGCGGGCGATGATGTCAATTCGCTTCCTGGAGGAGACGTTGTGGGCGATCCTGTCGAAGAGTCCGTGTTAGCAGTCTGCAGCAACAGCCGTGTTGTTCCCCCTAGAGGGCCTGCAACTGGATTCCAAAAAGGCAACGTACTCGGCAGCGTAGGTTCGGTTGTGCATCATCAGAAGCTCGACATCCTTGACGTTGTTGACAAGGAAGGACTTGTGGCCAGAGGGCATCATGTAGCGGGTCTTCTTGTTGGAACCGAAACCAATCTAATCCGTCACTTGTCAGTCTCTAGCCCGGTGCAAATGGTTGGTCGAGGCTCGTGCTCTAGTCTCTCGATGAATCGCGCGAGACTAGACCACGCAGCAATCTCGAATGGCTCGACGTACCGAGGGCATGGCAGTGTTGCCACGGAAGCGTCTCCGAACCCTGTTGTCGATACCCTTGGGCTTGCGCCAGCTGGCACCGACTCGCATGAACCGGTCACTCTGGTGACGGTTGAAGCGCAACGTGCCTGTCACACCTGTCAACACTCTGTCTCATGAAAGCACCGAGTCGTCCATTATTTCTCCCGCTGCAACTCGAGTCGAAACGTTCGTATCGTGTGGAATTGTCGCATCGTCGGAGTCGAGCGGGAGGGTTGACAGAGGGTTTGGGGGGCACCAAGGTACGTACGCTTCTTCACGATGGGGACGTGCTTCTTTGCGGAAACCATCTGGATTGAACGTCAGCATGACAAGTTCTCGAGACAAGTCGTCATCATTGGGCACAGGTGCCTTACCTTGACGGCGGTTACTGCTGGGTTAGATGGCTGTAAAGGTTGGCCGGCGTGATGTTCACTCGGGGCGAAATTTTGGCGGATGCCACAACCAAACGCTAAGTCGAAGGGTTTAGGGCTGCGATCACGTGGACCGGCATTTTTTTGCGCGGCACCTGCGTCGCGCCACCCTTCCCAGCCCAAAGCAGCCTAGCGCAGACCGGAGGGCACAAACCCTCTCTCGGCGAAAAAATCCGCCCCAGGCAAGTTGTCAGACACCTTGGGCGCCATCTCCATCACGACGTATTGCTCGAGTCCTGCAAGCGCTCTTTTGCAACACCAAGACAATCAGCAACCATGTCGACGACAACGCAGAGCGTGCAATGCTTCGGCAAGAAGCGAACGGCCACTGCCGTCGCCCACTGCAAGGTGCGTCGAGAGCGAACCTCCCCCCGGGACGTCGAATCTACGTTTGGTCGGATGCGAAGCGACAATGCTGGCGAAATCGAAAGTGACGACGGACGACTGACATGATGTGTTTTTAGGCCGGCAAGGGTCTGGTCAAAGTCAACGGACGCCCTCTGTCCCTGGTCCAGCCCGAGATCTTGCGCTTCAAGGTACGAACATGATTCTTTCCCTCGAACCCCGACCGTCACTCACTTGCCACACCACCTGTCGAAGCATCCAAGCCGTTGAGACGAAGCTGCGATTGCGAAGAGGCGTCGTGTGTCTGGCAGGACGCGCAGGGGGTTTACAATTGCTGTCACGAGTAGCACAAGTTTGCTGAGACTGTTCCTTTCAGGTCTACGAGCCCCTCCTGGTCGTCGGTCTTGACAAGTTCGCCAACGTCGACATCCGCGTCCGCGTCACCGGTGGTGGCCACACCTCCCAGATCTACGCAATCCGTCAAGCCATCGCCAAGTCCCTCATCGCCTACTATCAGAAGTTCGTCGACGAGCACTCCAAGAACATGCTCAAGCAGGCCCTCGTCCAGTTCGACCGCACCCTGCTCGTCGCCGACAACCGCCGCTGCGAGCCCAAGAAGTTCGGTGGTCCCGGCGCCAGAGCCCGCTTCCAGAAGTCCTACCGATAAACGGAGAAAATGCAGGACTGGGGACGGGTTGTTTGGAGAGCGTTATAGGTTGCTGCTGCCTCTGCTGATGCGGCCGCTTTGGGAAATCGCCAGACTGGCGGCCGCAAGGAGGATGTTGTCGCGTCACGGAGTGGACAAAAGGAATCGGAGTCTCATGTTCCCTGGTACGGGGATAGGTTTCCCATGGGCATTTGCATGGCCTTGCTTTGGGCGGATTGTAAAGGGTCTGGCAGGCAAATGAAATCTTCAAAACGTTCACGATGGCGTGCGTCAATGAATGCGTGCATGGTGCGAGTGTCAGTGTGAGGTGGCAACATATCAAGGCTTTTGAGAGCACCACCGGCCGTACGTCGGCCCTGGCATAGGATGTCTCCCATTCATTCACTTCGGACCGCGAAGGCGGGCGAGGCCGAGCGACTTGGTGATCGCGCCGCAGAAAACCCCAACTTATATGCCGCGCGGTGTCCATCTTGGTCGTCCCTGGTGTCGCAGCACGACAGTAGCTCCTTTCATGCGACTGTACCTGAGTTGGCATCTGATGGTGACCCTCGAGGAGCTCACATGAGGCCAGAGTTGGGTGTGTCAACGAAACTCAATGATTGCCCCATGAAGAGGCGTACTAGAGGACGACGGAGCCCCCATGCTGCTAATGTACTTTCTTGGTGATATATACTTGATTATGTTGCGAAACCATGACAATAAGGAAAGGTCTTTGACCAATTTTAGCGTTTTCCTCTCCTTTTGAGACCCTGCGAGTCTCCCGTACCAGTGCCAAAGAGAGAACACCAATTACTCCACTCCTCACGATTGTTTCGTCCCTGACGGATTTCCTCATCCAAACGGCACGTAAACGAGAAGCGAAAAGGTATCCAAACCGTCTCCTTCTTCGGTACCGCCGTCAGCACCTCCCCCCCCCTTGCACCCGTGGGCCGGCTGTACTCGGTGCGGGTAAACCCGATGGCCTTCTCCATTGCCGTTAGCCACACAGTAAAACGGATTGACCACGTGCCTGAGCGGCCCGAGCTCGTGGATGCTGTAACTTACCTGGTTCCTGCACCATGCGAGGCCCGCCTCTGGTCATCCAACTAAATGAACGACGTCTCCCATGGGGTGCCATGGTCTTCTTCTGCCAGGTCCTCCAGCTCCTCTTCCAGACGCTGGCGATCCTGCGGCCTAAGTATGCTCCTGCGGAGGAAACTGGTCTTGAGATCCCAGTGAAGCTCCGACTTTACCACCGTCTCGAGCATCGAAAAGGCAGCCTGGCAAGCAATGTGGTCGGGAGTGATTGTTCCCTTGGGTTGCTCCTTGAAGAGCTCGTGCAGGTGACGCCTGTAGACGATAAGGGCTAGGCGCAGGTCGCGGCATTTGCTGGTCTGGTTCGCGAACATGGAAATATCAGGCCAAGCTGTGCTGTGACTGACTTGTGCTGTGAATGCTTGTAGGAATCCCGACATGAGTCGAGGCCGGCGAATGGCGAGACGGTGCGCCTTGAAGATGACCCTCAAAACTGTAAACCACCACTGCTGAGTGCAGGCGTCACTCCCCGTGTACATGCTGTGAACGTAAAGGAACTGGAACTCGCCAATAATGTCCTCCTCTGGGAGAGTAGTGCCGAATTCGGAGGGGCTGTTGCGGCCCTTGACCCTCGACAAAACGTAACACGTGGAGTCTCTGGAGTCTAGCGAACGCTCAGGCCCCATGAACGCGGCCACAAAGGTCCTGGGTTGCTGTTGGAAGCAGAACTTGAGCTGGTGACTTTGGAAGAGGTGGTGCGAGAACATGCGGTCGTGAAAGATGCGGGAAGGCAGCCCGACGGCTCCACTGACGGAGTCACAGGCGTGCATGTTCCAACCGCCTTCCTGCTCTGCGGCAATGCGGTTCAAGGCGCTCTCGGATATGTTGTCCGTGAGCTGCTCCCATACACGCAAGTTGGCTGCGGCCTTGGCAGGATTGTACTGCTCAGGCCCTGGGCCAACTGCCGTGGCATCTCGATATCGGGCCAGGGTGTGGTAGATCTCATGAACATCATCCGCTTGAAAGCGAGTCTCGGCCCGGGTAGGCTGTACAAAGACCTCGTTGGTGCCGTGCCACTCAACAACGTGGACTCGGTTGATGCCCGTACTCATGATCCAGAAGCCGCAGCGGGACGCTGGATTGTCTGGATAGTGAGCCCAGAAGAAGTGAGGACCTGCGGGAAGCTGCTTGATGCCGACAAACTTGTCAGTGACGTGCAGTATATTGTTGTAGCCGACGACCCATTCCTCGGGCAACTTGAGAACAATGACGACATCTCCGCGTCCCATGTTGTGCGTCTGCCTGTTCCAGGGAACCGTGGGCTGTCTCCTGGGGGCAAGTACTTGATGCGCCGTATGAGCCCCGATGGGCGGAGCCGGGTTATCCTGCGTGATCAGCCGAAGAGGGCCCAAGACATAGCGTCCGAGGGTTCTGACGGAGTCGAGGGATTTGGCTGAGTGCGTTCCGGTGGATTTGGTCGACTGGCCTCCCGTGGATTTGGTTGAGCGACCCGCAGAGGAGCATGTCGAGTTGGATTTGGTGATGCCCAGGGGCACCCACGGCGTGGAGGACATGCCATCCATTTCGGGCGACAGGGGTTCTTCAACCCGTCTCTGGCGCTTTGGCGTTTCCTGTGGCCGAAGTTGGGGTGACGGGCTGCTTCAAGATGGTGTCGAGATTGGTCGGTCGTGAGGAGCATGAGTGAGTGCTGCAAGTTGGACGCCGCAACTGCCCTTGAGGCTCAAGATGAAGACGACGACGACGATAAGACAACAAGACGAGAACCAAAGAGAAGAGAAGAAGAGAAGAAGCCCGTTGTCCATCGGTTCTCGACCTGTTTTGTTTCCCAGTTTTACTTTGCAAGCACTAGCCTCGCGGCTCGGACTTGTCGTAACCATGTTGCCCGACGGAGGGTTCACGTCCTGGCAGGCGAAGCTCTGCATAGGAACCAGCGTAGAGCGGAGGCAGCGTCATGCAGACAGCTGAGCAATCGTACCGATAAACCCGCGCCGACGCGATATCATGACGAATGAGTCCTGGCTAGGCCTGTCGCGAGGCCGGTGAGCCTCTCTGGGCTCTGTGCCGCCGCTCCTGGTCTGGTGGCTAGCTGCTGCCGTGCTTCGAAGCCGACAGCCGCGTCCTTCGCGCGGATCTCCCGTGGACGGGGCTGGGAGCTGCATCGTCGACTTTGTCTCTGTTAGCAAAGAGTTGGATAGGATGGAGTGGGGGTCCTGCACCGCAAAGCTCGTGTCTGATTGCCGTGGAGACGCAATATTAACTTTGCCAGAACAAGTCGAGACTTGAGCATCGTCCGGTGAAGAAGAGGACAGATGTACGGATGCTTCACCGACATGCCAGAGCTCGACTGCCGGGGAGACGCGAGGTTGAGTTTGCTCGCATTGCCGACTGCAAGTCGAGACGTGGAGCTCGGCGATGCATCAAGCGCAGCATGCGCATATTGGAGGCTTTGATTGCCAACTCAATGCACGCAGCAGGGTGCAAGTGCCTCGTCGCTCTGGCACCGTGGCCGCAACTGGCGAGTAATGTGCAAGACGCCGTCACGAACCCTCAGGTTGCCTCAGGTCAGCAGTGCGAGAACAAAGGCAAGCCCCTCACCTTCTCTTTCCCGCCCCACCGGCCACCGCGGCCCGCAAGCCGACGACGGCCAGGCCCCTCGGAAGTCGGGCCGGGCGCCGGCATCTCAAGTCGTCCCCTAATTAAGCAAAGGAAAGAAACATACTTTGCCAAGATCCCGCTACCCGGACGAGTAGGTACCTTATTTTGCTGCGGTGCAGGGCCAGGCTGCTGCGGCGGGCCCCCAGTCCGGGCACTACGCAAGGCTGGCCGCTAGACTAGGTACCTTAGGCAGGCAGGCCATGGGCTGGTCTACGCGCACAGCCAACTCGGCATGGTGTTGGTTACACAAGGCCGCTATTCCCGCTACCTTGGCTACGCTACTGTATACAGCGCCAGCGGGGAGGGGAGGGGGGGGCGTGAGCACCACCCTCTACCGCTGGCTCGGGGCCGATTAGAAGCCCCCGGCTTCGACTCTTAGGAGCTGCCGCCAGGCTGCCGCGTCCCAGCGCAACGGGCCGCGCTAGCAAATGCGCACCCCGGGGGCGGCCAGCCTACTGTCACGATGTGCAACGACGACGACGGCATTGAGGCATCTCGTGCACTCGCAAGGATTGCGCAATAAGGCTCCCAAAAACTTTATTTGCAGCCGCGCCGCCATCATTTGCCAGCTTGTCGCGTCATTTGGCTGCGGCTGCACGTCCGGTACTGCCCCCCCCCCC
>JALHBZ010000147.1:0-23426 GCA_024340015.1 Tolypocladium ovalisporum
CCCCCCCCCCCCCAATCAGCTGCGTTCGGGGGAGACTGCTCTGCGGCCACGGCATTCCGTTCCCCTCACCTATCGTTGTTCCGCTCACGTGCTTTGTATTTCATCGTCAGCATCTCGCTTTCCTTCCCCTTCATCTTTGCTTCTTGCATCAATGTCGCGCCTGCTCACCTTGCGTTACCCACCGACAGCAGGGGGCTCCTTGCCTCCCCCGCAAGAATGCCCAAGTCTAGCCCCACCCCCAGGATCTGAGCCCCGCCTTCCCCGGACTGTGACTGGGTCCAGCGCCGTCTTAGCAACTGGGGCGCGGGTCTGGGCAGGAGCGATCCGCCTTCGCCCCCTTGTCTCCTTCCTTGCGGCAGGCCCTCTTGTTGTCCCCACCGCGAAGGCCCCATCGCTAAGCTCAGGCAAGGCGCCGACTCGCTCGTCGCGTATTGGTGCTGGGTCCCTCTCACCAGTCGGCAATGGCGACAAACGAGACGAGCAGCGGCCGCAAGAGCCCGACAGTGCAGCCAGCGTGGGGGCGGGCTTTCTCAGCGTCAATTCCCGCTCCACATCTCGCCGAAGCCACTGATAACGTAAGGTCCATAGATTCATTAGAGCGTCAAGGCAAGGCGAGGATGGTCAAGACCGGCGGATTGAGCCATAGAACCCGCATACATGCGAGTGGTTTCTTTGCCCCTTCGATGCTCACGCCTGACGCGTCCCAATTCCCAGCACATTCATCGCTGCGACTGCAAAGGTCTCTCCTACTACGACGAACCCTCGACGATGCGATCGAGCCTTCGAGATTGTCAAGGGGCGTGACTTCGTTCAGCGTGAGCAGCATGTGCCGGGAGACGGGCCCGTTGCGAGGTAGAACGGCTCCATGGTTTCGACTTCTGCGGCACCAAATCTTGCAATGTGCTTTGTGACCCAGTTGAGGGCAAACTCTTGGTCGAGGAGGCCGGCATTGAGTTGCCCCCAATTCTTGATCTGCTCAGAGGCGAGGAAGCCAAACGCACCTAGCCTGTACTGAATTTCGACGGTGATGAAGCCATCCTTGTTCGCATACATCCACTCGCTTGGGTCGTAAGTGGCCCCAAAAACAGAGTACCCGTCTCCATCTGAAGTCATATACGGTCAGCGTCAAATGCGCAATACACATATACTTCAATGCTGCGAGTCCATGGCTTGCGGATCCAGATCAGCACAGGCAGCTCCGTGACATTGGCCGCGGCGTAGACGTTCAAGTATAGGCCATCCTCTTCTCCAGGGCCAGAGTTGGACCCGTATAGTTCAGGGATTCCATATGCTCCAGACTGCGGACATCTTGGGGGCTGATGAACCGCAGAAACAATTTTGTCTCCGTGGTTGATTGGCCGAGGAAGTTTAGGAGCCTGCCATCGGAGCTTGCCGCCGAGTTAGCAACCTCGAAACCTTTGTGAAGGGAGGAGGCACCTTATCCGTCCACGTACCTCTTCCACACGTTTAAGACCGGAAGAGGAATTGTACTTACCCTGATACTTGGTGTACCCGACGTCGACGACGGGGCATGAAGAGCCGGATGACGGTTCCAACCCGGGTGCAGCCCAAGGGAGGAAGGCAACGGCGGACAAGCTGACAAGAGTTGCCTCCATGGCTAATGTGCCTTTTGGACAATCCACTAGACTACAAACAGCCTCTGGCTTTGCGGACAACATCAAAATGGCGAGCGTTCGGGCGTGGTCGGTTTTGGAGAGGCAAGGCGGGCCAAGAAGAGGCAGGTGCCCTAAACGGGCGGTAAATCCCCCCTCAAGCAGTCAGACACCTAAGGTAGTCAGTCTTCAGTGCAACGGAGAAAGGCAACAGTGGTAAGTGGTGCGGGTGCTGAGAGACACCATCTTTACTTTCTCAAGTCCTCCTTTCCTTTGCTATGGTACCGCCGCTTAGCTTGCTCCAATGTGGGCGAATGTGAGTAAAGCAGTGACGACAACGTGCATGAAAGGCGCGCACAAACGTCATCAGGTTATTTGGAGTGGTTCTAGTGTTGGCATCTCGTATTGTCTGTCTGGTCTGCCATCGACTTGATAACCTGGCCAATGGATCGGCCGAAAGATGCCGTGGACGAGACAATGCAACGTTGGGTTTTTATCGGAGCTACAGTGAGAACAAGCCATGTAAAGCTGCAATTTGTCTGAAAGTATAAACGTGAGGTGCGTACATGAGATGGGATGTCTGCCCCTGGCCTCGTTTACTGTGTCCACCCGTTCGACGCCTTTCTTTCCCTTCATCATTCTGCTCGCCCTTTCGCTGCTGTTGCTCGCCCTTGTTGCTGATTTTTTCATTCACTGTATCTTTCTACGAACCCATCTACATCTTGGTCTGGCTGCCCTGCATGGCCCTAATCTCGCCCTCAATCGCCTCTCCAAAGGTCCTGGTCGTACCATTTCCACCCATATCAGGGGTCACGACTGCGGCATTCGACTGTGCCAGAACGACTTCGACGGCTCGCAGCACAGCATCTCCCGCTTCCTCATAGCCCAGGTGTTGAAGCATCATCTGCCCAGCCCAGATCATGCCCACTGGATTGGCTATTCCTTTGCCAGCAATGTCTGGCGCACTCCCATGAACCGGCTCGAATAGACTCGGGAATTTACGCTCTGGGTTGATGTTCGCAGAGGGCGCGATGCCTATTGTGCCAGTACAAGCCGGTCCTAGATCGGAAAGTATGTCCCCGAAGAGGTTGCTGCCCACGACTACGTCGAACATGTCCGGCCGCTGGACAAAATGCGCCGTCAAAATGTCGATGTGGTATCTGTCGACGCTCACTTCTGGGTATCTGGCGGCCATTTCGCGCACGCGGGAGTCCCAGTACGGCATCGTGATGCTGATACCGTTGCTCTTGGTGGCGCTCGTGAGCTGCCTGCGTGGCCGGCTTTGGGCAAGGTCAAAAGCGTAGCGCAGCACTCGGTCTACCCCAATCCTCGTCATGATCGTCTCCTGGATTACCGTTTCTCGGTCGGTCCCCTCGAATATTTTGCCCCCGATGCTGCTGTACTCACCCTCGGTGTTCTCGCGGACGATCCAGAAGTCAATGTCACCAGGCTTTCGTCCAGCCAGCGGACAAGTCACCCCAGGCATCAGGCGGCACGGCCGGAGACTGATGTACTGATCGAATTCGCGGCGGAATTTGAGCAAGCTCCCCCAAAGCGTCACGTTGTCTGGGACAAGATCGGGCATTCCCACGGCCCCGAAGTAGATGGCATCAAACTTCATCAGCGTCTCCTTCCAGTCTGGCGGCAGCATATCACCGTGCTTGTGGTAGTACTGGCAGCTGGCAAAGTCGAAATACTCCAACTGCAGCGGGATGTCGAATAGCTGGGCGGCTGCCTCAAGGCAGCGAACCCCAAAGGGCATTACCTCGGTACCGATGCCGTCGCCGGGCACGACGGCAATGTAGACGGTCTTGCCAGCCATGATCCTTTGCCGAGCCGCACTGTGCAACGGACTGCGATATGTCGAAGAGAAGCACGAGCACGGTTTTGGTTCCTTTGTTACCGAAACAATACTTACATTCTTGCGTGCCGATCACGGGGCGTCCGTCACATTATATACAAGCAAGCAATCGGCTAAAGAAAGGGCCGACCCACCCCCTCCCCGTGTCCCTTGGCTTGCTCGAGTCTTGAGAGATGAAAAGTGTTGCGTGGCTCACAAAACTCTGACTGAATCAAACGACTTCGTCACAGTCGAATTCGCGGAGAGGGGTGTCCAAGGGTATCGGGTCACTTGCGCGTTAAACCTGGAGTTTTCATGTTCTCGACCTAACGGTCGGAGAAAAACTTCATGCTCTAGACAAAAAAGTCGAGGACGTTGGCAACAACATCTTGCGGCGCTTGCTCGGGGATGTAGTGCCCCGAGTTAATACTCTGTCCCGTAACACGCACGGAAACGTCTGTCACTGCCTGCCACTCACTGAGGGCATCAAAGCATTTTTCTATCACGCCGTTCTTACCCCATAGCACCATCAGCGGGCACCGGATCTTGCGGCCATTGTTCAGATCCAACCTAGCCTCGTCCAGGTCGAGCGACGCGCTCGCTCGGTAGTCATTGCACATGGCTCGTACGGCCACGGGGTCCTCGAGGACTTTGACATAGGACTCGAAGCAGTCTTTGTCAAAAATTGCCAACCCTTGCTGCTGCCGCCCACCCATGAACATCTCAGCAAACTTGCGCGGGCTGGCCGAGATGAGTGTCTCGGGCAACGGTGGCTTCTGAATCAGGAAGAACCAGTGGAAGTAGGCCTCTGCGAAGGCGAAGTCGGTCTTGGTGTACATGGCCAGAGTCGGGCATATGTCCAAGAATAGCGCCTTGCTTATACGCTCTGGGTAGTCTACGCATAATTTATGCGCGACACGAGCACCTCGATCGTGGGCGCAGATGAAAAAGGACGACTTGAAGCCGAGCGAGTCCATGACGGCCACGCAATCGCGAGCCATGACGCTCTTGGCATACGCCGCCAGACCGTCCGGCTTGGACGAGCCTCCGTAGCCGCGGATGTCAATCATGACAACCGTGTAGTCCTTCGTCAGCTGTGGTGCCACACGATGCCATATGTGGTGCGTCTGCGGGAAGCCATGGAGCAGCAGCAAAGGCGGACGTGACGATGAGGCAGCATCGCCACTCTTGAGTCCATGAATGGACACGACAGGGTCAAGGTGCGTGGTGACTGTGAATGCTTCAAATCCGCTGAACATGATGGTGCAGCTGGTTGGTTGATGGTTGATTGTTGATGGCTGTTGTCACCTTGCTGGTTGGGCCAGTGTAAAGTCGAGCTGAAGATGAGGTCTGCTCACGGCGCTTAAAGATTTAGCCGGCTGGGGAGTGCCACACGGTCGGCCCCTCAACGCTCGCCCTATCGGATACCTGATCTATACGAAACTACGCCCCCTTCACTCGTCTTGAGCCTGTTAATCTGTCGTTTCAAGGCGCAATGTGGTGAGCACCAAAGCCAACGAATGCGCATTCAAAACCAATATGTCGGCTGGGTTCTGCAGCAGCAGCACGGCGACGGCGGGCTCGGCGGCGATCCCGCCTATCGAGATTGGATCCTTTCTAGCCCCAGAGGCGGACAAGAGCGAGTTCATTGGGAGCGCTAGCGGTGCGTTCTTCGTGAACACCGTCTTCCGAGCCTTTGCGTCGACGCCGTCCTTGGCAACGGCAGACCAGGATGACGATACTACTACCGCTCCCCGTCCCCCCGCTGCACATAATGTTCTGGCTGGGGCAGAGCCCGCGCCGGGAGCGCTGGAAGACAACGGCTATAGCGACGATGACGATATGCCCTTTGCCGCGACTTCGCGCGCTGAGAAATCGTCATCGTATGGCATAACGGCTCCCGGCCTGGGCAACTCTCCGTCTCCCGCCGTGGCCAGCAAGCTATTTGCGCTGTACTTTCAGCACTGGCATGCTCTGTTCCCCTTTCTCCATGGGCCGACACTGTTTGAGCAAATGGACACCTTCTTCGGCTCTGCCAGTGCGAGCCAGGGTCAGAATCACATCCTGACGGAGGGTCAAGCCACGAGCGCGAGCCCCCGGAGCAGAATCTGTCGAGCTGTCACCTTCCAGTGCCTCTTCAACATTGCAGCGTCGAGCCAGGCTGAGCAGGACCTGGAGCCCTCGTGCCGCATTCGCTCGCCCTCTTCGCTCACTAATCTCGTGGGGTACCTCTCCGGCCGCCACGACACGGCATCGTTACAAGCGCTGCTAGCTGCCGAGATCTATCTGACCGTCAAGATGTCACTGAGAGCTGCGTCCACCGTCCACGGCGCCTTGACGCGGATGCTGTATCACGCCGGTTTCCATCGATGCCCGCATCGCTACGTCCAGTTGACACGTCAGATGTGTGACATGCGCCAGAGAATTTTCTGGTGCGCCTACGTCCTGGACCGTCATCTCAGCCAGGCACTAGGCCATCCAGTGGCCATGGCAGACGATGAGATCGACGTCTGTGTGCCTGGACAGCCGGAGCTACATCAACCCGTCAGATGGCCCGAGCAGCAGGAGGCTGGCAATGACAGTCACCATGTGGACCTGAACCGCGAGAGGGGCAGCCCTGCCCATGGTCTTCTGAGCCAGCCAAGTGGTGCTTCGGGTGAGTTTGTCCTGGGTCACATTGCCACATACTCAAAACTCCTTGGGGTGGCCCTCGACCTTTTCCACAGGTCGATACACAGTCGATCAATTACCTGGGACAAGATCTTGGAGCTGACATCCCGCGTTCACTCCTGGTGGAATGGTCTACCCTTGGCGCTTCAAGATGCTACAGACTCATTCGAGCCCGGATTCAGCCCGTATTTTGCCATGTTGTACTCATATCTCATCTTATTCATACATCGTCCCTTTCTCTCTCTGCCTACCCACAGGGCAGATTTCCGATTTGGCCTGCAGTCAGCCGTTGTTGCAAGCTGTTCCATCATCCGCAGACTCGAGTCGCTCTCAGATCATCCATTCCTGAGGGCCTGGCCCGGAACGCTCTCGGCGTCGTGGATGTCTGGCCTGACCATCGCTTTCGCTGCTCTCCTGGGGCAGATACCCCTGGAAAATGCCAAGACGTATGTCGATCCGTCTCCTAAAAGGCCCTTCGCAGCCTAGCCTTTGTCTATACCACTGACAAGAATTTGACAGCAATCTGGACAATGACCTTGACGTGCTGGCCAGCATGAGTTCAAACTGGGCCAGCGCGCGTCGCTGTCATGCGGCTCTGCAAACACTGCGTAACCGTCTGACGGGCAACTCGGGGGCAGGACCGGTAAGCTGCCAGTATTCTGCCGAGCCGCGCGCCAGCATCGACCTGCGATATGGCATCACGGCGACAAACGTGTCTCGGCCAACGAGTAGGGCTGGTGTAAAAGGAGAGCAGCAGCAAACGACGAAGATATACCGGGAATACCCACGAGGCCCCGCCGGACCAGTTCTATCAGTGGCGGGCTCCAGTTGCGCCAGACTTTCCAGGAGTTCCACATTGGCAGCCAATCTTAGAGTACACTGGACCTGATTTCGGGTTTGACACTAGCCATTCTGCTCGCCAGGACGACCTTGAAGATGTCTCATCCAGAAACCTCACTCCAGTCCTGCCAAGTAGTCATGAGGGGTGGGATGCCTATGTGCGGAGTTTTGGAACCCGTTTCAGCTGTTAGCGCTGCGATGCGATCCAGGGAATCGTTTTGCAAGCCACGATGAACACGTAGATGGGTCGACTGCTCAAAGCGCTCTTTCGTCTAATTCCAACATGCTCTACCAAAGGTACTGATTCCTAAAGTCAAGGGACAGCGCAAAGTTTTGTGCGTCCTCAACACTCTGATGATCGGGCACTGGGGGCGTCGACCGACGAGGGCCGCGCCCATGGTCTGCCCGTGACTGACACCCGGGAGATGGCGTTGATGCGAGGGCTTCTTCTGTGCCAGACAAGTCATCATCAACCGCCGACGCTCCAACATCCTTCATCGTGCCAAAGCTTGCCGACAACGCTGATGATGCGGGGCTGCCGGGCCGGCGGGCTTGCTTCGCCCATTTTCTGACATGATCAGCCGTTTGTAGTGGAAAGCCCTCCCAAAAGGCGAGTAAGTCGGTCTTCTGAATTTCCCTACGGCCAGCGACGCTCGCACGAAGGCCGGGTGTAGCTCCAGAGGTATCGTCATCGAGCATGCCGCCGCTTCTGTAGGCAGACTCGACGACATCGTCGCCCACTATGGATAGCAGACTCAACAGGACACGCTCAGTTGCTGCTAGGCGGTGCTCCAGGGCTTCAACGTAGCCCTTGGTCAGTCCGCTGTAGTACGGCAAGGCAGTCAGTATAGGGCCAACGAAGACAAGCCTTGGCAATGCATACCGTTTTCGCAAGGTCGGCCACACACACGTCCGGCCGAGGTTTCGACATCGCGAGCAGACGGGCCTTTGCTATTTGTTGGTCATGTGTATCAGGCTGAGGCTGCTGGGGACGCAAACACATCCGTACTTTTCTTCATCACACTATGAGACTTAACATTCATGTCCACGTATGAGGCGTACTGATGCTCTCTCACCTTTTGCTTCTGCGCACGACAGCCATTACACGCCGCTCTGCCTCGAGTGGACCGCATGAGTCGGATAGCTCGCCCTGGCCCCTCAGTAGGCACCGGCTGGGCAAGGGACTTGCCTGAGAATTTCCCCTCGCTCGCCCCAGTCTGGCGGCGTATACGGCACTGACCACAGATGCTCCAGTGTACCGAGAGTGAATAGTAGAGGCGGTATCGTGAGCCCGTTACGTTGGTGTCAAACAGATGGCCCTCTCGGCAGTCGTGACCGGCTAATTTCTCTGCCGATCCCTAAACGGCTGAGCGCTCCGTGGATAAATATAAATATCCCGAGGTCGACTTCACGACGCGTTCAACCCCATATTTTGCCCAAGCTGCCTAAACCTTTCGTAATATTAATGATTATAGATCGTTAGACTACTCTTTTTCGGGCTATTATAACTTTTATATAGTTCTCGTATAAGGCGGTTATTATAGCCTAGGCTAGGTGTAAGGGGCTGCGCCCCGGGGCTAGAGTTAATCCGGTAGTACCGGACTGGCTATATTAGGGCCACACTATTACAAACCAATAGGCACGACCAACGGGGGCGGGGCCTGTGGAGCAGCCTGCATAGGACGTATAGCGGAACGGAATACAGAGGAATAACAAGGGGCATAGGTCACGTAATACGGATTAGTTCTTTATCTATATCTAGATAGATAGTTAATAGATCGAACTATAACGGGTTTAGTACTATAGATATAGGTACCGCTCGTATAGGTACGATATCGATCTATAAAGGAGAAGGAAAGGCTCGAGGCTCGCCTATATACCTACCCCTTATTAGGGCTCCTCGTACGTATAGGTACTATACGCTTTGCCGCCCTTGCGCGTATAGCCCAATAGCTAGCCCGGTACTACCGGATTAACTCAAGCCCTGGGGCGCAGCCCCTTATATAAAAGACATATAGGAAGAGGAGAGGTAGCCCCCTATACCTAGTCCGGGCGCAGGGATATATCGTGCGATATATATATATAACT
The DNA here is from genome assembly GCA_024340015.1 of Tolypocladium ovalisporum. Taxonomy (NCBI): domain Eukaryota; kingdom Fungi; phylum Ascomycota; class Sordariomycetes; order Hypocreales; family Ophiocordycipitaceae; genus Tolypocladium; species Tolypocladium ovalisporum. The sequence goes on from JALHBZ010000147.1 coordinate 9,052, forward strand.
CGGTAGGTTATACCCCGCGCCACTATAGGGCGCGGTACGCATGTAACTATATAGACCCGAGCTAATAGCTTGAGTCTATAATAACTAGGATAATTAGATTATTAGCTATATATACTATAAGCTACTATACCTTAGCTCTTAATATAATATTATAGTATACTATCTATAATATACCTAGGATTAAGTCTTAGGCTAGGCTAAGTATTATATATACTATAATAGGTAACTCCTATCTATTTATATTAGTAATAAATTATATAATATATTGAATTATTAAGGTCTTTTTAAACCTTTAATTCCCTTTATACTTTATTATAATAGCTATATATACCTCTTATTATTCTAATAGTAATATATATTTAAGCTAATAGTGTTATATAAGTAATTTACTTACTATAGTATAATAGTTATAATTGCTATTATAAAGAGCTGGCCTTAGGGCATCTGCCAGTGAGTGTTTAGTATAGTAACAAAAGACATATAGGAAGATAAAAGGTAGCCCCCCTACGCCTGGTCCGGGCGCGGGGATATATCGTGCGACGTATATACGTGACTCGGTAGGTTATACCCCGCGCCCCTATAGGGCGCGGTACGCACATGACCATACAGACCCGAGCTAATAGCTCGAGCCCATAACATACCCCCCCGCACACGGGCGGGGCTCTCCCCGCCAACGGCAGGAAAACTTTTTTGGCGCCGCCCCGGACCTCCCCTGGGGCCCTCTCTATAACATACCGCGCGACTAGCTCCTCGAAGTATAGAAGTAAATAACCAAGCTAAGAGACAAAGGCTAGATTAGAGCGAGCTCGTTAGCCGCGGTAGCGCTAGTCCTACTAGTCAAGAAGCTAGGGGGCGGGTAGAGATTCTACGTTAACTACCGCGTACTTAATAAAATTATAGAGTAAGACCGCTACCCTCTACCGTTAATTAAGGAGATACTCTAGAGCCTTACGGGAGCTAGGTAGTTTACGAAGGTTAATATACGTATTGCCTTCTATAAGCTATATATTATAGAAGGGGATAAGTACCTTATAGCTTTTCGTATTTATTTCGGTCTCTTCGAATACCTTATATACTTATTCGGTTTAGCTAGTATGCTAGCTATATTCGAGTATTATATTAATAATACTCTTAGGAATATACTTAGTAACCTTATTATAGCTTACTTAAATAATATCTAAAATCGCTCTCGAGTGCCGTAATACGTACCCGTAAGTCTAAAACCACGTTAAAAACTTCCAACGATAGCTCTATTCAAATTAGCGGTATCGCTTTACCTACGCTACGATAGCGCTGCGTCTTCGTAGCGCTAGCGCTAGCGTAGTAGAGGTAATACTAATAGTTAGGGATAGGGGAAGGAGGGGGCTCTTAAGTCGCTACTACTAGAACGTAGAACTAGGGGCGATAAACCCTATTAAACGCGTCGAATATAACTCGAATGTATATTAAAGCCCTTAAGAAGAGATATATAATAAAGCTTATAAAAGGCTATCTAGCCTAGTCTTAGCGGAGTGCTTCTAAGGTATCTAGGGCCTCTTCTAGGGATATACTCGAGCTTACCTCGACGAGTAGGCGAACCGAACCTAAGGTAGGATCCGCGATTACGAAAGAAGATCTCGAATAGATAGTTACGAAGGCTATCTCTAAAGCTCTCGGAATATAGTAAAAGTTATAGGTAGTAGTCGCTATAGCGGGAGCTACCCTATTAATATTACTACGTATAGTCGTATCGAAGCTAACCCTAGCCTACCTTAACTAATAGATTATAATTAAATATAAAGGAATTAAAATAGGCTATTATACCTAGAACGTAGAGGAGATAGTTACGGCGGTAAATAGGGCTATTAGGTCTAAAGCCGCTATAGCGTCGCGTACCCTTCGTAGTAGAGATATAGTTATTATATTCTAGAATATAGCCTAGCTATTTAAGACTAACTTATCCTAGCTTACGAATATATTCGGAGTATAGGTCACTATAGTATATAGCGGATATACCTTAATTATTAAGGGCGTTATAGTCTATACCTTAGAGTAAGGTAATATAGTAGATATTATAGCTAAGATTGAATATGCTAATAAAATATAGATCGTGCGATATATTATACGATAGAGCTATAGTAAGGCCGACTTAAAGGCGAACCTTATTCTTATTATTAAAGGCCTCGAGGTAGCTAACCGCCTTTGCGATAATAGCCTCGTAATCTAGGCCGAGCTCTTTAACGCCGAGCCTTATAACGAGCCGAGCCCTATAACGATTCCCTCTACCCTATATAGTATTTCTAATACTTTAAGATAGGGTATATCGCGAAGTATTACGATATAAAACCAACGTATAGACTATACGCGACTAACGCGTACCTAATAGAAGACGAATGCCTAGCGAAGAAAGAAGAAATCCTATATATATATACTAACTATAGCGGTAACTATATAGCCTAGGACCGCTACTACCCTAAGACTACGAAGTTATAGGATAATATATAGTAAGTATACCTATATAGAGTAACCCAATTTAATAATAGCTATACTGACCTAGCTCTAAGCTAATATTATACTAACCCCAAGGCGGAATAGACCTATATAACCTAGAGCCTATCTAGACTAGACCTAAGGAAGAAGAAGATAAACCCCCTAGGATAACTATCGGTAATAACGCTCTTAATAAGAGCTAGGCAAGACCGAGGATAAACTCTCCTTACTAGACCCGAGTCGACCCCGCCCCTATAGTATAATATAGCCACCCTAGACTATTAATATTTATAATCTAAGTCCTTTACTAGAATATAGCGAAGAAACTAGCTCTTATATACCTCGCGTTATAAGGGAGCGCTAAGTATAATATTATTATACTCTAGGAAGCCTACTAGGACTAATAGACTAGATACCTAGCGTACCTAGGCTAAGGATAGTACTTCCTCGCTACTTAAGTAAGTAGAGCGATACTATATATTTATAAGCGATATAGGGCTAATATATAGACGACTAAAGCAGGGGATAACTAGTATAAGGTTACTATTATAAGCTATAATATAATAATTTACTTAATCTACTCGCTAAGATTTATAAGTATAGGCTAAGTTAGCCCTATCTATAAGCTCGCCTAGAGGCTAGTATACAACTAATATATACTCGTTAGTAACTTTAACCTATATTACTTACTATAGGACTCCTACGACCGAACGTCGCTAGGGTTAAACTACCTCGTTATACTAATAGCGTAATAGCGCCTTAAACTCGCGACGCTATAAGGCGAGGTTACCCGCTTTACCTATAGGTATAGGGATAGTGTTAAAAATAGGTGCCTAATTTAGGTACCTAGCATACCTATTTTTAGGTATTAAGGGAAAGGTATAGCGTTCTCACGCGAAGCTAAGCAACGATCCCTAATAGCTGCTTACCTAAGCAGGCTATAGTCACGTGGCCCAACCCACGTGATAGAGCGAATTATGCTGATTTTTATGCATATCATTTCATGCATTTTGGCCCAGTCATTACCGAGATAATTTACTTCGAAGGCTCGCGGAATCTCGCGGAGCTCGCGGAATCTCGCGGAACCTCGCGGAAACCTACCGACCCACAATCTTCGTATTCGAATTCCTCAATAACCAAGCATCGTACGACTAGAATCAGACCATCATACGATAGCTAAGAAATCAGGCTTTATTTACACACTAAGGAAGGCTCTAGAATAGCCACGTGGCAAGCCCAAACCCAAGATAAATAGGAAGCTTCCCTCCCTCTTCTATAGGCCTAGCAACGAGTTTTCAATACACCACATCAGAGCCTGCCTTCCTTACCTCTCTTGTCCTATTCGTTCAATTTACCCCTCATTCTCTCTCTTTGCCCCTATAACCCTTAGTGGTTATAGTGCCTAAGGCCCTACTTCAAGGCCTAGCGCACAGCCACAGCGGCCACACACAGCGGCCCCGGCACAGCCACAGCGGCCACATCAGGCCCCGGCTACGGCAGCCACAGCGGCCACTGGCCCCGGCAGCCACCGTAACCTCAACGGTTACACAGGCCTTATAGCTACTAGCTAGGCTTATCCGTAGGAGCATTGAGCTGCTGCGTAAGCCTCTGTGCCCTATACTATAGGGCACCTAGGCTACCCACTGTGCCTATTGCTTGCATACACCCTGTGCATCCAATAGATAGTATAATAGACTATACCTAGGCTATATATAATATACTAATTATATACTAAGGGCGAGTAGACCTTATTAGATCTAACTATTTTCTATAGGTAGTCTATATCGATATTACTATACCCCTACTATTAAGTATATCTATATCCCTATTCTTTATATAAAGAATAATCGATAAGGAGAGAACCCTTACTAAGGCTATAGTCCGATTCTAACCTAAGAACTCGCTAGTAGCGCTATCTACGCTAGAGGAAGTTAATAGCTATATAACTTAGATTACTACTTAACTATAAAGGATAGTAAAAGTAGCTACTCTACGCTAGATAAACTAGCCTAGAGCTAGAAGAGACCTATAATAGACTTAGGAAGTAGATATAGTAGTCTACGAAGTAAAGAAGGTAAAGAGACTCTACCTCTATATAAAAACCTAAGTATACTAAGAGTAACTACTAGAGGTAGATACGGTATAGGGCTATACTATTTATATAGTAAGGTAAAGCTTATAGCGATAGCTAGTCTATAATATATTAGCTAACCCCTTAGCCCTATAGAGGTTAGAAAAATAGGTAAGACTTCGAAGTAAGACCGCGCTAGTATTACTATAGATTCCGCCCCTTAGCTAAGATAATATAAGCTATATTACTACTTACGCCGAGAAAACCTAGGTCTTTGCCTAGTAGTTCTTCTTACGACTTAATTAAATAATAAGAGCCTAACCCTAGGGCCTAGTAGACCCCTATACTTACCCTACGCTAATACTACTTAACTCTCGCTTTAGGGTCAAGGATATTAAGGAGATACTATACCGTATAGCCTTATAGAAAGCACTAAGTAAGGATAATCTCCCCCTTAGGCTTATTAAGGTATATAGGTAGCCGGCTACCCTTATATTACTTATACTACTTAATATAAGCTATAAGACTAGGATATTCCTAACTTAATTTCATACTATAAGAGTAGTTATAATACTAAAGCTAGGGAAGACTAAGGAATAGTAATACCTACCTAACGCCTAGAGACTAATTTTACTACTTAGTACGATTAGGAAAGTCTTAGAAATAATAATTACGAGATACCTTATAGCTATAGCGGAGGAGTACCGACTACTCCCCGAAGGCTAGATAGGGAATAAGCCCTAACGCTCTATAGAGATCGTACTACGCCTTATTATAGAACTTATAGAGATAGCATAGAATTGCTACGGCGTCGTATCGCTCTTATAGCTAGATCTTAAAGGTACCTTTAACCGCGTTAACTATAATTACCTACTAATAGTTATACGCAATAAGGGCCTCCTCTTCTAGCTCGTATAGTAGGTTGCTAGCTTCCTATCCGATAGAACGGCCTACCTTTACTTCGATAACGCTATATCGACGGCCCTCCCTATCTAAGTAAGCGTCCCCTAAGGATTACTAATTTTACCTATACTATTTCTATTATATATTAATATACTTTATAGCGCCTTTAAGGCCATGCTAGGTATAGCTATTATAGGCTTCGTAGATAATATAAATATTCTAGCCTTCGGTACCTATATAATAATAATACGAAGATACCTCGAGGCCGTATAGTATATCTATAACTAGTAGGTAAATTAGGCTAGAGCGCAATTCGAGCCCTCTAAAAGCGAGCTAATTTACTTTACGCGTATACGCGCCCCGGTAATAATATAAGTATAACTTAATAACGATAAGGTCGCCCTAATAGAGAGTATAAGGTTCTTAGGGGTATAGCTATACTATAAACTAAAGTAGTATAAATACCTTAAGAAGCTATAAGCTAAGCTATATAGCTAACGAGTAGCCCTTATTATACTCGTAGCGTTAATATAGGGGTATTAACTTATATAAGCCTAGGAGATTTATACTAAGGTTATTTAAAGCGTAATAGTATATAGTATACTAACCTTCTATATATTAACATATATATAAGGCAACCTATAGGGGATAGTAAGAGAACTCCTTAAAGAGTAGTTAATATACCTATAGGTTATACTTAGGGCGTATAAAGCAACCCTAATTAAGAGCCTAGAGACCTAAGCTATAGTCCCTCTACTAGATATATACCTAAATGCACGGGTAGCCCGATTTAAAGTATAACTTAAAGCTATAGGGATAGTAAGGTAAATTTATACTACCTACGCTAAGGTCTTAGGAGTACTCCTAAAACCTAGAGGCCCGTAGAGAGTACTAGGAGTATATAGGGCAGTATAGATATAGAGCTAGTACGTAGGAGAGAAGACCCTAGCCCTTATAACGGAGGCGGTATAGCGGGAACAATAGACCCGCCTTATAGCCACTACGAGCTTATCGCGCGCCCGCTATAACCGCTAGGTAGCCGATATTAACCCTTCTTTCTAAGGCTAGCCTAAGGACCTAGTAGCCTATAAAGACCTATATAAATATAAGAGTATAGCCCTAATTTAACTATATATAGAGAAGCTAGGCTTATAAAGCTTCCTATATAGTATATTAATACCTAACGTAAAGTCGCCCCTATACCCCTATAAGGTAAAGGAGGAAATAGTCTTCTATATCTTCCTTAATTATACGATACTCTTAGAGGCCTACTATAACCTACTAATACCGATCTAGGACTAGTATATACTCTATATAGTACTTAACGACCCGAAACTAATAGGCCCTCTAGCCTACTAGTTTCTCTAATATAAGCCCCTAGACTAATTCTACTTAATACTATAGCTCGACTAAGAATAGAGAGTAGCTAAAGCGAATATAACCCTTTACCGCTACGAGGATATATAGAATATATAAGAGTAATAGTAATAGAGGAAACTTAATATCGCGTAGAATTAAAAATAAAGTAAAGCCTTATAGAAGGCGAATATATAGTAGGTCTAACTTACTACTAACCTAATAACTACTCGCTACCTATACCCTTACCTCTAGTATTACCCTTAGCTATATTAGCCGCGATACTTAATAGTATCTTACTACCTATAGTCTTCTCTACTATAGTATTATAACGGTTTCCTAGCGCCTTTGCGCCCCCCTTCCCCTTACCTAATTCTCCTTTCTTAACCTTAATAGCTCCGCGGTAGGGATACTTTATAGCTAGGGCGTTATTAATATCGTTATTGCCCCTAGTAGAGCTAGTAGGCTTATTACTATTAGTCTAGTTAGCTAAGTTATAGTTAAGGCGGTCCTAGCTTAACTTCTAGTTAGCCTCTATATAGTATAGGGTTATAGCGATTTCTATTAAGACTATATTATTATACTTAATAGCGTAGGCGAGCGAGTTATTACTAACGTAGGTCTAGGCTATAGCTATAGTAGAGCCGCCCTTCTCGTTCTTCTTATTAGACCTTATAGCCCGCTTAGCTTCGTTATATACATAATCTTAATTTTTCTTCTTTACTAATAGTTAATATAGACGAGATCTAACGCGAACCTATAGCGACTTACCTTAGGATTCGCTAAATCTTTAGCGAGCCTTATAGCGAGGCCCTAGGCTTCGAGGTTATAGATCTACTACTATATATTAATATTAATATTATAGAGACTCTAGGGCGGGGACTTACTAGCTTATAGCCTTTCTTAATAGTAATATAGGTAGAGTACTTTAGGCTATTACTAGTTATTTAGTTAGTACTATATAGCGGGGATAACGTAGGAATAGGCTAACTTACTAGCGGGGTCGCGGTACTAGAGGCTATGCTTCCTAGTAATTCGAGATATATAGGTATAGTAGGGGATCGAGCGGATAGAGCTAAGCTATTAATGGGTTAGTACTAATACTATAGCGGAAATAGGGTAGAGATATATATAATTACTATCGTTATCCTTACTATAGTTAGTATTAGACTTATAGAATACCTACTTAAGGATACTCTTCTTAGATATCTACTAACCTATTAACGATATACTTATAGGGTAGATATAGGGTATACTTATAATAGCCTTAGGTATAAAGAAAGAAAATATTTATTTAATTTAGAAGATCTACTATACGTTAGTCAACCTAATAATATAACGAATATAACTTATTAATAGATACTTACTAGTATAGTAATAGAGAGCGAGAGAGAGAAAGTATAACTACTCTTATAGTTAGCGCGCCCTTCTAATAGGGTTAACGAGGTAGTATAGTAGTAATATAACAAAGGGAATAAAGGGCTTAACTTATTAGTAGTAGCGATATATAAAGGAAGAAGAAATAAAATAGCCTTAATAGCATAGAGGGAGCTAGCTTTACGCGGCGCGATACCCCTACGAGCTATAGGGGTAATAATACTATAAAAGATAATATACTAATTAAATACTATTTATATAAGGCGCGAGGAGAGCGCTAGGCTAATACTAATACGCCCCTAGTATATAGCTAGGTAAGTAACGAGGGACTTAGAGGTAGCCCCCCCTAGAAGCTAGAGCTAGACGGAGGACTAGTAGGACCGCCCTACTAGAATACTAAGAGTACGAAAACGCCCTAATACCCTAGAGTACTTACGCTAGAGCCGCTATAGAACTATACCCCTCCTAGTATAGCTAGGAAGTAGGGATAGGCCTAGATATAGCCTATCCTATATTACTTACTCGCTAAGGGGATGCCCCGACGCCCCCCTAATATTAGGGGGGGGCCCCCTTCGAGACCTAGGACTAGGCTAGGCTCTATACCCCTAGCGCCTTACTATTATAACTAGGCCTTAACCGACCTAATACTAACTTAATAAGAGGATATAGGTTTTCTTCTCCTTAAGGGTTTTTCCTATATTAGCTAAAAGTAGAAGATCTAGAGCTCTAAGAGCTAGCTAGCGTAATAAACTTCTTCTTCTTCTTAAATAATATCTTAATTTACTCTAATAGCTTATAGGTAAATTACTAGAAAAAAGTATATATTATCTTAGTAAAACTATAAGAGGTAGGCCTATACTTAGACCTAGATAAATATAACTTTATTATAAAAAAGGTAAAGTACTTAGGATTTATTATCTATACTAAGAAGGAGATTTAACTTAACCTAGCTAAGATTAAGGTAATTACTAGCTAAGAGGCCCTAATATATATCAAAAGTGGAACGGCGAATGGCCAGCGCCGGTGCGACCGGCGTAGGCAATACGGGGTGAGAGTGTTCTGCGAGGCCAATCCGCGCATATATTGGCACGCAAGTGGTAAAGACGTGAACGATACATAGAGAGATCTCGGCGAGGGTTTTTTCATCGGCGAGGCAGGGCGAAGGCCTAGCCTCGCTGGTTTTTCCCCCTCGCAGTAGAAGCAATAGGGATAGTCCTATATAGTCTTTTAGGCTTTTAGATAGGGATAATACTAAATAAATAAATATATATTAAAAGTATATATAGCTTCCTTAGATTTATAAACTTCTTTTATAACTTTATCTAACGATTCTCTTATATAGTAGCTCCCCTTATAATACTTATTAATAAGAATATACTATTTAATTAAATAGACTAATATTAAGTAGCTTTTAATATATTAAAGGCTACTTTTACCTTATACTTAATCCTTATATAATAAGACCTAGAGAAGGAGATAATTATTAAGACTAACTACTTAAGGGAAGTAATTAGAGGTTACCTCTTATAGAAAGACTAGGCGGGTATCCTCTAGCCTATAGTATACTATTCCTAGAAACTATAGTGTTATAAACTAACCAAAAGGACAGAAGGCTAACACGGCATAGACGCGCCATTATAAGCCAGGCTGGAATACAGACCCGAGTCACAAGGAAGCATCCTAGCTACACGTGACCCGTTACGTGGCCAAGCTGCTTAGCTATACTCGATATAGCAAGACAGAGTAACCCATATTGCTTAGCACTACTCAACGTAGTATAGGGGAGTAATACTAAGCAATAGAGAGCTAGATAGATATATATACTATAGTTATTACCTATAGAGTAGATAGCTAGATCTCTAGCGATTAATCTAAGTATTTATCTTTAAATAAGAAGTATAAACCTTCTTAACGACCTTTAATAAGATATATTATTTACGAAGCCTAATTTACTTCCTAAGTAGTAGTAAACCTTAGGATACTTTAGAAGCGTCTATTATATTTTAATCGCTCTTATTCGGTAAATTACCCTTCGAATAACTTACGAATAGTATATCTTCCGCGAGTAGAGTAACTTAGAATCCTAGGTAACTTCTTACCTAGATAAGGGCCGAAGTTAAATAACTTAGAGCCTAGATTTAGAATAATTACTATAGTAGAAACTATAGAGTACCTAAATTCCTAAAGCCTAAAGCCTTTAATAGTTAGAAAAGTAATATCTATTCTTTCTTAACCTAGGCTAAGGCCTACCTCTATATTAACTTAACTATTAATAGACCCGCTATATAAATCCTCTATATTAGAAACCTCTTAACCGGGAAAGCCTTCGAATAGTAAGAGCCTACTCTTCGGGACTACTTAGATAACGAGAACGACGCTAATGGGGATAAAGAAACTAATAATACCTTTACTAGCTACGATATATTTAAGGAACGCCTTAAAACTACGTTTAGAGACCCTAACGAAGAACGAACTACTACCTATTACCTTAAAGGACTTCGATAGACTAGATTAGCTATATATTATAATCGAGAGTTTCGACGATTCTTAACTAAACTCGACCTTAGAGAGACTATACTTATAGAGTACTTCTATAACGGACTCCGAGAAGATATTAAAGACGAACTTAATAAAGCTAATAAACTAGACGACTTCGACGCCTATATAGAAATAGTAATTAAGATTAATAATCATAACTATTAACGATAACTTAAGCATAGAACTAAGATAGGACGATTCCCCCGAAGCTTAACGCCTCGAGCTAACTAAGGGAAGATATACTAATATTACTCTATAGCTTATAGTAACTATAGTAGACCTATAGACCTAGATATAACTTAACGGGATAAGTCTATAAAGACTTACTATAATTATAGAAAACCTAGCTACTTCGCTAATAAATATCGCTAACCTAAGAAGAAGCGAGACTAGAAGCTAGTCCCTAAGCGAAGAGCCTAAGTTATAAGGATAGAGGTCCCCTATAAGAACCTATATCTCTTAGTATATGCCGACGATATATACCTAATATATAAATCCAATAAGGATAGATTAGGATAGTACCCTAAATCTAAAGGATACTCTCTAGCTATAATACGCCGAGAGGATACCTTATCCAACGCCCTAGAAACTATCGACCGTTACTTCGATAGCCTAGAGAAGAACGACCTCCGTTAGACCTAAGACTAGGAATACGGAACGTAACTAGAGCTCGATCCTGAATATTATAGGATTGCCTAGTAAGATATAGAAAGCGATAATTCCTTAGACTATAACTATTACGATAAACTACTAGAGCTCCCTATATACTTCGAATAGTATAGGGATAACCTCTCTAAAGCTAAATAGCTAATCGTAATCCTAAGTAGAGAATTTCGAGAACTATATAGATCTATACGTAGAGATTTACTATTTCTATACCCTAATATAGAATTTTATAATAATATCTCTTAGTTCTGCTATATCTATCTACTATACCCCTATTACCTATAGGATAAGCTAGAATATAAATAGATACCTATACGAATCTACCCTAGATAACCTATAAAGTAAGTCTTATACGAAGAATAAACTCTAGATTATAATATATTAGTAAAAGGAATAGGAAGAAAGGCTAGACTATACTACGTACTAGATAGCTAAGCTACCCTACTCCTACTAATATAAACTAAGGAAATATTTCGAAAAACATACCGCGAAAGCTTAGAAAAAGGGAAAGATCCGCGTATCTTCCCTATATTACGATTAGTAGGAGGAAGTATAACGCTAGATAATATTAACTAGTTAATAATAGAACTAGTATAAGCTTCGTAGATACTTATAGCCCTACGAGCTAGAGTAGCTCTATAGGTAAACAATACCTTATTAAAAAACTATTAGGATAGGCGGTAAGAGGACTACTACCTATACCTAATAATAAGATCCTTATAAGTATAGAAATAACGAATTATATATACTTGCTTATACCTATAAAAATAGAAGGATATATAATCTAAGTAATACTCGATAGTAAAGTATAAGGAAACTATATCTCGCTAAATCTCATTAATAGATTATAATTACCTTAGATAAATAAAGACAAGCCCTACCGACTTAAAACTATAGAAAGAGAGTTAGTTAACTATAGCTATAGGATAGTTAATATAGAGATTACGCCCCTCCTAACTATTATTAGTAGTAAACGTTATTACTTAAAGCTTAATATTATAGATATCTTAATATATAATATTATACTAAGGATACCCTAGTTATAAGCGAGTAATCCCCGAGTTAACTAGATAATAGGCTAACTCTAGTAAGATATACTAGGAAGCGAATTAGTTAATAAGAAGCGGTATATAGATATACTCTTATATAATATAATATAATAAAAGGTACTTAGGGTTTACGTAATAACTAAAGAGCCTAAGCTAGTATAAGACGAACGTATTCCTAACGAATACCGCTAGTATAGTAAACTATTTAACGACGAGCTAGAAATAGGCCTTCTAGAATATAATAGGTAGGACTACGAGATCCCCCTAAAGGAAGAAAAAGAACCTAAGTTTTATAAGATCTACTTACTTAACGAAGAAAAAATAAAAGCCCTTAAAGAATATCTTAATAATAACTTAAGGAAAGGATATATTCGACTATTAATATCTCTAGTAAGATATCCCGTCCTACTAGTACTAAAGAAATTACTAAAATATAAATAGATAAAGAAAAAGAAGTACTAGGTATATATCGACTATTGATAACTTAACGAAATAACTACTAAGAACTACTACCCGCTACCTCTTATTATCGAATTATAAGATCGACTCTATAGAGCCTAATTCTTTACTACCTTAGACCTAAAAGGAGCCTATAACCTTATTAGAATAAAGGAAGGGGAAGAATAGAAAACTATATTCTAAACTAAACGAGGACTATTCGAATACGTAGTTATACCTTTCGGCTTAACTAACGTACTAGTAAGTTTCTAGACTATAATTAACTATATACTATAGGAATATTTAGATATATTCGTCGTAGTATACCTAGATAATATCCTAATCTACTTAGAAATATTATAAAAGTATAAAGAATATATTTATTAGGTCTTACAAAAACTTAAGATAGTAAAACTCCTCGTAGAATTAGATAAATATAAATTCTATAAATAAAAAGTTAAGTTCCTTAGATATAAGATAACCCTAGGATTTATCGGAATAGACCTAGATAAAATCGCTATAGTTAAGGACTAGCCTTTACTAATAAACTTAAAGGAAGTATATAGATTCCTTAGCTTTACTAACTTCTATTAGAAGTATATTAAAAGCTATAGAGGAATCGCTATATTAATAACCGACCTAATAAAGAAAGATAAATCTTTCGCCTAAGAAGGAAAAGAATAAAAATCTTTTTAAATAATTAAGGATAAGATCCTTAAGGAACTAATATACGTAATACTAAATCTAATAAAACTATTTAAAGTCGAAACTAATACCTTAGATTAGGCACTCGGCGGCTAACTCGGCTAGAGAGATATAGAGGGACGACTCTATCTAATCGCCTTCTACTTAAAGAAACTTTATAGACTAGAGCTTAACTACCCGATATACGATAAAGAGCTTATAATAATTATTGAAGTATTTAAAGAATAGAAATACTATCTTAGTAGTATAGAAATAATAATTAAAGTCTATATAGACTATAAGAACCTTATTAGTTTTACGATAACGAAGGATCTAAATAAAAGATAGATCTACTAGTATAAATTTTTATCGGAGTTTAACTTCTAGATTATCTACTATAAGGGAAGTAAAAATAGGCAAGCCGATACGCTTAGCTAACGAGAAGATCTAAAGTCTTTAACTAAGGTATAGCGTGCCGTACTATTATAGGCTAACGTAGAAGGTATACTTAGACTAGGTAGTTAATAGATTATTACGACTTAGAAGGTCAAGCCCGACTAAGAGTAGAATAAGCGTATTATATTAGCCTACGAGAAAGACGAATTCCTTAAAGATTAGGAAATAAACCTAGCCTTATCTAAAGAATAAGATATACTCTTATTTAATAACTAATATTATATTCCTAAAGGACTATAGGAAGAACTCGTCTAAGAAAACCATAAATATCTATTATATAGATACTAAGGAGTCTATAAGACCCTTACTAGATTAAGAAGAACCTAGGACTTTCTAGGATTACGGAAGGTTACCTAAGAGGTAGTCTA